>CM076575.1:1184679341-1185109735 GCA_034641835.2 Pinus albicaulis
ACTTTAGCCCAATTCAATACTTCAATTAGAAATATTTCCAATAACAATTAGTATTTCAAATCATCAAAAATTATTTAAGATAAAACAATAAATGAAATGAAAAAGGAGACAACCATCACATCAACAAGAGACGCTAGGTTTGGTTGAAGACTAGGGAAAACCCCCATAAGGGGGAAAATGCATTTGAAATTTGTATTCTATTAGATTATCACAAAATGTTTAGTAGAGAGTACGATGAGCCCAATACAATATTATACAATAAAACAACCCAATAAAATTTAGAAATATGTTTCCAGTATCATAATATATCAGAGACAACTTTTCCTAACCGTGGTCAATTGCACTCAACTTCGGTCAGCGGTCAAATTTTAGTAAAAATTCTCGGTCGCTTGGAGGTGGAGTTTTCCGAGTGACTGGAGGCTTCTAGTCACTCTCTTAAGCTTGCAAGATAATGACTGTGGTCAAATTTTCCCTATGACAAGCCAACAAATGTAACCCATAAACCTTGAAACATATGTGAGCCTTAGACCCTGTAATTTTAGATGTATGCGAACTTCTTTATCATCCCAACCTCAGAGCTATTTGAACCAATCAATGAAGAAGAGAATAAGAAGAAGCTTTGTGATGATCAAATGAGCTTTATGTCACTTGTATTTATAGGCTTCTAAGGGTGACCAATTCACCATTAGGGCTGACCTATCCAAATGGGCATATGTGGGATTTTATATAGAAGTAAACTTTTCCATTGTACAAATGTGATGATATTTAGATTGGGTTTGGTCCTCTTGAAAATCGGAAATCAACAAAATAATCATCTCCATCAAATTATATTGACAAAGTAGAATTGGAGCTGTGTTGCATAATTTAACATAATTATCAAGGTGTTCTATATTTTCAATGAATTACAGAGTTGTACTATTAAAGTGTTGTAGAAAGCATGCTAAAAATCGACATGGATTCCAATTATACATGATTGATTGATTTCCTTATTTATTTATGGACTTATAATGAATTAATGAAAGATACATCAGGGGATTTGATGGTGATGTTTTCAGACCCATTCCCTAGAAGGATATAGTATTGTAGTAGATGATATTATAAAGTTATATTATCCATCGATGAGCTTGTTATAGTGCTTGTTAATAGGTGGATTCACATCTCTACGAATGTATTCTAAATTTGGTTAGCACTTGGATTGATCATATTTGATATAATGATGCATTCTCGTGAATATCAATGTTTTGGGAAAATTTAGGATTATAGGAAAACCTTGGAAAGTTCCTTGAAATGCACAATGAAAACCTTAAATTATTACGAGTCTGAATAAGGTGGGAAAAAATATTACATCTGGGCCAAATTCATATGATCTAGATAGATCCAAGAATCCATACATCTGAGAGAAATGGCTAGGTAAAATATCGTGGAGCAAGAGGATCCTAATGAACATAGTAAATCTAAGAAAAGGGTTAATTTGAGGCCTATCTGGGGTGGGGCTTAATTTGGGTGAACCTCACGAGGCATAGATCAGTGGCCAAAGCCTAATGTTTAGGGGCAGGCCAAATTTGGGGTAAGTTGCATAAGGCTAGATGCGAAAAGGTATCTAGGATGATGTAATTATTTTGTTTGCCGAATGCATTTTGGGGGCACAAACATATTCAGGGATCCAAAAATTTTCTATGCGAGAAATATTAGGAACACCATATTTTTTTATAAACCAAATATAGCTTAAAACAAATAAATGACACATGAGGGCCAGACTAAGTGGGATCCACAATATTTTCTATGTGCCAAGGTTTACATGGATGTAGCCACATCCACATTGGTGCAAAGGATAAAAAGGAACCACCTGGTGAGGTGGTGAAGCCATGAAAGTTCCACATGGGTGCATTGTGGCCAGATATTGCTTACGTGGAAAGGATTAAATGATCAAACTTTAGATATAGGCATAAATTTTGATTTGAGCATCATAATGGGATAAAATTTATATCATCAGAAATCTCTTTATGAGATGGACACAATGGTGTGTTTCAAAGTTAATTTTGCTAACTTTGGGAAAAAAAAAAAATTATAACCCCATATTCAAATGAGACCATGGAGGTTGGGTTAGTTAAAAATAACAGCTCCCATAAGACTAGAAAAGTTCAAGGGGGTGGGAGGGAGAATTACATTTATTTATTTATTATTTATTATTTTTAAATTTTGTTTTTTTTTTTTAATTTTTATTTCTTTAAAATTGTTTCTATAATATGTTATAATTTATTTTTCCTTTTACCTTTTTTTACTATTTTGTTTCTTAAATATAATTGGACTTATTATTTTTTTTAGTTTGAGGTTTCTTTTATTTCTTTTAGTAATTTCTCATCTTTTTATTAAAATAAACACACATAATATATATATCTATGTGTGTATGTGTGGCCTTTGTTTTAGGGATTTTTTAAAATTAATTTCTTTCTATTATTATAAGAAAAATATTGCAGAGAAATTGGCCAACTCCCTATTGTCACAGACTAGCACACTAGAAACTGGATCAATGCCAATAGAGGAGAGATTTAGTCCAAAATGTTGGAATTATGACAAATGTGTTGTCCTTTATGGAAACCTACTTAATGAATATGTAAACAGGATGTGTCTACATGTGACAAAGAGTTTGTTTAAAGGCATGCAGTTCAAAGAAAAAAGAATGGTAGAAGTGAACAATTGAAGAAATATATGCAGGTTATGTAAAGCAAAGCCATGTACACACACGGTTATGAAGAAGAAGAAGCGTATATAATTTCCACACTATGGTTCCTAAACACCAAGGGTATTTACCATGGTATTATCCCACAATATTGACAAAAGTAACAGCTATTTGATCCTATCAAGGAATACCATTGGCATTAGTGTGGTTATAACTTGTGGTATTGGCTAAGGCCTAAGCTATATAAGGAGATGAAGATAAAAGTGATAATGGTGTGCAAGTAATGTGTGATTGATAAATAATTTGGGTTATTGATATGAAATAAGTGTGCACCCGGGAATAAAATGATGGATCAGGTTCAATAGACCTGAAATGACTATGTATTGAATAATCTGCTTTGGGTTGATTTGATCTGGGATAATGATGTTTTGATGTTTTTTATATTATGAATTTCGTGGTATGGGTATTTTTGAAGTCCTGATCTGCAACGAAGGTATAAATCAATAATTGCAAATTTGTACGTGGGTTTGGCTGAAGAAAGGTGCGTATACATGCAGATAACCTTATCAACAATAATGTATCTATTATGCAGTTTGATCATATTTTTATGTATTTTTCATTACTGAAAAACGTGTATACACACAGAAGTGATTAATGGGAAGTGTGTATATATTATAGGGTTTTCCCATAGTATGATTTCTGATCAGTTTAATCTATTTTTTGTGTTTTTTGTTGTCTTTCAATGAAGTCTTAATTGAAGATATGGATTTAACAGTTTTACAATTGAAGTTGAATCGATTGTGAATTGATATGATGAAAGGTGATGATGCTAGTTGTGTATGGTTCATAAATATGTGATGGTTTTTTCAAAATGATTCAATATGTCTGTGTGCAATTCAATGATTATTTCACAATGACACTAGTTCAGTCTCAGGGTTTGGTATGTTGAGATATGTACGTGGGTTTACTTCATGAAAAACACATATAGATGTGGATATGCTTAAGTAGAGCAGTGTATATTTTCTGTCATATGATTTATTTGGGTCTCAATTGGTTTAGTGTTTTGTTAATTAAGTGATTTTTTATTCAATGATTCAGTGATCTTTTATAGTGATCAATTTTTCAGTCTTGATAATTGGTATTGGGCTTTAATGATGGTAGTGGGTCGAGTCTGAAAATTTGATGAAACATGGCCTAAAAATTGTGTTGATTTTTATCAGGTGGATCCCGTATGAAAATTTATGAAACTTGATCCACATAAGTGTTGAGGGTTGGAGCCCTCAATGAGGAATTTTAAGCTTCCTGCCAATAGAAAATAGTGATCAAATAGGGGGTTGGAGCTTCGTTTTAGTTGGTGATGAAGAACTAGAGAAGGTTGCAACCTTCTGCAGGTGGGTTCCAACATTCTCGTATGAGTCTACACCTACACAATATTGTAAAGATAATTTTTATTTAATTAAAGAGAAATACACAAACAACAACAATAACGGTGGTTTTTTCCCACATTAGGTTTCCACCTAAAAATCCCGGTGTCCATGTGTGTTTATTATGTGTGATTATTTATTTTGTTCTTACTACACATATTTACTGCTTATTAAATGATGAAACAATGATATAATCATGAAGAATTAAATAAAAAATAAGTTTACTGGATATACGCTATTTTTATGCACAAAAGTTGTGTACATATGTAGGTTCACTTTAGTAAAGTAGTGTACAAAATTCAGAATAAATAAGAATTTTATGTGAGTTTAAAATACTGATTCACCCCCCCCCCCCCCCCTCTAAGTATTTTTCCAACTATTGGCATCAGAGCAGGTTCTTTGAAAGAAGCTTGATCAGTTGAAGGAAGATTCATCAAGATGAGTTATCAAGATGGGACAAAATCTGTTAGGCCACCATTGTTGAATAAAAATAATATACTTTTCTGGAAGGTAAAAAAAGATCTTATCTACAGTCTCTTGGAGTAGATGTATGGGGAATCATTGAAGGAGGATATCAATATCCATCCTTCATTCCCATAGATCAGGCAGAAAAGAATAAATACAAAACCCATGCAAAGGTTGTCAATGCCTTGTTAGGAAGCCTAACAGAGTCAAAATTTGTCAAATTCATGCAGCTAAATTTAGCAAAGGCTATATGGGACAAGATCATCCAAAGTTATGAATGTCATGCCTAGGTAAAAAGTGCCAAACTTCAAACTCATAGAGTTCAATATGAAACTCTTAGAATGCATAATGATGAAAGTATTGAAATTTTATTTCTCACGATAGATGAGATCATGAATTCTATGAGAAATCTTGGTGAAGAAATACAAGAATCATATTTAGTAGAGAAAATATTGAGATCTCTAACTCCAAAATTCGATTCAAAAGATTTTTCCATTGAATAAATGTAGGATTTGCATAACCTTATTGTTGTACAACTTCACAGTATTTTAACAACCTTTTAAATGAGAAAATGGGGTCCCTTAGATGTCAGAGAAACTGCGTTCAAAGCTATTGAAAATGTAAAGTAAAAGGAATAACTCAGGGAATCATGTTATGTTTCAGAAGAAGATGAGGAAAAACTCATAAAGAAACTCTAAGGAGGTACTGGAAGATTTAGAGGTAAGCTTCCCTTCAAATGTTTTGCTTGTGGTAGAGTTAGCCATTATGTTGCTAAGTATCCTTATAGAGAAAACCATGAAAAGGGGAAATAAAATACAAAAATAAATAGGAGAAGGTTTGAAAACAAGAAAATTTATTATACACATGAAGATAGTGATGGTTTTTCAAATGGGGAAGAGGGAGAGTCTGATCAAGAAATTCGATTTCTTATGGAATTTGAAGATAGAAGTATTAATGAGTCTGATGATAATTTCATGGATGCCTAAGAATAAAACGGCATTTTTATTGAAGAAATAAATTAGCTTAAAGTTTGTTTAGAAGAAGATAAAATAGAAATAGATACTAAGAAGAAAAAATTCATAGTAAAGGAGAAGCTTAATGAAGATCTAGAATGTGAAATAGTAAGTCTAAGAAAAGAACTTGAGAAAACAAAAACTCGAAATCTTAGATTTGCTAAAGATTTTGAAACCTTAGATGAAATCATCAAGGTGAAACACTCTCCTATTATGAAGACAAGTCTTGGATACATTGGAGAAACCTAAAAAACTGAGAATTATTCTACAGGAAAATGAAGTTATCACAATGTAGTAAAAATCAATCATCAAAACTCCAACCCTCAACAAATGAATAAAGGATAAAATACCTCCTTGGTAAAGCATGACTTCTTCAATCAAAGGGTAAACAACACCAAAATCTTTAATGGTAAACACTACCAAAAAGTAATATAATCTTATAAATTTATACTTTAATGGTCAATGCTTCACTTGTCACAATTTTGGCCATAATTTTTCTTAATGTGTTGTATACAAAACTGTCATGACTAGAGAAGAAGAAAAAAATATGAGACCGGAACAAAGAAATACTCTTATAATAATTTCTCACCCCTTAAAGATGAATTTTGTTTTTCTTTTTTCAATATATTTGGGCATAAGGAAACTGAATGTATGAGAAAAACACAATCAACACCTAAAAAGGAGAAAATAGCAACAACATCTAGGTTATGGAAAAAGAAGTCCATAGAATATGAAAAATGTGGTCTAGATTTCTGTGTAGGTGATCAAGAAATTTTTTGGTATATTGTCAATGGATTCTCAAATCACATGAAAGGTGATAAAGATAAACTTAAGTATTTTAATGAAATAAAGAAAGAAAATAATGTAACTTTTGGAAATAAATCACCTGTTGTTATCAAAGGAAAAGGGATTGCTTTGCTGAAAGGAAAGGTTAAAGCTAGAATTGTCTTGTTCGTTGATGGCTTGAAGCATAACTTGTTAAGTGTTACTCATATGTGTGATCAAGGGAATGAATTTTTTTCCAAGTAAAAGAAATGTGTAGTTCAAAATCTTGATATAGGTAAAACTATAATAAAAGGAACAAGAAATCCAGGTAATGTTTATATTCTGGAGGGTGGACTAGAACAATGTTACTTAAGAAAATAAAAAGAAATGTGGCTATGGCACACAAGATTAGGACATTTGGGCTTCACTCAAATACATAAGTCAAGAAAATTAGGAGAATTATGTGATTTTCCCAACATCTCTCTACCATAAAGTACTATATGTGATGCTAGGGTACTGGGTTAAACAGATCCTAGCATATAAAATTTTGAATGCTTCCTTCATGCATTAAAATCTCAATTCAATTTTTCATTAGACAATCAATTTGTAGCAGCTTGAAATATACATAATGGAAAGAGAGCTATACAAACAAAAAAATTTATATGTAATAAATATAATAAAATTTAAAATCTCCAACATTTGTCTGAATATTTCAAGAATTGGCCTTTCAGCTCTTGGCCCTTCAAAAAGCTCTCAATCCATTCCTTACTTCTCCTCACTTCCTCTCTTCTCTCAACTGTTTTTCATCCTCACAAAACCCTCCTATTTATACATAAATAATGAATTTATTTCACTCCATAAATTCCTCCACATAAATCTCAACTTAAAACCTAATTTAGATTTATCTTTTTTTGGACCTAACTAAGTCCCATTTATGGAATTTCTCATCCCTAGATTATCTACCTAATTCAAATCCACTCATATCCTTACTTATTTAAGGAATATTTACAATAACCCTCACATTTATAATTTCTCTCCTAATTTATTAAAAATGAGAGAATTAATTAATAAAATAATTAAAATATCTCACCCCCTTAATTACACAATTGGATAATGAAAATTTAGCTTTGATGCTCCTACACAAGACTCCCCATGTAAAGAAGTTTCCATAGACTTCTGTCTATGAGGTCTGTCACTTTTCTCTAATACTGCAACTGTCACAAGTCCTGATGACTTTCTCCCTCCAGGATTCCAAGCTCTGTTCTGCCACTAGTCCTTCGATGTATCAACTCGATTTGGTTACTCATCACCCACTCTGTCGATCGGATTCCATCGACTTCTCCAACACTTTCTTTCACCAATTACTCGGAGTATTACCTCTTTGTTTAATTCTTTTTCCTCCAACTGAGATGAACTCTCAACTTCCTGAAATGGAAAAAAATCAATAATTTCTTCTTGACCATAACTATAGTCATTGATTACTTCTATAGCAACAATTTCCTCGTTCGGTGTTGTACTTGCATTCACCAACAAATTGTTAGTTTTAAAAAGGTAAGACCTTTCGATCTCTTCTTCTTTTGGAAACATTTTAATTTGATACTCTGACATTTTCTCCTTTATCAACACATCAATATGATGATTCAACTTCTTCAAATAATTCTCAAGACTATCAGTTAGTCTTTCTTCCACATCATCTATTTCAAGGATGTCTCTTTGCTCTAGTTCATAATAATGAACTTTTTCATTCTCATTCAGCTCTGACTTTGCGATATGAACACTTATCCTCTGTTTTTCTAGCCTCTTCTCCAGAATACTCAATTCCTTCCTCAAATCTGTCATTTCGTTCGAAAAAATCCTTGTACACTCTTCACTATCTTCTTCTTTTTCATGAGTCAAGTTTCCTGTTGATACTATCTCTTCATTCTTCATCAGAATAGAATTTTGATCCTCTATCTCTGTAATAGTTTTATTTGTCTATCCATAATTCTCCCTTTGGCCTTTTAATAAAATCAATTTCTCACTGTCATTATCAATAAAAAATTCTTCATCATACGAAATAACGGTCTCACCTCCACTAAAACAATTTCTTTCACAAAACAAGGAATTTATGAACTCCTTTTGTTGTAATAATTCAATTTGATCTTCATCTGAAAGATAGTAATCATCATATTTTTCTTGGAGACATTCAACCTCACTCAATATAGTTTCATCCTTTCTCTAGAAATCCTCCTGAGTTTCCCTGGTTACAGCATCATTAAATTGTAAACTTTTGTCAGCAAATTCACTAAACAGACACATTTGTTTACCTCCTTGGAATATCTCTTTGGCATTTCCATTTTGCTTCTGCTCCATAACAACTTCAGCTGGTTGTCTTACCCCAAACAAGAATTCATTTATGATTTCTTCTTGCTGCAACAAATTAATACCTTCCTCCCCTGAAAGGCATTATCCATCAGACTCCACCTTAAGAGTTTCATTCTCCTCTGTGACAGTTTCATCAGACTGCTCACCATCTTTCGCACATCCGGCAAACATACATAAACTGTGAGAAAAATTGCAAGGCTTCATAGCCTCATCTGCTTCTCTCGCCAACACATCTTCAGATGCTTCTGAACTATCCCAATAGTTCATGAGATCTTCCTCATTGATCTCTTCACCCAGAATTTCACCCTGTTCTGGGACACAAATGGAAACATCCATTTTCAACTCAGCTTCTCTGAGTTCTTCACAACTCAATATATTCTCGAGCTTCTTCAGCTCTTCTGTAAACTGTATGTTTACCTGCTTTTCCCTCTTTGCATGTAGCCTCTTCCACTTTACCTTCTTTCTCATGGTCCAACCATGTGTCTGCTTTTTCACATTTTCCTGCAACAATTCCATTAAAAATTCAAGGTGAATTGTTATCTCCACCTTCTCCTGCTCGTACTCTTCATCTGTCAGCTGCTCACATATGCCACTTACCTTGGCATTCACCTTCTTCTTCCCTCTGCTATGGTCTTCATCAGATATTTGGAAATGACTATCAATAGTCATCTTTCCCTCCTTTGTGAACTTCATCAGTTCACATGTGGATTTAATTTAATCCACTTCTCAGCAATCCTTCACACTTGTCATTCATCAAAAATGAAAGTTCTCCTCCTGTGCTTAGATTATTTTGGTTCTCTGTCTTGGAACCAATCTGTGGCAACCCTCTTTCTTCACTTTGCTGCAAACAACACTTTAGTAACTCATGTGTTACAATAACCAATTCTTTGGGTGTCAGACTTTGTCGATCATGCACCCAATTACATTCAGATTTTTGACTTATCTTACGACTCTTTGACTTCAGAATTACACCAATTCTTCATCTTGGATGAGAATACTCAATCTCAACTCAAACTATCCAAACTTTCATTTGAATCTAACATTTTTTTTCACTTCAAGACTTGACCCAATAATTATGGCAATGGATATTTTGACTTAATTCAAGTTATACAATCGTCCAACAATCATACACCCCTAATACATTTTTATGATGTAAAATTTTCACTTTCTTTCATATTTCATTATTATGAAAAATCATCAGTTTTCCCTTATCATTTCACATGATACTGAAGTCTTTAGTCGAAATGCGATTTAGGTTTTTCAGGATTTATTTTAAGATGAAAATAAATAAACCATTCAATCTTCAATGTTTAAAAATACCTTCCTGAATTATCATACCTCATGCTTCTATCAAGGTTATTTAATAAACCTTTCTCTCTGCAGTCTCAACCCCTTGGTTTCCACTCTTCTGTGCTGTCTTTTTCACTATAAATACTCACATGCCCATAAGCGCGTCATCTTAATGCAAACATGTCCTTGCAATTTTATGCACCATACAACATCAATTCACATCTCTTCACCTGTGTACAGGGAACATGTTATTCATGTTTCAACCTCTTTTATGTACAACCCATACATTGTGTCCATCCTGAATATCACCTCCTTAGATACCGCCACATGATGGTAAAACAAAGATTTTACAACATCAAGAAATTATGTTTTCAGTCACCAATCAAAAGAATTCTTCTTCTCCCAACTACAAGCTTTGGTCCAAAATGACTTAACCAAAACTGTGAAGAATCCACATTATGCATAATAAACCCTCTCACATAAAAATGCATACTTCATTTTATATCACCCAGGATTAGCACATTTTCATTCATTTTCCATTTATTTATGCCTCTGCATTCGCAACATTCCACTCTTTCATAACATTTACAAAAGATCATCTTCTCGGATATGGCAAGGAAATTTAGTCATCCAGATTTTAAAATACCTCTACTCAATGAATATTGATTCATTCAATGAGCACTTACCTTGAATCTTCACGTGGTTGAAATGATCCAACGCTTCTCTCGCGTATTCATTTACGAATACATTCAAGCCTCTACATATTTACATTGAATGTGCAAGGTCCATTTTCTCCTCAGAAAATAAAATTATTCCCATCAAATTTCTAACATAAATATTTTCCCAGCAAATACTTTTAGAGAACTTCAAATTACGCACAATCTCCCCTCTTAGCTTAAGCCAATTTATCTCATCTCAATCTCTTCAATTTCAATTTCGTGCTTTGAAAACATGAACCCTTAATGTAACCAAATATCCTCTCAATATTACATTTTCCAAAAAAAATGTACATGAATTATTTGAAAAAACTTTACCTTGATCAATCCCAGTGAACTTTTCTTATGCTGGAAGGTGGTACCATGGAAACACTAGATCCATACCTTGAATATTTTTCTGGAACCACACCTCTTTCAGAAGCCCACACATGCCTTTTTGAGAACAAACACACACTTTAGTAGAACTTATATTATATTTAAGTCCAAATAAATTGATCTCTCCATGTGTGATTGAGTTCAAGCTTTCACTTTAAACCAAAAATTATGCAGTCAACCAACAAAATTTGATATATAATTCCAAATCAGTTTGACTCTTCACATGTGACTGAATTCATGTTCTGCATTTCAACAAATACGCAGCCTCAAATTGTTAATTTTTCAGAATCTACAGAAGCGACAAAGTCACAATTGTGTTGTGACTTCACTGTTTACAACCACGGGGCAATTCAATTACAATATTGACACACACAATTTGAAATCTAGACATGAGATGTTTGCATAAGAAGGGAGCATTTAAAACAACATTTTTTTATCTAAGTGTAACCATTGATAATTTTGGGTTCTGTAAAAAAAATGGAAACACTATATGGCACTATCTCTGCTAAACATGAACAATGTACCAGAGGATCCAACAATTACATCGGATTCTACAATTTCAAGGACTCACTACAATCGTTGATTTCCGATTCCATTTACCATGTGAATAAAAAATCCGTGGTAAACAATCTTCACTATACAACATGACTATGTCTTAAACTTGAACTCTGCATGCTCAATCTTCCTTAACGCTGTCAAGATTAATTTATTTAACACTGTATCTTGTTTAAGACCATGAATGTACAAGTTATCACAGTAGGCAAGAAAACACAGAAAAGATGATTCCAACTGGTTGAAATATGTTGCATACTCATAGTTCTACAAATTTACTATTAAATGTGTTGTGAAACCAGCTCCAAAAAAAGAATAAAAGAGATATCAACGCCTTAGAAATAAGCCACTTCGAGGGGGCAACCTCCAATACATTACATGAATGAAAAATTATTGGATGATTCAAATTACAAAACCTCATTTCTATATATAGGAGCCCATGGGGCCACAATGTAATCCTTTCCGACCTAACAATAATAATTTAAGGGCACAATAATAAAAATATGGGTGTTACAAGGGTACAATAATAACAATAAGGGGGTTACACTAACAACAATAAGGGACTATACTAGTAATATATGGACCTAGCATGCCCCTCTCCTTCAAAAAAGTGTTGTCCTCAATGCTTGAGTAGCTTTGGGTGCTTCTATATAAAATTCTCATCCTCCCATGTAGAACCTTCAGTGGGTAAGTTCTTCCACTTGATGAGATACTATGAAATTGATCAATTCCGTAGCTGTCGAGTTCTTGTTTCTGTGACCGCTTCAGGTTCCAATATGATTTTTCCTTCCTCATCAAGTTCTGGCAATATTGTTTGGACTGGAATATTTTCACCTATAACCTTCTTTAAGCATGAAACATGGAAAATTGCATGCACTCGTGAAGAAGCAGGAAGCTCCAATTTGTATGCCATAGTACCAATCTTTTGCCACATCTTGTAAGGACCATAGTACTTTGGCGATAATTTATTATCCTTCTTAGCTTGCTCAAGGGAAATTTGTTTGTATGGTTGTAGCCATAAAAATACCTAGTCTACTACATAAAAACTTCTCTCAATGCGATGTTGATCTACCTAATGTTTCATTCGATTTTGTGCTAAATTCAGGTTTTCCTTTAAGAATTGGAGAACTTCTTGTTGATGCTCGATGTGATATTCCACTACTTGAACCTTCAAATTTTCTCTTAAAGATGATGTGATGGATGGTGGATGATATCCATAAAGTGCCATAAATGGGGTCATTTTTGGTGCAGTATGGAAGGAAGTGTTATACCACCATTCATCTAGAGGTAACCACTTGATCCATTGTGTTTGTTTATCATATACAAAACAACAAAGATATCCTTCCAAACATTTATTTACTATCTCAGTTTGACCATCGGATTGAGGATGATAAGATGAGATATGAGCTAATTGAGTACCCAAACAAGAAAATAACTTTGTCCAAAAATTTCCAGTAAAAATGGGATCTCTTTTGCTCACAATAACCCTTGGTTTTCCATGTAACTTTTGAATTGTGTCTATAAATGTAGTAGCAACGGTACTTGCTTTAAATAGATAAGATAATGTAGAAAAGTTTGCATACTTGGTAAGTCTATCAACTACCACCATGATGACATTCTTTCCTTCAGACATCGGTAAACCTGTGATAAAATCCATTGAAATCTCCTCCCAACGTTGACTTGGAATGGATAAAGGCTTTAGAAGACCTGAGTCTTAATTGTCTCAAATTTATTCTGCTGGAAAACTAAACATTTTGTCACAAAATTTTGAATATCAGATGTAAGGCCATCCCAAAAAAAATCTTTCTTCACCCTATGGTAAGTTTTAAAAAATCCTAAGTGTCCTCCTAAAGGAGAAGTGTGCAATTCCAAAAGAATATTTTGTTTTAGTTGGGAATTCTTACATATATATAAGCGATATTTGTAGCATAAGGAATCATTTTTCCAACTAAATGTATCAAATGTACTAGGATCTTGTTGCAACTTTTGAATGAGTGTCCACACTTCTTCGTCCTTCTTCCATTCATCTATTTCTTCAATTATCCAATCTGGTTGGATAATAGAAATGGCACAAAGCAATGCTTCCACCTCTTCATTCTTTATTGAGAGTGCATCTGCAACAACATTTAGCTTCCTTTTTTTTTATATTATTTCAAAGTCATAACCCAACATCTTTGTCACCCATTTTTGCTGCTCTTCTGAAGATAGCATTTGTTCCAAAAAGTGTTCAAGACTATCATGATCAATTTTTACCTTGAAGTGTTTTCCCATTAGGTAAGTTCTCCATTTCTTTAGTGCATGCAGTATTGCTAACATTTCCTTCTCATAAATAGGTTTTTGTAAATACTTTCCTTTGATTGGATGACTTTAAAAAGAAATGGGTCTTCCTTCCTGCATTAAAACAACACCAATTCCATTTCCTGAGGCATCACATTCCATAATAAAGGTTTTTGTGAAGTCTGGCATAGCTAAGACTAGTGCTAGGCACATTGCCTCTTTAAGATGTTCAAAGGCCTTAGTTGCTTCAGGAGTCCATGAAAATGCATCTTTCTTCAATAATGTTGTTAGAGGTGCTGCTATTCTCCCATAATTCTTAACAAACTTGCGATAATACCATGTTAACCCGAGAAATCCTCACAACTACTTTATGGTTGTGGGGACTTTCCATTCCTTAATGGCTTTAATTTTGTTAGGGTCTACTTTAACACCCTCGTGAGATACAATATGACCCAGATATTTCACCTCTTGTACTCCAAAGAAACATTTGGATGTTTTTGCATATAATTGTTTCTCCTGCAATAGTTTGAGCACCCTGTCAACATGTTGAACATGATCCTTCAAAGACCTGCTGTAGATTAGTATATCATCAAAAAATACTAGCACAAATTTTCTAAGGAAGGGTTTGAAAATGGAATTCATCAACCCTTGAAATGTAGAAGGTGCATTGGTAAGGCCAAAAGGCATGACCAAAATTTCATAATGACCCTCATCAGTTCGAAATGCTATTTTTGGAATATCTTCAGTCTTCATTCTAATTTGATGATACGCTGAATGAAGATCCAATTTGGTAAAATAAATTACTCCATGTAATTCATCCAATAATTCATCAATTAGAGGAATGTGAAATTTATCTTTAATGGTGACCTTATTGAGCACCCTATAATCCGGACACATGCGCCATGATCCATCCTTCTTGTGTACCAATACTACAAGAATAGAGAAAGAACTTTGACTAGGTTGAATTATACCCGCCTCTAACATTTTTGCAATCATACGTTCAACTTCGCTCTTTTGGACATAAGGATATCTTTAAGGCCCGATGTTTGGAGGAACACTTCCTGGAATCAAATGAATAGCATGATCATGATCATGAATAGGTGGGAGTCTTTTTGGAGTTTCAAAAACCTTGGAATGATTGTCCAAGACTTTTTGGAGATCTACAGAAATAGATGATTTTGATGTTGGAACTTCTAGTGAGCATAATTGTACAATTATTCCTCTTTTTTCTTTCTTTAGAAGCTTTTTCATGACATTAGAGCCTATTATCTTTCCCGGCTTCCCTACAATACCCCATAATTTGACTTCCTCTCCTTCTGAAAAAATAATTCAAGAAAATTTCTTTAAAATTAAAAGCTATCATCCCCAAAGATTGTAACCATTGTACTCCTAGTACAACATCAACACCTCCCATAGGAATGGAAAGAATTGGACTATTCAATACATATTCCCCCATGTCTAGCTTGATATTATGGAATTTTCCATAGAAATTTATAGTTCCTCCATTTGCAACCATCACTTGACATTCTGGTGTTGGGTATAGGAAACAATTCAATTGCTTGGCTACCTTACAATGAATAAAATTATGGGTACTACCTAAAACAATCAACACTATTACCTTTTTCTTCTTGATATGTCCTTCTATCTTGAGAGTTTGAGGAGTCGTAATTCTTGCCAATGCATTACACGATATGGTCGAACTCATTTCTTCCTCTTCTTGGGTTGGTTCCCGGTGTATATCCTCTTCTTGTTCATTTTCTTCTTCCTCTTCACAATCTATGTAAAATAATTTCTTCTGAGCACACTTATGACCTTTAGTGTATTTTCTATCACAACTGTAGAAAATCCCTTTTGCTCTTTTTTCTTCCAATTGTTGTGGTGTCAACCTTGTATTTTGTGGAAATATAGGAGTAGCAACACTTCCCTATTTATAGAAGTGAGTGGTAGGCTTCCTTGTCGCCATAATTTTACATTCAATTTTTCTTTCCAACCTGAATGCCTTCTCCAATGAATCAGGTTCCAAAACGCAAACTTCATGTTGGATGTTATCCTTTAAAGTACCTATGAAGAGATCAATCATGTGTTCCTCCATAATATCAGTTACCCTTATATTCAATTTTTGGAAGTCCTTAATGTGCTCCCCCATTAAACCCTTTTGTTTGATATTTATCAATTGGCTAAAGAAGGTGTTGCTCTTTGTATCCTCATAATGTGCTATCATTTCCTCTGTAAAAATTGAACAAGTGACAATTTTTTTACAGGAGCAAAGCCATCGATACCATACAAATGTATTTTTTCTAAATGTAAAGTTGCAATGCATAACTTTTGTGTGTTTTGCACATTATGGAGATCAAAATATTTCTCCATCTGTAGTATCCATGTTACAGGATCCTTTCCATCAAACTTCCTCATATCCATTTTTGAAATATGGTGGTTTTTCCCACCAACATTAGATTTTATGAAATCATGATTAACATTTATTTTGTTCTCATCATGAGTTTCCTCTACTATATTTTCTCCATTAAGAAACATTTCATGTATCAACTTTGTCAAACCTTCCATGTCTTCTTTTAGATCATTGTTCATGTTTTCCATTTTCTCATCGATCTTATCTTCCATGTCATCCATCTTAGATTCCATGCCATATATCTTATATTACATGCCATCTATTCCATTCTTCAAACCATCCATCTTAGATTCCACGCCTTTCTTCAAACCATCCATCTTAGTTTCCACGTCTTTCTTCAAAACTTTCATGTCATTTTTTGTTGCTCTTTGCGAGAGAAAAATTTGTTGCACTTGGTCTTGTAATTTTGATATGTCATGTTGCCATTCTTCGTCTTAATGAGTCATAGTAGAGATTTCTAAAGGCTTAATGGGTGTTGAATTCTTTTTAGGGGCCATTTTAGAATCTAATACTGATATCTATTCTACAATATGCCCTTGGAATCAATTCAAATTGATTCTTCAAACAAGACTTATGCAATTTGGAAAACAAAACACACACCTTTTACTTTCTTTTGAGGAGCTCGATATTGAAATTGAATTATCTCTATAATTACGGATCCTCAATATCTAAAATTCAGCCCTGTAGTATCCCTCTGAACCTTCTTTCAAATCCCATAGGTTGGATCTAATTTTTATTCTTCAAGGAAAATTTATTTCCAATCTCCCACAATGATCCAATTTTGGACTGGTTCAGTAGAGTGAATTTGTACGACTTGCCACATGTCACGGTTTCCTCCTTTGGCTCTAAAGTTGATATATCGAAAACTATAATCCATGTACTTACGACCACTTTTTAAAACATTCCAATCTAATGCTCAGAGAGAGAGCTATGAATATTTTCCCACAATCACCTCTTTGAGATGAAATTCAGAAACCTCAAAAAACCCTAACTTCCACAGATCACATCTCCGAAAATATTGTCAACCAATATCTGAAATTTTGCGATGATGTTACTCAGGATTGCACCTTCTCACTCTAAAAATTTCCACTTTTTAACCTTCGCAAAAAAAAATTTATTATGAAAATACCACGATGACCTTTTTAGGTTAAATTCAAGAGCCTTCAAAATGACCTGACTTGCACAGGTCATATCTCTGAAAATTTGGCGAACCAAGCTCTGAAATTTTACGACGATGTTCCTCAGGATTTTGGCTTCACACTCTAAAAATTTCAGATTCTGAACCTTTGTAGACAAAAATGTATAGAGAAAATGCCACGATGACCTGTTTGGAGCAGCAAAACCCTAGAATCTCAAAGCTCTGATACCAAATGTTGTGAAACTAGCTCCAAAAAGAGAAGAAAAGAGATATGAATGCCTTAGAAATAAGCCACTTCGAGGGGGAAACCTCAAATACATTACATGAATGAACAATTCTTGGATGATTCAAATTACAAAACCTCCTTTCTATATATAGGAGTCCATGGGGCCACAATGTAATCCTAGCCGACCTAACAATAATAATTTAAGGGCACAATAATAACAATATGGGGGTTACAAGGGTACAATAATAACAATAAGGGGGTTACACTAACAACAATAAGGGACTATAGTAGTAATATAGGGACCTAACAAAATGTCTCACACAGGCTTTCGAATATGTTACATATTACTTACATTCGATCTCGGGGTTTACCATGTCTCATCGTACTACTCTTCCACTTGAGTTAAAGAGGTCACTCAACTTTGCTTCCAATCAACTGTGTGTTGAACGCTGCAAATTAACACCATCCCTACTCCAAGGCTTTAATATAGCTCGACTTCCTCATACACTACCCAATCTTTGCTTCAACAACAACGTGGACTCCAGAATTACATCAACGTTTTGGCATTTTCTTCCGAATACAGCTATGTTCCTATGTTCACGTACATATAGCATATACATGTACATTTGCAGACTCATCTCCTTTTCTCTGATACCAAATGATGCCAGGGTACTAGGTTAAACAGATCCTAGCATATAAAATTTTGAATGCTTCCTTCATGCATTAAACTATCAATTCAATTCTTCATTAATTAATCAATTTGCAGTAGCTTGAAATATACATAATGGAAAGAGAGCTATATAAACAAAAATGCTGATATGTAATAAATAAAATTTAAAAAATCCAACATCTGGCCGAATATTTCAATAATTGGCCTTTCGGCTCTCGGCCCTTTAAAAAGCTCTCAATCCATTCCTTACTTCTCCTCACTTCCTCTCTTCTCTCAATTCTTTTTCATCCTCACAAAACCCTTCTATTTATACATAAATAATGAATTTATTTCACTCCATAAATTCCTCCACATAAATCTCAACTTAAAATCTAATTTAGATTTATCTTTTTTTGGACCCAACTAAGTCCCGTTTATGGAATTCCTCATCCCTAGATTATATACCTAATTCAAATCCACTCATATCGTTAATTATTTAAGGAATATTTACAATAATCCTTACACTTATAATTTCTCTCCTAATTTATTAAAAATGAGAAAATTAATTAATTATAAAAAAATTAAAATATCTCACCCCCTTAATTACACAATTGGATAATGGAAATTTATCTTTGATGCTCCTGCATCAATATGCAAATCATGTCAATTTGGTAAGAAGACCAGGGTATAATTTAATCCCAAGGAAGGTTCCACAAGTAAGCCTATGGAAATCATTCATATTCATTTATGTGGGCCAATCAAGAAAAACTCACCTCGTGGTGAAGAAGACTTTACTAGAATGTGTTAGATTGGGCTATTAAAATATAAAGATGAAACATTTGACAAGTTTAAAGTATTCAAAGCTTTAGTAGAAAATGATTTGGAATTAAAATTAAAATTTCTTAGATCTAAAAAAGGAGGATAATTCATATCATATGATCTTTTTTATTTTTGTGAACAACATGGAATCAAAAAGAATTTCTCCATACCTAAAAATCCTCAAGAAAATGGGGTTGCAGAAAGCATGAACATAAGGATGCAACAAATGGAATGATAAATTCTTTATGATTCAGGGACACCTCATACCTTCTGGGGAGAATCAACACATACAAAAATAACTATTTTCAATAAAGCTACTGTTCATGTAAGAAGTCATAAAACTCCTCATGAACTATGGTACGGTAAACCTCCATTTGTCAAACATTTTAGAGTGTTTTGAACTAAATATTACATAAAGAACAATGATGAAAATCTTGGTAAGTTTGAAGCTAAAGCAGATGAAGGAATTCTATTTGGTTACTCCTCTAGAAGTAAAGGATACAGATGTTACAATAAAATACTTCAAAATATTGTTGAATGTATTGATGTTGTAATTGATGAAGCATGCACAGGTTTCAAAAGAGAAACACCAATAGATGATGAATGCATTCCCATAACAAACCAAAGGGACATAGAAGAAGAAACCAATGAAGCATCAAAAGATGGAATTAGCAATAGAGAAGAAAATACCCCATCCAGGTATCTCGAAAAGAATTATCCAAAATCTCAAACTTTAGGTGAAAAGGAAGCTGGAGTACAGAGAAGAAGAGCCCTTGTTTGAAATCCTATTTATCTAGCCCTATTATCCACAATTGAACCAAAAAATGTAAATCAATCAAGAAAAGATGAATGTTGGGTTAAATCCATGGATAAGAACTTTGCCAAATAGAAAATAATCATACATGGGAATTAGTTCGAAGACTTCATGATAAGAATTTTATTAGTACAAAATGGGTTTTCAAAAATAGGTTAAACGAAAATGGAGAAGTAATTAGAAACAAAGCAAGACTTGTTTGAAAAGGCTATGCTCAACAAGAAGGAATAGACTTTGAGGAAAAATTCCCCCCTAAAGCTAGACTTGAAGCGATAAGAATGTTTCTTGCCTTTTCAAGCTTCCATCATTTCAAAGTCTATCAAATGGATGTTAAATTTGAATTCTTAAGTGGGGATCTAGAAGAAGAAGTCTATATTGAACAACCTAAGGGATTAATTCTAGGAAATGACAAAAAACTTGTTTGAAAACTCAAAAAAACATTATATGGACTAAAACAAGCTCCTCATGCATGGTATCATCGCCTTGACCGACATCTTCAACAATAAGGCTTTACTAAGGGATCTGCAGATCGCAACCAATACATAAAAATGGATGATAGTAAACATTTGATTGTTTTATTTTACGTAGATGATATAATCTTTAGCAATAATTAAGGGTAAATGAGTCAAATGCTTTCTTCTATCATGCAATAAGAATTAGAAATTTTCTTGGTGAATTAACATATTTTCTTGGTTTACAAGTACAACAAGAAAATAATGGAATTTTTATCTCACGGAAAAATTACCTCAAGTAGATTTTGAAGAAACATGGGATTGAAGAATGCAAACCATTATGCACACTAGTGATGACAGGATGTAATCTCAGTTCACATGATGTTTCTCCCACAATAAATCAACTAAAATACAGATCCATGATCAGAAGCTTACTTTATCTAACTAGCAAAAGATAAGATAGCATGCATGTTTTTGGGATTATTAGACGATTCCAAGCCAATCCAAAAGAAACTCATATTCAGGCATTTAAAAGAATATTCAAATACCTACAAGGAACCCAAGACTTTGGTTTATGGTATCTCAACAAGGCTACTCTTACTCTTCATGCCTACACAGATGTAGATTGGGAAGGAAATATTGATGACATGAAAAGCATCAGTGGAGGAGCATTCTAATATTGGTATCATGGTTTGACAAGAATAAATGTTCGATTCCATTATCTACTACGGAATAAAAATATGTTGTTGTTGATTTTTTTCTGCACACAATTTCTCTGGATGGTGAAAACATTACATTATATTCAAATAAAGTGTTCTCTACCCATTTCCATTCTATGTGATAATACAAGGGCCATTATCATTTAAAAATATTATGTTATGGACTCTAAAACCAAGAACATTCTGATTAAGTATCATTTTCTAAGAGAATAGGCACTTGAAAAAAAGGTCAAATTGGAGTATGTTCCCTTAAAAGAAAAAGTTGTTGATATTTTTACAAAGCCTCTTCTATGTGATGCATTTGAATATATAAGACAAAAATCAAGAGTGGTCTCTGTTTCATCACTCTGGTGATTAATATGACTCATTGTTTAAGTTTACGGTGGGATGTGATTATGAAAATCCAACATCTCACTTTCTATATATGGATCCTATGAAAGACAGTTGTGTATAAATGCAAGTTATGATATGAAGAGTTGCGTATATTTTGATGTGATGAGGAAATTGTGGGATAGTCTAAAAAAGGGGCTATGATATGTTTCAGATAGTTATTACTTAGCTTTATTGTTCTAATGATGATGGTTACAATATGTTGATGATATTTAAGAAGTGTTTTGGCTTGTATGAGTTGCCGATGCTTTGATGAATAATTGATTGATGAAGTTACCTTGATGGTATTATGATGTATGATTTGATATTATTAGATGTGACAAGTGGAAAATTGGCACTGGTTCAAGGGGAGAATTAACTGTGCCCCTACTAATGCATTGTTGGCATTTTGTTTGCTTGATAACTCCTTCATACCTATTGATGCTTATCATTAGTGATGTTACTGAAGATACTTATGTAGTTGGTCGAATGTTATGTTGTTCATGATGCATACTTGGTCACAGTTAGATGATATTATGATGTTCATGGGGCTGCAGTCACATGATTATGATACAGATGATGGTCTTGTAACCTCCTTATTGAGGTCTTTGATATTGATTATAAATGTTAACTTTGTCATATGAAGTATAGGTCATGTAAATACCTATGATGTAATAATTGTTACATTAAATCATATATGGTCTCTTGGGTTCGAATCCATTATGGATGTAATCCCATTTTGGGTACTCAATGTACAAATGAAGAGTCAAATATGTAACCCCAATGTGTTGGGTGATTGTTGTAAGTTTGAGTTATTGATGATAGGAAAAGTAATATTCTATTGAGTCATAGAATCCTGTATTTCATTTAAAATCTTTCAGAAGGTTCGACATATTATCACAGGGAGCATTGTCAGTACAGATAAGATCTACCAGAGTCACCTTCATTCATCATTGGTCAGCCCTTTGCCCTTGATGTCAAAGGGGAAGAGTAGCTTGGTGTTTTGAGCATGAAAAACTTGGTGTTTTTAGCAAACTGGTGTTTTTTATGCTTTGTATATATACATAAGTGGTTAGTAACCAAACATAAAAGTGGTTGCCATCAAGTCCAAAGGCGGAGATTATTGGAATTATGACAAATGCGTTGGCCTTGATGGAAACCTCCTTAATGAAGATGTAAATAGGATTTGTCTACATGTGACAAAGATTTTGGTCAAAGGCATGTAGTTTAGAGACAAATGAATGATGGGAGTGAAAAATTGAAGAAATATATGCGGTTTATGTAAAGCAAAGCCGCATACACATGTGGGTATGAAGAAGAAGAAGAGCGTACAATTTTCGCACTATGGTTTCTAAATACCAAGGGTCTTTACAATGGTATTGGCCCATAATATTGAGTAGAGTAATGAATATTTGATCCCGTCAATGAATACCATCAACATTAGTGTGGTTTGACCTGTGGTATTAGCTAAGGCCTAAGATATATAAGGATATTAGGATCAAAGTGATAATGGCATGCAAATAATGTGTGATTGATAAATACTTCACTCTAAAGTATGCTTTGGGTTATTGATCTGAAATAAGTGTGCACCGAGGAATATAATGATGGATCAAGGTCAATAGACCTGAAATTACTATGTATTGAATAATATACTTTGGGTTTATTTGATCTGGGATAATGTTGTTTTGATGTTTTTTTTATTATGAATGTCGTGGTATGGGTATGTTTGAAGTCTTGATGTGAAACAAATGTATAAATAAATAATTTCATATATGTACACAGGTTTGATTGGATAAAGGCGCATATACATGTGGATAACCTTCTGAATCTAAGTGTATCATTTCTACATTTTGAGAAGATTTGTATGTAGTTTTGATTACTAAAAAGTGTGTATACATGCTGAAGTGATTTATGAGAAGCGTGTATATATTATAGGGTTTCCAAGAATATGATTTGTAATCAGTTTAATTTGTTTGCTCTATTTGATGTTGTTTTTCAATGAAGTCTTAATTGAAGATTTGGGTTTAACAGTTAAAATTGAAGTTGGATCGATTGTGAACTGATGTGATGAAAGGTGATGATGCTAGTTGTGTTTTGTTCAAAAATATGTGATGGTTTTGTTAGGATGATTCAGTATGTTTGTGTAAAATTCAATGATTATTTCAGAACGACACTGGTTTAGTCTCAGGGTTTGGTATTTTGAGATATGTACATGGGTTTAATTCATGAAAAGAGAGTATAAATGTGGATATGATTAAAAATAGTAGCATATATATTATTTCATATTATTTATTTGGGTCTTATTTGGCTCAGTGATTGTTTAATTCAGTGATTGGTTGATTTAATGATTCAATGATATGTTACAGTGATCAGTTTCGATAATTGGTATTAGGATTTATTTATGGTAGTGGGTCCAGTATGAAAATTTTATGACAAGTGGCCTACAAGTTGTGTTGATTTTTATCAGGTAGATCTAGTATGAAAATTTATGAAACATGGTCCACATAAGTGTTGAGGGTTGGAGCCCATAGTGAGGAAATTGAAGCTTCCTGCCAGTAGCAGTTGGTGATCATATCGGGGGGTTGGAGCTCCCTTTTAGTAGGTGGGAAGAATGATAGAAGGTTGCACCAGTCTATAGGTGGGTGCGTACGTGCTGGTATGAGTCTGCACCAACACAATATTGTAAAGAATATTTTTCTTTAATTAAAGAATAATACAGAGACGACAACAAGGTGGTTTTTTCCCACATTGGGTTTCCACCTAAAATTTGTGGTGTTCATGTATGCTATTTATGTGTGATTCTTTATTATGTTCTTATTGCACATGTTTACTGCCTATTAAGTGATGAAACACTGATATACTAATGAATAATTAACTGAAAAATAATTGTATTGGATATACACTAGTTGTCTACATGAATTTCATGTACATATGCATGTTTACTTTAGTAAATTAACATACACAATTCAGAGTAAAGAAATTTTTTATGCAAGTTTAAAATATTGATTCACCCCCCCCCCCCCTCTCAATATTTTTCCAACAAAATATATGTTGTTTAAAACCAAATGAGAGGCATCATTATGACAAATACTAGCTCTACTGATACAAACATGTTTGGGATACCTCGAAATCAGAGATAACTATAATACATATAGCCCATTACATACCTTAAACATAATAGTTCATAATTCTAAAAAAATAGATAACACAATAACAAAAAGCTACATCATGGAAACATAAAACAATGTAAACATAATTACGATGAGGTGGATACATTGATCAGATTATGAGAAACTAGACTTATTGGAGGAGCAAGGGTGTTGATATGAGATAGCACGGTTTCTATGCATGCAAGCCTATTTTTCATGTACCTATGTTCGATTTTTATCTCATAAATTTTAATCATGATCCCCTATTATTCATTTCTCTATAGTAGCCCTTTACCACGCAACAAATTTAAGCGCCAATAAATGTTTGTAGTAAGAATATATTGATTTTTCCAACCCATAGTGTGCCCAATATCTGAAATGCAGCTTACTAATGAAGCTAAAAACTTGGCCTCATATGTATCTTCTTACTCATTCATCACCACCTCTTCTGAAAATTGAATTTCCTCTTGAATTGCGAGAGGATTTTGTTGATGGTATAGATGAGAAAAAACTAAAGAGTGAGAATATGATCCAACAAAAGCACATTTTCAACTATAACTATGGTGCAAATTATATATCTACTTCAACATGGGGGGGATTGAAAATTTTTTCTAAGAAAAGGCGGGGGGACATAACTTCACTAAGGAATGCGAAGGTTTGCTAAAGTCATCAGGACAAGAATTCAAGGGAAATAATTCAAGATACCAAGCCTCTATGATACTAAAAATAACCAATCAAAAAGGGAAAAAATCCTATAGAAGAAGGTGAGAAGCAGGGAGAGGGTGAAAATGCTGAGGAGGAGACCAATACTTAAGACAGACACTGAGAAAAAAGACCAAAAATTTAACTTCTCTAACACATAATTGAATAATAAAAGCTCCACATCTTTAGAAATTCATTGTAAACCATTATTAAAAATTGAAATTGGAAAAAATGGAGTAGGTATCTACCAAGAAACCTAAAATGAGCCAATGCGCTTCCTAAAATAGATGAAATTAATAATAATCCTTTGCACTAGGAAAAATGGAATTAAATTATTGAATCTAAAGGGTGGTAGGGGAGGCTAGGCTATGTGGCTTGGTACTTTCCCCAAATAAAATATTATCTAATTCTCCTTCATAAGGCTAAACCACTTAGCTGAGAAAAAATCCCAACACCTAGTAGTGAAAATTTACTCTAAGTAGCAATGGCCTAGTATAGTTATGGAAAGCATGAAAAAGGGACTGATGCGGGGTGAAATAACTGCCCATATCACTGCTATCCAAACCTTCTTGGTGAAATTAATGCACAACAAAGGTCTTGACATTAAATGATAGTCTTAGGAGAGTAAACCATGTCCCATGAAAATTGTAATGAGGGACAGTGGTGGCAACACCTCCCTTATAAATTGATTCAGGTGATGGCAAGGTGAAAATCCCCTACCCCCAAACCATCCTTCCTGTTTAATGCATTAAGTCACCCCATTCAAGGGAGGCTTTGTTTTAATGTTGTTTCTCTATATTTTTACTTTTTTCAAATTAAAAAAAAAATCCTTTTTTATGAATATTTTTTGTTTTATCTTTTTTTAACAACATTAGTTTTTTAGGCCACAATTTTAAAATCATTTAACTTTATTCATGGAAAACAAAAAAAAGTTTTATTTTTAGCACCATCTTTCAATTTACAGGTTTATTTTTAGGTTTTAATTTGTAATGGTTCTAGTATGAAGGCCAAAATTTCGAACAAATTGCAATATTAACCAAGAAAAATTGGATGTTACTATTGGCACCAATTTTTTATTTGAGGTTTCATTTTAAGGTTTTTGTTTGAAATGAAACTAATAACCAAGGCTTCAACTTCAAATACTTTGTGATTTTAACCTCAAAAAAGAAAATGTGATTCTAGGATGTGATTTTAACCTCGAAAAAGAAAATGTGATTCTAGGACACTACTCTTTGATCTGAGGGTTGAATTTAAGAGTTTTGTTTACAAATTTATATATTATGACTATGAATTTTTTGTATTTTAACACCCACCTCCAATCCTTCCTTTCTATTATTGCCACTTTTTGGGGATAAAATTATCCACTAAAGGCAGCCTCTTAAAATATGAGAACTCTGGAGGATTCTCATCAAGTTCTTGACTATATTTCCGTAATGGGTGCCTCTTTCTTTGTATTAGAATACAATAGAAGATCATACGCCTCACTTTCTAGCTCAATTTTTCCTAGGGTGCATCTTGTATTCATTATGTGGATGGTGTATTATTTTCTTAGCTTCTATCACTTCCATTTTAGTTATTTCAAATTGTTCATGCATTAAGATAATGACATTAGCTATGGATATTAAGCACAATAATAGATTGCAAAAACTTGAAAGAATTTTTGACCAACATTGACCACATGGACGATTATTGACTGAAATTGACCAATTTTTTCTCTACTATCCATGGTGGACAATAGTTGGTTAGATTGACTATCATTAACCATGGTTGATCTAGTAGCCCATTCGACCATGACCCCTCAATGCATGTTTACCTATGTTGAAAAATGTTAATTATTTCTCAAAATATACACATTGTCCCAACTAGCTACCTACCCATGACTTACTAACTAACCAAATAACCTCATAATCAAATAGCCCTTTGTCCCACTAAGCTCATTAACACACAAAACGTTGACCACCATTAACCATTATATCAACCATTATTGATCGCCATTAGCCATGATCTACCAATGTTGAATATATATACCTTATTATCCTAAATGAAATATCCTATACAACACTTTTACCCTTTACCTAGGTGACCACTCATGCAATTCCCCCTTGTTCACCTTCAATCCCAATTTTACCCCCATAAAACCACTAAACCATGAATTATTTGACCATCCATTTTCCTTAACCAATTTTGGTCTCACCCCTAAACCTCAATGAACCCAAATAACCAAAAATCACCTAATTATAATCCTCAATCCCCTTAATCCCCTTAAACTAAGAACTTACAACACCTAAAGCCCATACCCTTGAAATACCTCCCCTAAGTCTAACCCCCATACATAATTTGTTGATATATCAAAAGGGCCTAACTACTACAACCTTATAAACATATACCCCTTAATCCCTATGAATATTTTGAAAATAACCTCTTCACACATTCTCTCAATCCTATAATGTTGGCCATGATTGACCTTCAAAGCCTACCACCCATAATATTGTACACATATTAACCACCTACAATTGACTCATACCTAACCCCTTAACGACCTAATCCATTTTGATTTCCCCACCCATGAATTAGATTTAAATGTGCTAAATACCACATAAGTACTTGACCCTTATCACCATATCACACCAACCCTTTGATACTATCTTATAATCATCATTAGATGCCCCTTTATGAAACCTAACTTACCCCTAAATTTCCTACTTACACATCCACTATTGATCCATTAACCTTATATCAAGATAATCCCATAACCTATATGCCTCATTACACATGAGATCCATTAATCCATTAATACTCCACCCACATTAACAACATGGACCATTATTTACCATGGTGGACCAAAATTGATCAAGGTTGACAATCATTGTTATGCAGAATTGTGATCTATGGATAAATCAAATTCCCTAAGTGTGGTGCTAGGCACTTAGAACAACAGATGAAAAAGTTTGCTAACACTTTCTCTAAAATAAGCAGACACGTAGAAGGATAGAAGAACCTACTTGCAATCTACGCGCTTCTCCTTCTCCTCCTGTCGCTTTTGTTGTCTCCTTCAATCCAACTCAGATCTCCAAATTGATTCCTGTAAGCATAAAAAGATAACAACAAATATATTGCAACATACAGATGCCTACTTATCTTAATCACTCAAATATATTATATGTGAAACATATATATCATTAAAGAATCCATTGCATGAGAAATAGAAACATATACTGATACATATATGGGAAAATGAACAACAATATTTATTAAAGAGTATAAGGGGGAGGTTACAACCAATGATTGATTTGATGCCACCAGCTCCAGCTTCATCCCGACCTCATCACATCCAACATCACAACAAAATCATATCATTACTTTCACTCTCTCAAATGAGAGTCCAACAACATTTCTTTACCAAAATTCTTTCTTCCCTAGCACTAGGATCTGTGCTCAATTTATATCGAAACTAATGGTAGTTTCTCAATGAATGAATTTCTAATAATAGGAAATACATGTTCCCAAGTTCAGAGGTGGTAGATGGACACTTGGATTTTAATTTTGACACATATGGACTCTTCTAGAAGGCACTACCCATGTGGAGATTCTCGGAACAATGAGAATTCCAATCCCAGGTGACCAACACACCCTTTAATGTCAGGAAGTGCATTGCAGTGCACCCTTGAATGGAGGATGCTACATATGCAACATAGTTAGTCCCTTTATAGGTAGTGTTAGTGAGTTCATAAGTGATATAAAATATACTTCAAACCTTGAAAATATCACAATAGAAGCAATGAATGAATTTTTTCTTCTCTTAGGCATATAGAAAATGAAATGTAAATGGATAATAGACCCTATTTCATTGGTCCTGGGTATGATATCCATTTTGACCAGGTTATGGGGGATGATGCCCAAATTGACCTATAATAGGTGCCGCCTAAAGCATGAAGTCGAAACAATAATAATATCTTTTGAATGAGATGATTTACGATGTGATGAGCTAGAACTGAAGCTGAGTGGTGACCTGCATCAATCTTACAATACATTACATCATGATATTTTCATCTTGATCATGAATTGTTGAGAGGGTAATTTCCATGCTCAACACATAAACTATCTAATAACATGTAAATAGTTCATAAATTCGTCTACATTGGAATGTTTCCTAATACATACATGCCTACAGATATAGGCCCATGTTCGGATGGTGATTTTTATGTAAGGTCATCATATAGATGATGTGTACAACAATCCTGAAATCATAGCCCAAATGGATGAAACTAGATCCACGGTCTTCTTATATCATTCACTCGATCTTTTGGGTACAATTATAGCCATGCGAATATATGATTTATAGTCGAACATGGTAAGACATTGTTTAACCAACCAATGATGTGAGCTATTAACAAACGTGAGAGAACCACCATTGATGTTAATGGATCTCAAGGTACTGTAGTATAGTTTGTAAGGCATGAATAGATGGTTTGATGTCGAATTCCAAAAAAAATATTTTGGTCAAAATTTTGGAAGCGAGGATGTTGTCGATGTTGTAACAAGCCTCATGGTACTAGAAGATGATGTTTCTAAGTAAACATCTTGGATAATTATTTGATGTTGACAGGAAACCACTTTATCACGAAACGAGAGTTTTTGATTTTAGAGACAAAATGTGACTTGATATAGCAATGTTTAGGGATGATTGTCATGAAAATGAAGGTCTATGAGTATTTCAGAAGGATGAGTATTGACTAGATGACTTCTCTTGGACATATCGAAGACACTGAGATGATTTGGTAGCATTGACCAAAAACCGAAGTGAAATTATGATGAACCATAGGAATGAATGAACCGTCAATAAGATTACCCAACCAAAAAGTCACACTAATGGAGTGAAGTTTCATGTTTAAGAGTGACTTGCTACCATAAAAGTTCTATTCACTTTTCAAAATTTTCCCCGGTAATTTGTCGACCAATACCTCTTTATTTTTAACAAGCTTGAGAAGGATAACATATGATTGATCTATAATTCAGCCCTTCAAAAAAATATGCATCGCCATTTAATAATTTAATGAGTCTAGCGATAAATGAAACTTGATTCTTGCCATGATCGACAAGATCGTGGCTATTTTATGTTTTAGCGACTCTAACGACAGTGACAGGCTAATCCTTTTTCATAATTAGAGTTTTTGAAAAAGAGGACAAAAGAAAGCTCCATAAGTCCTTTTTCGTAATTTTTTCATTCAGATCTAAAAAATTGTAAAATAATATTTAAGAAAACCTCCTAGTCAAGTTCGACTAAGGTTTTCATTTTTTGTAGATAATCTATCTCAGTCCGGAAAAGGGTTAAGCTTATACTGAGTAGATGTCAATTCATTTACTTTTACGAGCTCAAAAAAACAAGTGCTCGTCAATCTTTTCACATTATCGGAGTCTGAAAAGAGCTAAAAGAAGACTCCAGGGGTTCCTTTTTCACCGTTATAGAAACTATAAAAATAGATAAAAGTGTGCTTCAATTCCTTTTCCGTTTTTATCAAAGATCGAAAAATAAGGATAAAAGTATGCTTTGTGGTCAAATCATTCTTTAAATAAGAGTGCACGACTAATCTACTATGTCATCTATAAACATATTAAAAACAACATCAAATGGATTAAAAATACATGTTTCATGATAAAAATTGAATAAAACCATAATCACAGCAATAAATATGATTTTAAAATAATCAAATGACTAATTAAAAGAGTTTTTCTATTCATTTGTACCATTTGAAAGTTACCACTTGGATTTTGGAGCTCTGAACCTGTTTTTTCCCCCGGAATTCAGCTATTGATTGCAATCGATTCTGTGGATGATTTTCCTCACCGTTTGATCCAGGTTGGTGCTATCAACCTCCTATTTCTTTCAGTAGTCTTTTTGTTTCATTTAATTGCAATTTTTTAGGGATTTGGGCCCCTTAGGGTAAATTAATTTTGAAAATAGGGAAATGCACCCTTGAATGTCAAAAGGTGCATTGCAGTGCCCTAGAATTGAAGGCCAGGTGCACTTGCAATGCACTGTTCATTAACCAGGGGTGCATTGGGAGAAATTCACATTTTTGTTTTTTGCAATGTGCCCAAATTTTTCCTTTTTTTGCATGAAATGGGTCCTTATGAGTCTTATGGTTTTGTTTCATGGATTCAATGGACCAAAATGAAAATTACTTGGAGGTAAAGAGGACATGAGGAACAAAAAATTATTTCCCTAAATGATCATGGTACTATAAGATCCCTCAGAGATTGTGGGTTTCTGAAGTACTTCAGACTATCGGGTATGAGGCAAAAAATGGAACTATTGGAGTTCCTTGTTCGTGCATGGGATCTAGAGATTGAGGCATTTCATATTGGGGAAAAAGTGATCCCAATTTTAGTGGAGGATATCTATTTTCTCATAGGTTTTTCGAGGAGAGGCCTACCCATTTCTCTCTTAGGGTCTTCTCTCGGAGGAGAGACAGTGAGAGATAATATATTGCAGTATTGCAACCTAGGGGGAAAACCTAGCAAGGATGGGAAAATAAAAATCCGAGATGTTTGTGATTTTCCATTGAGAATTATCTTATTCACGATTGCAAATCTTGTTGGTACCGCTGCACTACATGTAACAAAAATATCTTACATGAAGTATGCACTAGAGTGCATGGAACCAACATTTTTTGACTGGGCTGAAGCTATACTCTCTCAAATGAAAGAACAAATGATCAAGGCAAAGGGAGGAAGGAAGAAAAATTTCAACTATGGTTCAATCCTCATTTCTTTTGCCTTAGAGTGGATTCCACTGACGCAGCCTCAACATGCGAAATTGGGTATATCTAACCCTAGAGATCCAAGGATGCAGAGATGGTTAGAACTGATGACTAGACATGTTGGTCAATCGATCATCGTGTTCTCGATTACATTCTTTGCCTGGTACAAGTGACAAATTATCGCCATCGATGACTATGCATATGCAAGCGTCGACCTCTGAGGAGATCTAGATTTAGTTTTACCAGAAGGCGCTCAGTGCAGTACAATTGGTAAGAATGTTTTAACCATGTTTTTTGATTTTTCTAAGTTTCATACATGTTTTTATATTTTAATATTTTCCCAAGAATAAACTAAAGTTTTGATGTATGTATATGTAGGTCGAGTTCGAACAGAGGGACCTCCAGAGCAGGGACTGGATGAGCCAATAGATAGGGTTGTCAGGAGAGAAGTCCTTCGGGATTTGGATATGGATGAGAATATTGTTGAGCTTAAACAACACATATAAGGTTTGACCTTCGGGTTTCTGTATTTTCGGATCAAAGAGTTACCCATGCAACTATAGCTCCATACTATTGGATTTCCTAACTGTTGGCTACGGTTACTGCAAAGGATAGCTAGATCAGTAGCATGTTATCATAAGCATCACTAGTTTACTTTTGACATGTTGCATAAATTTTGAGGTCAGATGACCAATGTGCCTTGGGCACAAATTTTGTAAAAACCTATAACTATCTATCTATTTGTTTTCAATTTTTTCCTATGTTTATTGCACAATCCTACTCAATTATGTGAATGTATCTTTACATGTGTTGCAAATGTATGTTTATAACATAATTTTCTAAAGAATCAGTTAATGTGTTCAAGTTTCTGGAAATTTGTTGATATTGAATGAAATCAAAATTTATTTCCAAAACTCAAACTCTTAGGAACATACGATGCAGTGTTGGATTTATGATAGTATAAAGACTAGTAAGTTGCAGTACCACAAGTTGTGAATCTAACCTAAAAATGATGTGGTTAATAAAAAATGAAATGGCATCAGAGAGAAGTTCGATCAACACGCTATACTTAGTGATATTTTTGGTAGATCGACTGATACAAATCCCTTGAAAACTCACTAACTCGTTATTCAGAGTGAAAATGGCCCACGCTGTAGAGGATAGATTTTGCGTACTATGACTATCACCATTAGCATACCCAATGAATGGTTCCAAAGATTTAGACATTTTCCACGAAATGTAAAGCGGATTATTAACTTCAAGAAAACTCTAGAAAAACAAACTAAGAGATTAAATGAAAATCAATAGCATATATACAATATAATACAAGAGTTTACTATGCTTGTGTTTAATCATAGTAACATTTCAGATACAACCCATTCAGGGCTACGCCAACGGAATTCCATCGTAATCTACCAACTCGTAGGCACCCTTACCAAGAAATCTTTTGAAAATATAGGGGCTAGGCCATAACAGCTCAAATTTCCCTGTACCTATTACATTATCTTCCTGATCATAAAGAAGGAATAGGTCACCCTCTATGAAGATGCCAGGCTGGACATGCTTGTAGTATTGCACCTTTATATGTCTCTTATGCGCTTCGTTGGCTAATTGGGCTTCACGACACATTTCATCAATATGGACAATGTTAAAAAGACATTCTTCTTCAGCAAAGGTGTTAGGTAACAAGTCGATTGCGAGTTTTAACGATGATATTTTACATTGGATTGGTAAGATAGCTTCAAGACCATACACCAATTGAAAGGGGGTAAATCTGGCTTCGTTTCTCACCAAGGTTCGATACGCCCACAAAGCCGAGTACAAGATTACATGCCAATTTCTTTTATGAAATCCTATCATTCGTTGAAGCATTCGTTTAATAATCTTTTTAATAGCCTCAACTTGTCCATTTTATTATGGATAATAAGAAGTAGAAATATTATGTGACAATCCTAATTTGGGAGTCAAATCATTTATCATATGATTGTGAAAATGAAAACCATGATCTGTGACTATAGCCTGTGGAACACTAGACCATGAAATGACATGATTAAAGAAAAAAAATGTAGCTATTTGTTATGTGTTATTATATGTAGGCATCTCTTTGAGCCACTTGGTAAAGTAGTCTACTTTGACAATAATATAATCATGCCCCCCAGAAAAATGAGGGTTACAGGTCATGAATTGAATGCCCCATTTTGAAAATGGTCCCACAAAGACAACATGATGCATTGGCGCTAGAAGTTTGAAAATTTTACGATCAAATATCTGGCACGCATGACAAATTTTGACTGTGAGGATGCAGTCGCGAAATATGGTAGGCCAAAATTAATTGATGTTGAGTATCTTTTGCGCGGTAGTGTATCCAAACAAGTGTCCACCACAAAATCCAACATGACAATCATTTGAAACCTTTTCGGCCTCCTCATGAGTGAGGCATGTTCTTAAAATTGTATTGACACCATGACAATAAAGTGTAATGCTAACGATCATATAATATTTGGCTTGGTATCGAATATGTCGCTAGTCAGAGCGAGAGGCATCAGGCAAAAAAGTCTATTTCTGGAGATAAATGATAAAATACCCATGCCAAGGAGCAGATGATCTAATCAGAAACAAAGCCTCATAAGAAATATATGGTTTTGATGTAGTAGCAGTACTATCATAAGGAAGGTCACAGAGAAGTTCAGTGAAAACTAAATACTTATTTGACTTGGATTTCATGAATTCAAAATCAAATTCCTGCAAAATGAAAATCCATTTTGAATAATTTCCCCCCAAAAATTAACTTGATAAGATGTAAATCATGGGGTTGCAATCTGAAATCACAGTGGTCTTCTGGAACAAGATATAGTGGCCAACAATTTCGACAGCTTGAACAGCCGCTGTCAAATAATAGATCAGATGTTTTATCTCATTTTCTACTTGGAACAATACCATAGCAATGGTCGTATCAGTCACGATGATATATAAGAAATAATAACTCTAATAATTGGGGGGGATACATTAATGATGCCCAGAAAAGTGTATCCTTGACAACATCAAAAGAAGCTTGCACAACCTTATCCCAATGGAAGGGAATCCCCTTTTTCAAGAGTCAAGTAAATCCTTTAGTAATTTTGGCGTAGTTGGGTATGAACCTCCTTAGGAAGTTAGCCTTTCCCTGAAGTTTTTGTAACCGAAGAAAATTTGGTGGCACAGGTAAATCAAGAATTTCCTAGACATTCAGTGGGTCAATTCGAATTCCTTCTTTTGAGACAATGATTGCTAGAAAATGACCAGAACCAACACAAAACCCACATTTATGTGGATTTAGGCATATTTTGTAGTGTCCGCAACGTAAAAAGATAGCTCTCAAATGCATCGGGTGATAAGTCCGGTTTCATGAATGCACAGTTAAATCTTTTAGATAGGGTTGAAAAATGTGCTTGATGTCATTGAAATCATAATCCATTTCTCTCTGAAAAGTTTCCCTAGCATTATTTAAACCAAACGAGAGTTTATAGTAAGCAAATGTGCACCCGGGATAGATGAAAGTTGTCTTATATTAGTCCTCTAGGCATATATTAATTTGATTGTAGCTAGAAAATCCATCCATGAACGAAAATATTTTGCATCAAGAACAATCATCAATAATCTGGTCGATAAAGGGAGTAGGATAGTTGTCTTTTGGACAAGAAAGATTGAAATCCCGATAATTGGCACACACTATGATCGTTCCTTGTTTTTTCATAACAAGAACGATGCTGGAAACCCAGTCAGTTAGCAGAATAGAGTAAAAGAAACCAGAATGAAAAAGTTTTTCAAATTCTTCTTTAGTGGTAGTGGCCTTCTTTAGATGAACATGACGAAGGTGTTGACGTACCAGTTTGACATTAGGGTACATATTAATAGTATGTTCAATTATACTAGTATCTATGCCTATCATTTCCTCGTAAGACCAAGAAAATACATCATGAAATTCACGAAAGAGAGAGCGATATGTTTCGATTTATAATGGAGAACAAGACACACCGACATGAATGTTATCTACAATGCTAGGTTTGGTCGAAATATCGATAGAAATGGTTTCTTCAATATTTGATAAATTTCGCTTGGATTTGATTACATTAATGGGAAAAGAATTCAAAAATAATGTTTTGATCGATGGGTGATATAGTTGTTGGAAATATGATGCAGAGTGTTGTCCTTGATGGCAACCCACTGAATGAAGATGAAGACATGCGACTGTTGACATGTGTTGTCCTTGATGGAAATCCACCTGATGAAGTTATTCTTGACTTGATGGACTTGGTAAATGATGTAAATCTAATGTTTGTTGACAATATGATGCTGAGTGTTGTCCTTGAAAGGCAACCCACTTGATGAAGTTGTGCTTGAGAGAATATGTTCCTGATGAAGAAAATATGATGTTTCTACAGTGTGTACAGAAGGCAATGAAGAAAGGAATTCAGAATGTGCTCAAAATATGATGAAAAGAGTATGTCTCTTTGTATACGCGGATTGGCCTAGGGGAAGTTGCGTATGCACGCGGAAAATAACGTGCCAAGTCGCGTATGGGCAAAAGCGCTCAAAAAGTGCAAAACCAAGGGTAACCACCATGGTATTGACCCATTGTATTGGGTAATGATCTGCCTAATTGACCCCGTCCAGGTTGTTTTGGGCTCATGGTATTGTTTTGGCCCATGGTATTGAAAAATGGGCTCATGGTATTGAAAAAGGATAAACATATATAAGGAGAAGAATTTCATTGTGCAAAACACATGTGTGAGAGAAAGATGTCTGAGCTTGAATGAATACTTCTCTGTGAAGTATATCTGTATGGAAAGGGTAAAGGTTTGATGATAGATCTGAATCTATGAAGCACTTATGAAGAAATGATGAAGCGGGATCTTTAATGTACTTGTATTTGCTAGATCTGTTTATGGAGTGATTAGATCTGTGATGAGGCGAACATCTAGGCGAACATATGTCTGAAGTAAAGGGTTGAATTTGAGCTGAATGTCTGATCTGATGAAGTATGCTGCTCTGTAATGATTGAAGATCTATACGCTACTTCGCCGTGGAGGAAGCGCGTATATACGCAGCATCGCTGAAGAAAAAGCGCGTATGCGCAATAAAATATACACTGAGGTATACGCTGGTTTGTGTGGACGGAAGCGCGTATATATGCGACATCAGTAAAGGGAAAGCGCGTATGCAAACTAGGGTTTGCTGAAGCAACGGGTATGAAATATCTGATCTGTTCTGCTGTGTTTCTGCTATCTGATCTGTGTTGATATGTATCTGTTGGTGACGTATGTTTGTGCTTAAAAGTATGGAAAGGATCCAGTGTGAAAATTGATGAAACGTGGTCCAAGGTGGTGCTGAGGGTTGTAGCCTTCAGTCAGGGGGTTGTATCTCCCTTCCAGGTGAGGCTGGTAAACGAGATCGGGGGTCGTAGCTCCCTTCCAGGAGAGGCTGGTAAACGAGTCAGGGGGTTGGAGCTCCCTTCCAGGAGAGGCTGGTAAACGAGCGCAGGTGGGTGCCTGCGTGCTGGTAGAGTCTGCACCAGCACATATGTTGTAAGATGTTTTCTCTGTAATAAAATATTGAAGGCTGAGCAACTGCAGCGGTGGTTTTCTCCCGACTTGGGTTTCCACCTAAAAATCCTGGTGTTCATGTGTGATGCTTTGTGTGATGGGTTATTCTGTTCTTACTGCACATGTTTACTGTTTATAGAACATCTAATGAATGAATGATGGAATGATATAAGTGAAGAACTAATGGCATAATTAGATCTCTGTGTATACGCGAGTTTTATGAAGGATATCTGCGTGTATACGCTAGTTGGCTTCAGCAAAGTAGCGTATGGGTTTTAAAGGAATGAAAAAGTAAAAAGTTTTGAATATGCAGTAAATACTGATTCACCCCCCCCCCTCTCAGTATTTTTCCCAACAATTGGTATCAGAGCGTGGTCCTTCTGCAGAAGCTTGATCGCTTGAAGGAGATCCGTCGCAATGGGAAAGAAGCAAAAGAAGAAGCCTATTCGAAGAAAGGAGATATTTCAGAGAACATGGATACCAGAAATCAAAGGAGATGAATCTGATAGTGATTGGGATCATCCTTTGAAAGATCTTAGTGGTACAAACAATAGTGAAGAATATGCTATCAACCTAGAAGAAGCCGAAGAAGATTCTGACCAAACTCTACAAGTACTCATGGCAAAGAAGCAAAATACTCAAAGTAAGGAGATGTCTCAGAAAATCGGTACAGCAGAAGTTGACAAAGATGAATCTGATGGTGATCCTTGTAATCTTATCTGTGCAAGCAATGATGTAGATAGTGAAAGTAATGTTGTGGATTTAAAGAAGGTTATCAAATACCAACAAAGAATATTTAATGAGAAGGACGCTGCCTCCAAAGCTTTGGTATTTAGACTGAAAAGGATGTTCGATGATGTACGCAGTCGAAGTAAAGGATATCAAGCTGGAATCATCTCTCTGCAAGCAGAACTCGAAGAAGAAAATAAGAAGAATGAAGGACTTGAAGCAGAAAACGGTACTCTAAAAACAGGTCTGGAAAAATCAAAGAGGAAGCATAAAAGTCTTGAAGCTGAAATCATCTCTCTACAAGCAAAACTTGAAGCATCAAGTAAGAAGAGTGAGGAAGGACTTGAAGCAGAAATCATTTCCCTCAAAGAAGACCTGGATAAATCAAATAAGAAGAATGCAGGACTTGAAGCAGAAAACATATCTCTAAAAGAAGATCTCAAAAAATCAAACAAGAAGAATGAAGAGCTGGAACAAACATGTGAAGAAAACGAAAATTGGTTGAAAGAAGAGATTCTAAATATGAAGGATCAAGTAGAAGATGGAAGAAATAAAGAAGAAAGCATGACAAAGCAATGTCAAGCCTTGGAGGTTGAGGTAAACATTCTCAAAGGTAAATTAGAAGAAAAGGTTAAAATTTTGAGATTTCAAGATAATACTAATATTTTGGACAATATTCTGAGTAATCAAAGGTCTCCTGCTATCAAACTTGGTCTTGGTTTTCATGAAACTGTTAAAGGAGAATCTAGCTCACAAGGAAGTGCCAAAAATTCAGAGGATGTCAATGCAAAACCGGAAGTGTTGAAAGAGACAAAAGCTCAACCAACAATCATGAACTCTCAAAGGAATTTATTCAAGAACATTGAATGCTTTAAAGGTCATAATTATGGGCATGTTGCAGCAAATTGCAGGAGCAGATCATTTCAGCCTCAATCAAACAGTTCCTACATAGAAAGGTACTCTAGCTTCTTCAGGGGATATTGTTTTTCATGTAACAAGTATGGACATAAAGCAGCTGATTGTAAAAGGAGGAAGAATAGAAATACTCATTATGATTCTTATGTTTATTTCTCTGGCCACATGAGATGTTATGTTTGTAATAAGTATGGACATTTAGAAAAAGAATGCAGGATGAACAGATCTGGGAAAGTGGACAATTTTCAGCACACTGTTGGAAAGCTCAAGAAAATTTGGAAAAAGAAGGAGGACCAATCAGAAACATAGGGAATTCAGACCCTACTGCAGTCATCTGCTTCTGAAGCTTACTTATCTGATTGACTGCAGGAATGATGTGAGATACATTATGAGAATTAGTAATGTATCGTCACAGGGGGAGCAATGTATGATGTCTCTCATGTTTGATTTGATTATTCTGGTTATATGTATTTCTGACAGTGCATCTGGTGTGAAGAAAAGACATGAACAGAAGGTAAAATTGCAGAAGGAGATGAAGGTGTGAAATTTTCTATATTTCACTTTCTATACGCGGGTTATATTCACAAAAGTAGCGTATACACGCGAGTTTCAGCAGACACAGCCGCGTATGCATTGATGATAAGAGAATTTATCTGATAGCTGAAGATCTGGAGTAGAGGCCCAGGGGGAGCATCAGTCTGACTGCTGATGATTGCACTGTTAGCATCATTCTGGTTATACTCATGTTAATGAAATGATACTTGGTTATTTTTGTTAAAGATTATGGACGAAGCCTGATTGCTTTATGATGAAGAGCTTTCGTTGTTGAGATGAAAGTCTTATAATTCAGAGATTAGGACAGATCATGCAGAGATTGTTGCTGATGACTTGCTTCAGATTACACAAGCTAATGAAGAGCACTGGTTTAGGGGGAGCAGCAGGTTGAATACTAATGATTGCATTGTTGGCAATATGATTGCTTATTCTCTGGTTTTTGTGATACTCATGCTCAAATGAAGATGACCTGGTACATGGTTTATTATGATGAGTTTTTGAGCCTTGGTTGCTGATAAGTATCTTTTGTACTCCCACATGGATGAGTTGGATGTCATTTGATTCAGAAATAAACCATGCAGAATGTGTTACTATGGTTGAGAGATCTTTTGCCTACATATGTTACTTCATGTTAAATCTTGAATATCATGGTGATGGTGGACCACATGAATGATTGCTTGACACTTATGAGAAGTTGTTGTTCTGGTATGATAAACTTTCTTGGAAAGATTGTATTGATGGTGCAAAGAATCTGAAGGCTTGGTTACTAATGTGCCTTTGCTACAACTATTGGATGACGCTTGAAGACACCACTACACTGTTCTATCTATCTGTAGTCCAGGGAAGCATTCAAATGTCTCAGAAAGAAGCTGAACACTGTCTTTGCCTTACAAAGAATCAGATCTGGTTGAAATTTAGAAGATGTCTTGGGATACGCGGGTTTCCTGAAACACAGTCGCGTATGTACGCGAGTTCATGCACATAAAACCGCGTATGTTTGGTTGCTGGAATTTTTTGGTTGGTTCAGCTCTCTTCAGCACAGCTGCAGTGCTGTTTGGTATCTCTGATACTATTTGGTATCTCTGGTGGTGTTCCAGTTCTCATAATTCTGTTTCTAATGTTTTGATGAAGATGCCTTGATGATTTGTTGATGGAAGTTTTCAGGATGTACAAACTAAGGGGGAGCCTTAGTCTTTGGACAGATTCAGGGGGAGCATTAGTTTTGCTGAGTATAATGCATTGTTGGCATTATGGTGGTTCTGATATATGATCTCTCTTGAGGTCTTTTTGGTATTAATTATGAAAATTCACATTTGTACTTTGATAAAAAGGTCATATTGAGACCCATGATGTAAAAATTGTAATATTCAGTCATGTAAGGAATTGTCAATTTATAAACCCACTTGGTTGGGTAGCTGAGTCATTTTTGTAAACCCACTTGGTTGGGTAGCTGAGTTGAAATTTGTAAACCCACTTGGTTGGGTACTTGAGTCTTATATGTAAATCCACTTGGTTGGATATTTAATGTAAGTATGAGTCTTTTGGTGATAGGAAGTTCATAGAGTCATGTACTTCATTGAAAAATATTCAGCATGAACTCAGGGGGAGTTTGGCCACTTCAGCACATATCAGATCTGCAGAATGTTTCTTCCACATGAGGAGAAAAGGGGGAGAGTGTTGGTTTTTGATCCGCCCTTTGCCCTTGATGTCAAAGGGGGAGAGTGGACATGGTGTTTGAATAAAGAGAAGATAATGATGTGACATATTTGGGAGAGTGACATAATATCTATCTGTTGTGGTAACCAAACACCATCATGGTTGCCATCAAGTCCAAAGGGGGAGATTGTTGGAAATATGATGCAGGATGTTGTCCTTGATGGCAACCCACTGAATGAAGATGAAGACATGTGACTGTTGACATGTGTTGTCCTTGATGGCAATCCACCTGATGAAGTTATGCCTGACTTGATGGACTTAGTAAATGATGTAAATCTGATGTTTGTTGACAATATGATGCTGAGTGTTGTCCTTGAAAGGAAACCCACTTGATGAAGTTGTGCTTGAGAGAATATGTTCCTGATGAAGAAAATATGATGTTTCTACAGTGTGTACAGAAGGCAATGATGAAAGGATTTCAGAATGTACTCAAAGTATGATGAAAAAGAGTATGTCTCTTGGTATACGCGGATTGGCCTAGGGGAAGTCGCGTATGCACGCGGAAAAGAACGTGCCAAGTCGCGTATGGGCTAAAGCGCTCAAAAAGTGAAAAACCAAGGGTAACCACCATGGTATTGACCCATGGTATTGGGTAATGATCCGCCTAATTGACCCCGTCCAAGTAGTTTTGGGCTCATGGTATTGTTTTGGCCCATGGTATTGAAAAAGGGGCTCATGGTATTGAAAAAGGATAAACATATATAAGGAGAAGAATTTCATTGTGCAAAACACAAGTGTGAGAGAAAGATGTCTGAGCTTGAATGAATACTTCTCTGTGAAGTATATCTGTATGGAAAGGGTAAAGGTTTGATGATAGATCTGAATCTATGAAGCACTTATGAAGAAATGATGAAGTGGGATCTTTAATGTACTTGTATTTGCTAGATCTGTTTATGGAGTGATTAGATCTGTGATGAGGCGAACATCTAGGCGAACATATGTCTGAAGTAAAGGGTTGAATCTGAGCTGAATGTCTGATCTGATGAAGTATGCTGCTCTGTAATGATTGAAGATCTATACGCTACTTCGCCGTGGAGGAAGCGCGTATATACGCAGCTTCGCTGAAGAAAAAGCGCGTATGCGCAATAAAATATACACTGAGGTATACGTTGGTTTGTGTGGACGGAAGCGCGTATATACGCGACATCAGTGAAGGGAAAGCGCGTATGCAAACTAGGGTTTGCTGAAGCAAGGGGTATGAAATATCTGATCTGTTCTGCTGTGTTTCTGCTATCTGATCTGTGTTGATATGTATCTGTTGGTGATGTATGTTTGTGCTTAAAAAGTATGGAAAGGGTCCAATATGAAAATATGATGAAAACGTGGTCAGGTGGTCTTTGAGGGTTGTAGCCTTCGGTCGGGGGGGTTGTATCTCCCTTCCGAGTGGGGTAAGCGAGATCGGGGGTCGTAGCTCCCTTCCGGAGAGGTAGTAGCGAGTCGGGGGGTTGGAGCTCCCTTCCAGGAGAGGCTGGTAAATGGGCGCAGGTGGGTGCCTGCGTGCTGGAAGGAGTCTGCGCCGGCACATATGTTGTAAATTTTTTTCTCTATAATAAAATATTGAAGGCTGAGCAACTACAACGGTGGTTTTCTCCCGACTTGGGTTTCCACCTGAAATTCCTGGTGTTCATGTGTGATGCTTTGTGTGATGGTTTATTCTGTTCTTACTGCACAGGTTTACTGTTTATAGAACATCTAATGAATGAATGATGGAATGATATAAGTGAAGAACTAATGGCATAATTAGATCTCTGTGTATACGCGAGTTTTATGAAGGATATCCGCGTGTATACGCTAGTTGGATTTAGCAAAGTAGCGTATGGGTTTTAAAGGAATGAAAAAGTAAAAAGTTTTGAATATGCAGTAAATACTGATTCACCCCCCCCCCCCCCCTCTCAGTATTTTTCCCAACAATAGTTCAATAATATTATCTTCTTCATAATCCTAAAGATGGGAGTGATGATAATGATCTTCCCACGGTTCTCCTTCTAGCATCCTAGATTCCACAATATTCTCATAGGTCAAGAATGTGGATGAAAAAGGACTAGATGGAGTACCAAAATCTAATGAACGATCAACCCAAATGATCGGAGATGATGATTTTAGATTCACCTCCCAAGCCATGTAGATTGATTTCTATGCCAACTCAATTGGGCTGGGCGACAGAAATACATCCAACGTAACAACTTTAGAATGACAGGTAATCTTCCTTAAGCCAAATGGAGTGGAAGATATCATGTAGTAGGTCTCTACGTTTACAATTTCTTTTGGCGTCATAGGCAGAGATAATTAAAAGGTTTCCATGAGGGTGGAATCCTTTAAGAGTCCTATATAAATGTTCTGAAGTGCGATTTGGGGTGCATTAACTAACATAACCGTTCCAGTTACTTGGGAACTGGAGGTAAAGAAGGATAGTTGATTGATGACTGTGATGAAACCTTTATATGGAAAGGAGATCATTCTAAAATATGTAGAGACGATCGCATTCATAGAATATACCCATGGCCTTCCGAGTAAAATTTTGTAATCAAGGGGTTCGTCAATGACCTTAACTTCAACATTCACTTTTTTTCCCCCTAGTTGAACATGCAGGTTCTTGACAATACCGCAAGCCTTATATGTATGTTCGTCGAAAGATTTCAACATCATAGGTGATTGAGATAGGCACAACGAGCCAAGTGATTTCCAGTATTTTAGATACATAATACATGTAGATGATCTCTCAACAATAATAGTACGATGAACAAGGTGACTGAGAAAATTTACTTGGACAAAGAATGCCAATTCAGCTGGGATTTGCGGCAGATAGGCCGTATGATTAAAGACTATGATATTGGAATCTGTCGGATCAATTCCATCAGTTGCCGACAACAAAGCCTACTTATGAAAGGGAAAATTTTGAAGCACCTCAAGCACTGACATAGTTGAAGGGGATTGAGCCAAATCTTCAAATATATTATAATTTTGAGCAGCTCAGGCTCGAGGATTAAATGTCGATTTATGAATGACTCCCTTTGGTGGCTTTTATTGTCAATTCAGGAATAGTAGTGGGTGGTATCAATTTCATAGATGGATTCATGGTCATGGTAGTATGTTGATCAGGAGCTTGACTATTGTAATTTTTATTAAGTGACACAAAAACATCATTCGATGGATTCATAATAGACAACATAAGCACTTGGGAACTAGAAGCTAGATCCATAGCAACCAAATTTGTGTCTGGATTTGGAAATGGATCTGTCAACATAGTGGATGCATGCGAGGTATTAACCAATTTTGAGACTTCGATGCAATGAGGAAAATCTCAAACAAAGTGTTCCTCATTACAGATTATGCAAGGGTAACGAGGTTTCCAATTTCCAGATGATTGATTACATGATCTTTCCTGCATGGTAGAAGTTTTTTTTTTCTTTGATTTCCCCTTTTTCTTACTTTCATGTTGCTTGTGACTTTTTCCCTTGCAGATGACACGACATGGACTTCAGAAGAAGGCGAAGGATAAAATGAAGTAGAGTGATGTGTTCTTATATTACCTACCATACGATCACCAGCATGGCCATCCTTAGATGGACGAGGAGCAATAAAATTAGATAGTGACGCATTGGGAATTTTCTAGTAGAGCATGCCAGACTCAATGTAAATCAAGTCTATATATTGGGAATGAGAAATGAACTTCTCTTTAGTGACGATGCCACCCTTATCCACATCCTCAGTTATAGATGGTAACAGGTACTTAATGAAACACTCAGCAAGTTGTTGATCAAGAAAAAATGTCTCAGCCATTGTACGATGATGACACCACTCATGAATATGATCAGAAATGTGAGTAGCCTTATTTTGTTTAAAATTGGTCAAGAGTTCCATTCTAGTTTCATATATTATGGGAAACTAGAAGAGGGCCAAGAAGACAGTAGCTAGGGTAGTGAAATTATCAAATGAATCTTGTGAAGATTCAACAAGATGATGAGCTTAGTGAAAAGAGTCACCTTCACTAAATGGGCCCATAGGCTATTTTTGGCGCAAGTCTATTTTTAGACATGGTGATCATATTTCAGAAGTTGTAGGATGTTATTTGTTGATGGTTGGTTAATTTGGAAAAATAGATGAAACTCCATTTTTAGAATATAGGTCGAAGTCTATTTATAGATCGTCAATCTAAAAATAGAAGTGTCAATTATTATTAGCTCTTAATAATAATCAGACAATACAACAACTTATTCTCTTGGAGCACTTAGTTTCAGTGCACAGATTTGGAAAATTAGTGGGCTAAAGGAATTACACATTTCCTAGGGTTCACTGGTGGTTCATGCATGGAGGACTCAATTAGAACTGAAGTGGTAAAGTTATGATAGAGTTGGAAGAGTAGTTCATGGAGTTGCTATTCAGTTTAACTCAGTTAATGGAGTTAAACTCAGTTGAGCTAGTTGTATCTAGTATAACTGAATGATACACTAGTGAGAGTGGAGTGAATTAATTAGTTAGTTAATTCACAAATAATAAATTATTAATCAACTAAACAATACAACATTTAACTACAGTGCATGGCAATTCTAGTGGAGACCCAGTGGAGAGATAAGTGAAAGGGCAAGATGGACTAACTGTTGTGACTATAGTGATGCATTGATTGCACCACACACACATTGGAGTTTCCAATGAGGATTGCGCAGTGCAAGCAAGGGTAATTAGAATTCATTCTGAGCTATTCTTCAGCAGGGATTGTGCAGTGGAGGTAGGCTAGTAGGTGGCAAAAAATCAGTGCATGGATTTGCATATTTCTTCTGATTAGTGCGTGACGATTGATTGTACTGAGAGCTTGATGTAATAATATTTGTATGAGATTGTTACATGATCTCCATGATACATAATATATGATATTTGGGGTTTTCAGCTTTAGTATTTCTCGTTAAAACAACTGTGTTATGTGCAATTGTTTTTATTGCTTCATGTGTTTGCATTTGAATGTTTAATTTCCGCAAAAGATTAACAGTGGAAGGATTCTGTATTTAGCAAGAAGATAAATATTATTATATCAGGAATGGATATATGCATGCATATTGTATATAATTTATACATGGTATCGGAGCAATGTTAATTCTTGAAGATTGCAATTGTGAAGAATTTTTGAGTTTGTGCCGGTGGACAATTCAAATTTTCTACAGAAAATGCTTGGTGCAGAAGTTGAGTATACATTGAAATGTCTTTCAATGGGTTGCGGTTGGAGTATGCCCTTGATGGGAAATCGAATTAAATAGCCTAGAAGGATAGGATGGAGGTGGTGCTGGAGGATAATGGACTGAAGGAGTTCATCGATAACGATGTTCCTAAGCTGGGATCTAGAGATGTTGCATTACTTGACGCATGGTAAAAGAAGATAACAAAGACAAGAATAATTATGTTGGAAGGTGTGAAGGACCATATTATGTATAGCCTTCATGGGAAAGCCACTCCATTCTTAATGCAAAAGTATTTAATATATTTTTTCCAAAGCAGCAGCGACTAGAGGAAGTTGGCACTGAAAGACAAGCTCAGAAAAACAAAAATGGAGAAGGGTGATAGTATTCCAAAATATCTCACGAAGTTTTTCCATTGTAGGGATGAACTGGGAAGTGTGGAGATTACTGTTGATTATGAAGAATTGGTGAGCTTGGATCTCCTTGGGCTTTCGAAGAGTTGGCATAGCTATGAAGACTTTGTCAATGGACGGGAGAAAGTGTCGAGATGGGAGCGACTTTGGTCGAATCTTGTGCAGGAGGAGATAAGGTGGGGTACCATGGATGGCTCTTCATCGAAGAATGAAGATGAAGAGAATTTTTCTTTGGCTACAAAAGAAAGGAAAGGGAAGGGGAAGAAATTTCCTTCAAAATCCAAATCTAATGGCAAGAAGCAGGATTTGTCCAAATTGAAGTGTTTTCACTATCACGAACATGGGCATTTCACCACTAACTGCCCACAAAAGAAGAAGAACAAAAGTTTGAAGGATGTTATGCATTTTCCAGGTTTGAAGAAGAAATTGGTCTCGGACGCAATGTTGGAAGATAAAGGTTATGATGTTGTTTTCAGTGAGGGAAAAGCCTTCCTTCGACATAAAAAAATGGTTAAAACCAAGAATATAGGATTCAAGTTAATAATATCTACAAGATAGAGGTAGATGGTTGCACTGCAATGGTGGGCAAAGCAGAAGAAGTGGTGATTCGGGATGGGGGCGAATTATGGGACAGGAGATTAGGCCATCTTCACCATGGCGCTTTGAAGATTTTGTAGTATATTTCTACTAGACTTATCAAGGGTACTCTTGCACAGTCAGATCAGTGCAAGGGATGTACTATGGGTAAGTTTGTGAAGATCACCTTTCATGAGAAGGAGAACTGTGCTTCGGTGATACTGGAGAGAATTCACACAGACGTGTGTGGACCTTTCTCACTTTCTTCAACAGAAAAACACAGGTATTATGTTATATTTGTTGATGACTATTCTTGTAGATGTTGGAACTTATTCATGCAGAAGAAGAGTGAAACATTCTCAAAGTTCTGTGAGTTTAAATCATTGGTGGAGAAGGAGTCGGGGAAGCAAGTGAAAGCTCTGCGGAGCGATAATGGTGGTGAATACATATGGGGTGAATTCAAAGACGTATGTAGCAAAGAAGGAATTCGAAGAGAACTCATAGCACCTCATAAAGCACAGTAGAATGGGGTCATGGAGAGGAAGAACAGAATGATCATGGGTGTTGCATGACCAAGGCCTACCGATGCACTTGTGGGTGGAAGCATGCAACACTGTGGTTTATGTGCAAAATGTTGTCCTCATAGAGTACTTGGCATGAGTATACCCGAAGTAGCTTTTACTGGTAAGAAGTCTGATATTTCTCATTTGAAGATTTTTGGCTCATCTATTTACATTCATGTGACAAAGGATGCCAGGAAGAAGTTGCAGCCTATTGCAGAAGTTGGGATATTTGTGGGGTACACAAAAACACCCCGTAATTATCATGTGTATTTTCTAGACAGTCGGATGACTTTGGTGTGACAGGATATAAAATTCAATGAGGTGAAAGCCATGAAGTTGTCACTTGAGAGGGAGCTACACTTGAATGCAGAGGAGGAACTTCTTGTTCCCAAAGATGAGCCTCTAGATGTGGATCAACCACAGGAGGAGATTCACGGAGTGGAGGAGTCCACTCATGGAGAAACAAACATTAGACAAGGAAGAAAGAAGACCACAAAAGCTAAGAGACTGAAGCTTGATGTGACACAGAATGTAGGAGTCCCTACATCATAGCACAGACAAAGATAGTCACCTGAAAGATTTACTGGATACATGGCTATTATGAGAAATTGTATCGTGACAGAGCCATATTATTTTGAAGAAGCAGCGCAGGAGCCCACATGTGTAGATTCCATGGTGGAGGAGTATGAATCCATTTTCAGAAACAGTTCTTGCGAGATTTCTAAGACTGGTGGGAAAATCAGTTGTAGGATCAAGATGGATCTACAAGGTAAAGAAAACTGCTGATGGGATCATCGATAATTATAAGGCAATATTTGTTGCTCGAGGATTCTCACAGATCAAGGGGATTGATTATGAATAAACCTTTGCACCTGTCGCACGGTATTCTTCCATAAGGACCGTCCTTGCTCTCTCAGTGCAGATGGGTTGGAACATTCATCAGATGGATGTGAAGACTGCATTCCTTAATTGGATCATTGAGGAAGAGGTTAACATTGAGCAGCCTAAAGGATTTGCGATCTTCAGCAGCGAGTCGCATGTGTGCAGCCTCAAAAGAGAGTTTTATGGGCTGAAGTAAGAACCTCGTACTTGGTACACATGGATCGACAGCTATTTCATTGGACTTGGCTTCACCAAGAGTGAGGCAGATGCAAACCTGTACCAAATTATGGTTGAGGGTAAGCTTTTAATCATTGTTCTTAATGTTGATGATTTAATACTAACGTGTGATGAGTAGTTGATACACTCATGCAAGGCAGATCTTGCAAAGGAGTTTGAGATGAAATATTTGGGCCTCCTTCATTATTTCCTTAGATTGGAAATATGGCAGTAGGAAGGTGAAATGTTTGTGTCTCAAGGAAAGTATGCCCATGAGATACTAGGAGAAGTTTCACATGCAAGGTTGCAAGCCTATCGACACTCATCTTCCAGGAAATTGGAGGAAAGAAGATGCTACATCGGCAGAGGTAGTGGATGCCACTGTTTATCGACAGTTGGTGGGTTCGCTCATGTATTTAGTTAGTACAAGACCAGACATATGCTATGCAGTGAACCAGCTTTCACAAGTGATGGCTAAGCCTACCAAGCTCTTTTGGAAGGCAGGCAAGCATGTCTTGAGGTATCTCAGGGGAACATCTGAGTATGGCTTATGGTATAGACAGACGAATGAAGTGAAGTTGCATGGCTTCATGAATGTATATTGGGTGGGCAGCCCAACAGACAGAAAGAGCACATCAGGAGGGATTTTCAGTATTGGATCTATGACATTTTCTTGGTACAGTAGGAAAAAAATATATGTGGCACTCAGTTCAGCAGAAGCAGAATACATGGCAGCAAGTCAAACTGCATGTGAGGCTATCTGGATGAGGAAGATCCTGGTTAGTTTGTTTGGTTCACATTTAGATCCTACAGTGATACATTGTGATAATCAAATTTGCATTAAAATCTCAGTTAATCCCGTGTTTCATGATAGATATAAATATATTGATATCTTGTATCATCATATCAGAGATTGTGTGCAGCAGAATATCATGTTGCTTCAGTACATTCCTACGGAGGATCAGGATGCAGATATTCTGATGAAGGTGCTCACCAGGAGAAAATTCGAATACCATAGAGGTAGGATCAGGGTGAAGGATAATCCCTATCTTGTTGAGAGGGACTGTTGAGATTCAACAAGATGATGATATTAGTGAAAAGAGTCTCCTTCACTAAGTGGGCCCGCAGGATATTTTCAGCGCAAGTCTATTTTTAGACATGGTGATCATATTTCAGAAGTTGCAGGATGCTATTTGTGGACGGTTGGTCAAGTTGGAAAAATAGATGAAATTCTATTTTTATAATATTGGGCGAAGTCTATTTATAGATATTCGATCTAAAAATAGAAGTGTCGATTATTATTAGCTCTTAATAATAATCAGACAATAAAAAACAACTTATTCTCTTGGAGCACTTAGTTTCAGTGCACATATTTGGCAAATCAGTGGGCTAAAGGAATTACACAATTCCTAGGGTTTAATGGTGGTTCATGCATGGAGAACTCAATTAGAACTGAAGTGGAAAAGTTATGATAGAGTTGGAAGAGTAGTTCATGGAGTTGTTTTTCAATTTAACTCAGTTAATGGAGTTAAACTCAGTTGAGCTAGTTGTATCTAGTCTAACTGAATGATACACTAGTGAGAGTGGAGTGAATTAATTAGTTAATTAATTCACAAATAATAACTCATTAATCAACTGAACAATACAACAGTTAACTACAGTGCATGGAAGTTCCAATGGAGACCTAGTAGAGAGATAGGTGAAAGGGCAAGATAGAATATTTGTTATGACTATAGTGATGCATTGATTGCACCACACACACATTATAGTTTCCAATGAGGATTTCGAAGTGAAAGAAAGGGTAATTCAAATTCATTCTGAACTATTCTTCAGCAGGGATTGTGCAGTGGAGGCAGGCTAGCAGGTGCCAATAAATCAATGCATGGATTTGCATATTTCTTCTTATTAGTTCATGACAATTGATTGTACTGAGAGCTTGATGTACTAAGCTTTGTATGAGATTGTTAAATGATCTCCATGATACATAATATATGATAGTTGGGGTTTTCAGCTTCAGTATTTCTCGTTAAAACAATTGTGTTATGTGCGATTGTTTTTATTGCTTCATGTGTTTGCAATTGAATGTTTAATTTCCGCAAAATATTAACAGTGGAAGGATTCTGTATTTAGCAAGAAGATAAATATTGTTAGATCAGGAGAATCTATATATATTCATGCATCTTGTATATAATTTCTACAAAGCTCTAGGTAACTCAATGTACCATTTTTTTTCTAGACCAGTGAGCGTACGCTGGAAAATACATAGTCAAATGAAGTCATCATTTAGGGATTTAGATGAACACCATAATTGATAAGTCATAACATGCATGGACGAGTATTCCCAGGGGTTTCCATTGAAGTTAGTAATATCTGAGGGTAATTTATGAGGTATCACCGGCCACCAAGGAGCGTAATTAATTGGGTCATTGGTGAGACAGTTTAAATCCGGTAACTCTAAAGTTGTAACAAAGGGAAACTGTTGATTTAAGTCAATTTGAGCTTAGCTAGGGTATGATGGAATTTATTTGGTAGCAGACCTTTGAGAACCAGCATAAGGAATCTATTGCTAGTAACCTGGATAGGGGTTGTTTTGAAAAGCAAACACTTGATGATTATGTTGGCAAAAACCTGGGTATGATACTTGTTGAAATGAAGGTTGTGGTATTTGTGCTTATGGCTACCAAGGGATCTATCGACCAATATTATATCCAAAAATTGGATATCTTGGATTTGGTTGTGGATAGGTATAACCATGTTGCGGCTGTGACATCCCATAATATGGTTGGGAATAAATAATTCTGGATACAGGTGGTTGTTGGAAACCAGCTGAAGGATTTGGAGTGTGAGGGCCCAATAACTATGGGTATTGGGTTGAAGAACCCACCTGAGATGGTTGAGGTACAATAGTTTGAGTGTCTAACAAGGGTAAGGATGTATTAACAAGTGGATTTGATGTGGGTGCAATAAGTTGAACCAGTTGATACGAGTGTACAAATGTTTGTGGTTGGATGGGTAGAGTGGGATTCCACTGAAAATAATTCATTCTAACATTAAGATGACCAAATAACGATGGAGTATTGTCAAAATGGGTCACCATAGGTTCCCCCCAACATGAGGAGTATAATAAGATGGAAAATATTGTTCTCCAAATGTAGGGAGTCTAGTTGAGATTATACTAGATGGAATAGACCCAGACAGACCAGCTTGATATTGCCCTAATGATATGTGTAAAGGATCAAGTCGTTAAATAGTCACTATATATTTATCAGTTAAAATACCAGACAATGACATTAGTGAAGTCCATGGGTTTTAGGATGCACGAGAGAAGGTTCCAGATAAATATTGGTAACCAGGTTGGACAGAAGGGCCACCATATAGATGTGACTCTAGTGAGTCTATAAACATTGACGGGGTAGCAAGAGCAGGTGTTGTTGTAACTGGAATAGATGGTCTAGCCGAAGATGTTGGCTCAGCATGGTTATTCGATAAAATTTATACCCAATTGGATCTATGGGAACTCTAATAGACACGGGATAAAAAAAAAGCAGAGGTAGGTGATTGAGGAAAAGACTCATATAGGTAAATCTCCACCCTAAAATGAGTTGTAGTTAAAGGTGTTTCGTCTTGTGGTATTTATTCAATCGAAATTAAACTAGGTGGAGTATCTCACTGTTAGGCCCAAAGTATATTTCAGGAGGTTGACTGCGCGATATGGGATACTTGATGGCTACAATATATTGTGGGGTGACCGATACAGGAACAACTTCCGGTCATTCAACTTTTGGATTCAGATGTTCTAGAAAAAAAGTGGCAGGGTCCGGATCAACTTCCAGTTGAACAACGTCGGTTTTGGGAGGTATGGTCTCACTGATTGAATGGATCATGACAATGGGTAGTTTTGAGGACTCTGTCTTGAAAACAATAAATGAACCAGGATTTTTAGAATCAACTTTTGTCGAGGATGATGTCACACAAGAGGTACTGATAGTACTAGTTTCGATAGAGTGATTTCACCTTCGCCGACTAGAAATGGCTTTCGGTGGTAAAGGTGGTTTAGTGTTATTCTACATGAACAATGGGGAAAGGGATGTTCTTCTTCCACAATGACTGATTATTTTTATGATAAAAAAAAATAAAAAAAATAAAAGGGTAATTCTAGGCAAAAGGTTTACCAAGTAATTGTGAACTGTAGAATACCTCCTGGCGAACCAAGAAGTACAGGCAGACAATCTCCTTGAATGTTGTGTTCGGTGTATCACAAGTTACAAGGTAGCTGAATCTGTTCACTATGTATGGATAGAAACAAGTTGTCTTCCCAAATATATCTGAAGGTATGTGGAGGCCCAAGTCCATATTAGCGTTGTCTAATGTGAAACCGCATAGTGAGAGCAGCCCCTTATACTTTTCGTACTATAACACCGCCCTATACACCCAAAGGTATGTGGAAGAGCTATGATATACTTATGTACATGGAGTGAGGTATCATAGTCAGAATGTATTGCAGAAAAGTTAATGACAACTGCTATGTTTAATGATGTCGGAACACGTCTCTAGCCTAGACCTTCTAAATGTCGTCTTTATGGTTCCAATGTTTTCTTTGGTAAATTGATGTAAATTTTAAGTTGAATTTTTTTAGAAGGGTTGTATTTGAGGTTCACCCCATGATATGATGGAAATTCCTAAAAATTAAAACTAAAATGATAAGAAAACTTTTCAATTTTAGTTTTTTCAATGAAAATCCTAGCTACTAAGGGAAAGAGCAATCAGTTTTAGAGAAAACAACAAAGAGCACAAACTAAAATGTAGCTTTCTTAACTTGTTCCTATGTAACACACACAATTCAGTATATGAACATGCATGTTTTTATTTTCATCTCCCTTAATGTGAACACAAGAAAGGACACTATATGCATCAAATCAACAAAAATAAGGGTTTTATTCTTTGAGAAACGAGGAATTTAACAACAACTTCTCTTTTAGGAAAAACAAAGAATGGAACTTTAATTTTTTCTACATGAAACGAATAATTTAAGGACAATTTACTTGAAGAAAAAAAATAGATCTAATGTAGAAATAAAATTCTTTGAATTTGATTTTCCAATGATAAAGAAAAACACTTAAAGAGACATTGAACAAATTTAATTTTCAAAGGAGGAAGAATCAGGTAATTTCGCTGGTCTCTAAGAGGTATCAGACAGTTGAGAATAGTTCAAAAAAATGGATGGGAATGATAGAAATGAAAAATTTGAATGTAATTTGGTTGGCTAAGGGGGGAATTTTGTCTCTAATGGGAGACAATGCATTGTAGTGGACCCTTGAGTGGGATACAGTGCATTGTAGTGCACTGTGTCTTGACCAACAACGTGTTGGACGCAACAATGATTGAAAACTCAAGCTACAAAACACACTTATAATGAAATTATTTCATTCAAAATTCTAATAACTGAAATTAGATGGTACTGATGAGGATTATCAGAGGAAAAAACACCAGGATTGATTGGAAATTCCCCAGTGGAATCAACAATTTGTTATGAAGAATTGTGATCTACGAATAAATCAAATTCCCTAAGTGTGGTGCTAGGAACTTAGAATAATAGAAGAAAGACTTTTCTAACACTTTCTCTAAAATAAGAAGACACACAGAATGATATAAGAACCCACTTGAAATCCAAGCGATTGTCCTTCTCCTTCTCCTTCTGTCAATTTTTTTGTCGCCTTGAATCCAACTCAGATCACCATATTGATTCCTGCAAGAATAAACATAGAACAAAAAACATATTGCAATATATATATGCCTACTTATCTTAATCACTCAAATAGATTATATGTGAAACATATATATCATTCAATAATCCATTACATGAGAAATAGAAACATAAACAGATACATATATGGGAAAATGAACATCAATATTTATCAAAGAATATAAGGGGGAGGTTACAACCAATGATCGATTTGATGCCACCAGCTCCAGCTTCATCCCAGCCTCATCACATCCAACATCACAGCAACAGAATATCAGTACTTTCACTCTCTCAAATGATAATCCAACAACATTTCCTTACCAAAATTCTTCCTTCCCTAGCACTAGGATCTGTGCTTAATTTATAGGGAAATTGATGATACTTTCTCAATGAAAAACTTTCTAATAACATGCAAGACATTTTTTTGAGTTAATAGGTGTTATATGGACAATTGTATTCAAAATTTGACACATATGGAATCTTCTATAAGGCAATAGCCATGTGGAGATTGCCGCAACAATGAGAATTCCCCTCCTAGGTGACCAACATACTCTTGAATGTCGGGAAGTGCATCACAGTGCACCCTTGAATGGAGGATGTTGCATATGCAATGCAGTTAGTCCCTTTAGAGGCAGCGTTGGTGATTTCATAAGTGATATAGAATATACTTCAAACCTTGGAAATCTCACAATAGAATCCATGGATAAATTTTTCTTCTCTTGGGACATATAGCAACTGAAATGTAAGGGGATGATAGACCCTATTTCATTGGTCTTGGGGATGATGTCTAGTTTGACTAGGTCATGGGGGATGATGCCAAAATTGACCTATAACAATCATTGAGATTGTTTTATATGGTATTCCACAAAATTATCCCATAATACCCTAACCCATATATTCTTACATTAACAAATGTTGATTATTATTCAAGATTTATTCATTTCCCTAACTATATACCTACCACTATCTCATGAATTATCTCATTAAATTCCTTAATCCACTATTATTCTACCACATAAATCTCATTAACTCACGAATTATTGAACAACATTAACTATTATATCAATTATCATTTATTTTTACTAACCCATGTAAAATATATAGAAGATATCCACTATGACCCCAAATGCACCAACCCCATAGAACACTTTGACCCTCTGTCCTTTTGGAACCTCATACAATCCCTTTGCCACTCATCATGGATCCTCATATAACCCCCCTGAACCCATTAAGCCCTTAACAATTAGACCATTCATCTCAAACCAATATGTCTGAACCTTTGGGCCGTTCATCTCAAACCACTACCCTTAAAACATTGGACCATTCATCTCAAACCATTGCCTCTAAATCATTGTACCCTTGATATCAAAACATTACCCATAAACCATTGGACCATCCATTTCCCTTAACGACCCTAAGTTATAACCCTTAAACCCTAACATACATACCTAAGTAAAAAATAACTAATTTATTATCCCTAAAACACATATTTCATTAAATTTGGTGTTGTGAAAACAACTCCAAAAAGAGAAGAAAAGAGATATCAACACCTTATAAATAAGCCACTTCGAGGGGGAAACCTCCAATACATTACATGAATGAAAAATTATTTGATGATACAAATTACAAAACCTCCTTTCTATATATAGGAGTCCATAAGGCCATAATGTAATCCTAGTGGGGCCAGAACGTAATCTTAACCGACCTAAAAATAATAATTTAAGGGCACAATAATAAAAATATGGGGGTTACAGGGGTACAATAATAACAATAAGGGGGTTACAATAAAATCAATAAGGGACTATACTAGTAATATAGGGACCTAACATGCCCCTCTCCAAAAAAGTGTTGTCCTCAACGCTTCAGTAGCTCTGGGTGCTTCTATATAAAATTCTCATCCTCCCATGTAGAACCTTCAGTGGGTAAGTTCTTCCACTTGATGAGATACTTTTAAATTGATCGATTTTGTAGCTATCGAGTTCTTTTTTCCATGATTGGTTCAGGTTCCAATATTATTTTTCCTTCTTATCAATTTCTAGCAATATTTTTTGAACTAGAAGATTTTCACCTATAACCTTCTTTAAGCATGAAACATGGAAAACTAGATGCACTCATGAAGAAGCAGGAAGCTCCACTTTGTATGCCATAGTACCAATCTTTTGAAACATCTTGTAAGGACCATAGTATTTTGGTGATAATTTACTATCCTTCTTAGCTTGGAAGGAAGTGTTATACCACCATTCAGTGAGAGGTAACTACTTGACCCATTGTTTTTGTTTATCAGATTCAAAACAATAAAGATATCCTTCCAAAAATTTATTTACTATCTCAGTTTGACCATCGGATTGAGGATGATAAGATGCGCTATGAGCTAATTGAGTACCCAAACAAGAAAATAACTCCGTCCAAGAATTTCCAGTAAAAATGGGATCTCTGTCACTCACAATAACCCTTGGGGTTCCATGTAGCTTTTGAATTGTGTCCATAAATGTAGTAGCAACTGTACTTGCTTTAAATGGATGAGATAATGCACAAAAGTGTGCATACTTGGTAAGTCTATCAACTACCACCATGATGACACACTTTCCTTCGGACTTAGGTAAACCTGTGATAAAATCCATTGAAATCTCCTCCCAACGTTGACTTGGAATGGATAAAGGTTGTAGAAGACCCGGGGTCTTAATTGTCTAACCTTTATTTTTCTAGAAAACCAAACATTCCGCCACAAACTTTTGAATATCGGATTTAAGGCCATCCCAAAAAAATTCTTTCTTCACCCTGTGGTAAGTTTTTAAAAATCCTGAGTGTCCTCCTAAAGGAGAAGTGTGCAATTCCAGAAGAATATTTTGTTTTAGTTGGGAATCCTTACAAAGATATAAGCGATCTTTGTACCATAAGGAATCATTTTTCCAACTAAATGTATCGGATGTACTAGGATCTTGCTGCAACTTTTGAATGAGTGTCCATACATCTTTGTCCTTCTTCCATTCATCTCTTGCTTCGGTTATCCAATCTGGTTGGATAATAGAAATGGCACAAAACAATGCTTCCACCTCTTCATTCTTTCTTGAGAGTGCATCTGCAACAACATTAAGCTTTCCTTTTTTGTATATTATTTCAAAGACATAACCCAACATCTTTGTGACCCATTTTTGCTGCTCTTCTGAAGATAGTCTTTGTTCCAAAAAGTGTTTAAGACTATCATGATAAATTTTTACCTTGAAGTGTCTTCCCATTAGGTAAGTTCGCCATTTCTTTAGTGCATGCAGTATTGCTAACATTTCCTTCTCATAAATAGGTTTCTGTAAATACTTTCCTTTGATTGGACGACTTTCAAAAGCAATGGGTCTTCCTTCTTGCATTAAAACAACACCAATTGCATTTCCTGAGGCATCACATTCCACAATAAAGGTTTTTGTGAAGTCTGGCATAGCTAAGACCGGTGCTAGGCACATTGCCTCTTTAAGATGTTCAAAGGCCTTAGTTGCTTCAGGAGTCCATGAAAATGCATCTTTCTTCAATAATGTTGTTAGAGGTGCTGCTATTCTCCCATAATTGTTAACAAACTTGCGATAATACCCTGTTAACCTGAGAAATCCTCGCAACTGCTTTATGGTTGTGGGGACTTTCCATTCCTTAATGGCTTTAATTTTGTTAGGGTCTACCTTAACACCCTCGTGAGATACAATATGACCCGGATATTCCACCTCTTGTACTCCAAAGAAACATTTGGATGTTTTTGCATATAATTGTTTTTCCTGCAATAGTTTGAGCACCCTATCAACATGTTGAACATGATCCTTCCAAGACCTACTGTAGATTATTATATCATCAAAAAATACTAGCACAAATTTTCTAAGGAAGGCTTTGAAAATGGAATTCATCAACCCTTGAAATGTAAAAGGTGCATTGGTAAGGCCAAGAGGCATGAAAAAAGATTCATAATGACCCTCATGATTTTGAAATGCTATTTTTATAATATCTTCAGTCTTCATTCTAATTTGATGATATCCTGAATGAAGATCCAACTTGGTAAAATAATTTTCTCCATGCAATTCATCGAATAATTCATCAATAAAAAGAATGGGAAATTTATCTTTAATGGTGTGCTTATTGAGATCCCTATAATCTGGACACATGTGCCATGATCCACCCTTCTTTTGTACCAATACTATAGGAGCAGAGGAAGAACTTTGACTAGGTTTAATTATACCTACCTCTAACATTTCTGCAATCATATGCTCAATTTCGCTCTTTTGGACATAAGGATATCTATAAGGCCTGATGTTTCGAGAAACACTTCCTGGAATCAAATGAATAACATGATCATGATCATGAATGGGTGGGAGTCCTTTGGAATTTTCAAACACCTTGGAATGATTGTCCAAGAATTTTTGGAGATCTGCAGAAATATATGATTTTGATGTTGGAACTTCTAGTGAGCATAACTGTGAAATTACGCCTTGTTTTTTTTTCTTTAGAAGCTTTGTCATGACATTAGATATTATTATCTTTCCCATATTCCCTGCAATACCCCGTAATTAAACTTCCTTTCCTTCTGAAAAAAATTTCAAGAAAAGTTCTTGAAAATTAAAAGCTACTGTCCCCAAAGATTGTAACCATTGTACTCCTAGTACAACATCAGCACCTCCCATAGGAGTGGAAAGAACTGGAATATTCAATACATATTCCCCCATGGTTAGCTTGACATTATGGCATTTTCTAGAGCAATTTATAGTTCCTCCATTTGCAACCATCACTTGACATTCTAGTGCTAGGTATAGGAAACAATTCAATTCCTTCGCTAACTTACAATGAATAAAACTATGGGTACTACCTGAATCAATCAACACTATTACCTTTTTATTCATGATATGTCCTTCTATTTTGAGAGTTTGAGGAGTGGTAATTCCTGCCAATGCATTATATGATATGGTCAAACTCATTTCTTCCACTTCTAGGGTTGGTTCCTGGTGTATAGCCTCTTCTTTTGAATATTCTTGTTCATTTTCTTCTTCCTCTTCACAATCTATGTAAAATAATTTCTTCTCAGCACATTTATGACCTTTAGTGTATTTTCTATCACAACTATAGAAAATCCCTCTTTCTCTTTTTTCTTCCAATTTTTGTGGTGTCAACCTTGTAGGTTGTGAAAATCTAGGAATAGCAACACTTCCATCTTTATAGAAGTGAGTGGTAGGCTTCCTTGTCCCCATAATTTTACATTCAATATTTCTTGCCAACCTGAATTCCTTCTTTTATGAATTTAGTTCCAAAATGCGAACTTCATGTTGGATGTTATCCTTTAAAGTACCTATGAAGAGATCAATCTTGTGTTCCTCTGGAATATCAGTTACCCCTATATTCAATTTTTGGAAGTCCTCAATGTGCTCCCCCACTGAACACTTTTGTTCAAGATTTATAAATTGGCTAAAGAAAGTGCTTCTCTTTGTATCCTCATAATGTGCAACCATTCCTCTGTAGAAATTGACAAAGTGACAATTTTTTACGGGAGCAAAGCCGTCGACACAATACAAATGTATTTTGTTCTAAATGTAAAGTTGCAATGCATACCTTTTGTGTGTTTTTCACATTATTGAGATCAAAATATTGCTCGATCTATAGTATCCATGTTACAGGATCCTTTCCATCAAACTTCCTCATATTCATGTTTGGAATATGGTGGTTCTTCCCTCCAACGTTAGAGTTTATGAAATCACAATTAACATTTATTTTGATCTCATCATGAGTTTCCTCTACTATCTTTTCACCATTAGGAAACATTTCTTGTATCAACTTTGTCAAACCTTCCATGTCTTCTTTTAGATCATTCTTCATGTTTTCCATCTTATCTTCCATGCCAGCTATCTTAGATTCCATGCCAGCTTCCATGCCATCCATTTTAGCTTCCATGCCATTCTTCAAGCCATCCATATTAGATTCCACGCCTTTCTTCAAACCATCCATCTTAGTCTCCACACCTTTCTTCAAAATTTCCATGTCATTTTTTGTTTCTCTTTGTGAGAGAAAAATTTGTTGCACTTGCTCTTGTAATTTTGATATGTCATGTTGCCATTCTTTGTCTTCATGATTCATTGTAGAACCTTATAAAGGCTTAATAGGTGTTGAATTATTTTTAGGGGCCATTTTAGAATCCAATACTGATATATATTCTACAATTTTCCCTTGGAATCAATTCAACTTGATTATTCAAACAAGATTTATGCAATTCGGAAAAAAAATACACAACTTTTACTTGCTTTTTAGGATCTTGATATTGAAATTGACTTAGATCTATACTTGCAGATCCTTAATATCTAAAATTCAGCCCTATAGTAGTACTCTAAAGCTTCCTTAAAATGCCATAGGTATGACTTGATTTAGATTCTTCAAGGCAAAGTTATGTCCAATCTACCACAATTACCTAATTATGGACTAGTTCAGTAGAGAAAACTTGTACGAATTTCCACGTGTCACTGTTTGCTCTTTTGGCTCTGAACTTTATAGATAGGAAACTAAATTATGTTTACTTCCAGTCACTTTTTATATAATTTCAATCCGATGCTCAGAGAGAGAGTTATGAATATTTTCCCACGATCACCTCTTTGTCTTGAAATCCGTGATCCTAATAAAGACCTAACTTCCACAGATCATATCTCTGCAAATATTGCAAACCAAGCTCTGAATTTTGCGACGATGTTCCTCAGGATTTTGGCTTCATGCTCTAAACATTTCAGCTTCTGAAACTTCATAGAAAAAAGTCACAAAGAAAATTTTGTGATGACCTTTTTAAGTGAAATTCAAGAGACTGCAAAAAGCCCTAACTTCTAGGGATCATATCCCCAAAAATATTGTGAGCCAAGCTCTGAAATTTTGTGACGATGATCCTCAGGCATTCATATTCACACTCTAAAAATTGCAGCTTCTGAACCTTCGTAGAAAAAATGTTATATTGAAAATGCCACAATGACCTATTTGGAGCAGTGAAACCCTGGAATCCAAAGCTCTGATGCCAAATGTTGTGAAACTAGCTCCAAAAAGAGAATAAAATAGATATAAATGCCTTAGAAATAAGACATTTTGAGGGGGAAACCTCCAATACATTACATGAATTAACAATTCTTCGATGATACAAATTACAAAACCTCCTTTCTATATATAGGAGTCTATGGGGCCACAATGTAATCCTAGCCGACCTAACAATAATAATTTAAGGGCACAATAATAAAAATATGAGTGTTACAGGGGTACAATAATAACAATAAGGGGGTTACTCTAACAATAAGGGAATTTACTAGTAATATAGGGACCTAAAATTTGTAATTAAAAATTTTATCTAGAATTTCAAAATAACCAAAAAACACAACTTTAGTCATGTCCTTGTAAAATAATTTTTCCAATTTTAATGAAATATGTGTTCTAAGCCTTTTAACACATTAATCCTTGACCATTAAATAACCCCCAACCCTTAACCCATTAGCCTTTAAACCTATAACACACTATGCCATTACCCTAAAAAATGATATCTCAAGTTTAACCGTAATACAAAATACCCTAATATACCATAACCCTAATTAAATATGACCCCATACAACATGTTACATATATCCCCTAATCCTTAAGAACCTTAACATAATCACCCTATGGCACAATCTCTCCCTCCCACATTATTAAAAATGGTTGATCCAATAAACCCCTTACCCATAATTCCCTAGAAAATTTCACCACCTTCATCTAACACATTCATTAATCCCTTGAACCAATAAATATTAAATCTATTATGATCACCCCTAACCTATAAATCAAATTTTTATCCACATAATCCGTTATAACCCCCCAACCACTATGACTATGAATAAAGAAACTCCATGCTATTGTTTAATCACTGACACTGGTGACCCTTAGTGCACCTTATTCACCCTTAAAAAGCATGCTCACTTATCCACCATTTATATATTAACCTCAATCCTTGATAATCCCATTAGCTAGATGAATTTGTACCCATGTGATCCATCAAATCGTTAATCCTCTTTGCATTGACCAGATGGACCACCTTTGACCATGATTGACCAATGTCAATTAATTTTTACCTTAATAACCATGGTTGACCATAATTAAGCAAGGTTGACCTAGTATCCCATAGACCCATAACCCCTTAACTCATATCCACCTTGGATGACCATGTCAAATTTTACTTGAAATTTTTCAACAATCACAACTAGCCATTTAATCTTGACTCATATATTGTTGTGCAAGAAAATCCCCTCTGTGGAGAGAGGTGATCCCTCTAGACCTAGAGTGTGTCTAGCAACTACAGGAACATACTAACATCTACCTTCCTATATTGTAAATGAAATTTAGGGCAAGGAATATGAACTAACTTGTTCTGAAGCTATGTTTTCATCTTCTGTCAAAGCTTCTTGATGCGTAGCTCTTCTCAAGCTCGATACACTCTGCTACCAACATTCGATTACCTATGCAAACATTCAAGGCACCACGAAAAGAGTAAAATCATGACAAACATAAAACAATTACAACCTATCTAACTGATGAATGAATGTTATAAGTATCATTGTAAATGTTAACAAGAGTGGAATATAAAAATTAGTTACATTTTATTCTGATAAATATAAGGGGAGTTTACAACCAAGCCTTGATGTTGAGGCTCTCCTTCGGCAGGTTTGTATCCAAGAACATTTGCGAAACCATCGTACACAAAGGTCTAATATCTCACTATGTTCCTAACACACAAAAATAATCACACTCTTCTCTATTCTCTGGAAGCTATAATACTTCTCTCTATTAATTCTTCTTCTAACTAGCTAACTAAGGCAGAAGAGATGAAGGAGGTCTCCTTATAAAAAAATGGAAGAGGAGGATATGGGCCCTCAAATAATGGTAAATAAGTTTCCTTTGGATTAGTTCCTATTTTATGGGAACAAGAAGCCCAAAGGGGAATTCCTCAGCCATATCCTAAAAATAAACTTCCAGCTCTCTGCTTCGCGAAGCTTCTAGTAATGGAAACTTCATTTCTATTTAAAAATATTTCTAAAAGAGGATCAGTGCGGGTTAGAAATTAAGACAAAGTGCTGATTTTTGTGGGTCTCAGTGAAAATATCTACTATTAGCACAGGTCATACACTGATACAAAGCGTCGACCTTGAAAAGTAGGTTTTTATAGGGATCTTCCAGAAAAATTGTAAAGGGAGATGAATTGGTAGACAAAGTGTGGTTCAGGGGTATGTATTCCATGCTTGGAAAGTACACAAGGGTCACTATATGGGTCCTCCAAAATCAAGGAACAGGGAGTACAGGGACAATGATTAATTTTTGTGTAACATATGCCCCCTAAAGTATGAAGTCCGAACACGAGTGAGGGGTGAAATGATTTACAAGTACATGCAAGGAACTAGATTTTGTCCTCGGGAGACCTGAAAGTAAAGCATAGATACATATACATAACTATAATCTATAATTAAAATACATGAATCAAGGTATGGATGCAGCCATCCGTAAAAGAGACTATGGCATGGTCGCATCCATCCATCTGAGGAGGATCACATATAGACTCATGGAATGGTCGCAACCATCCATCTGAAAGAAACATGTATACAATCATGGAAAAATCATATCACCTTGCATCTTGGACTCTAGAGAATCAAAACCAGGGTATTTCACTCTGTCGTTACCCGATCAAGTACAATTTCAAGCATGCGAATAAATGAGCTAAAGTTGAACATGTAGGAAAATCGCCTGATTACCAGTCAATGATGTAAATTGTTAACATGTGTGGGAGAAACCACCAATGATGAAAATTGTCGTCAAGGTATTTCTAGTACAATCCATGGAATATGAATAAGGAACTGAAGTCGAACACCCGTGAAATAACCTCATCGAAGGCCAATGATGTGAACTTGTCATCGAATGCGAAGAACTTGCCATTAGGGCATGCAATATTTAAGGTACCAGAAAGGAGTCTCTAGATAAACTTCCCGAATGATGAGGTGAAGTCGACAGGAAGTGATCAGTCGAAGGAGGGTCATAATGAGTCCCACATCATCGACACGAAATAGAGATGAGTGTTAATCAAGAATGAAACAGCGGATCAGGGAATGTACAAATTGAAAAAGGATTTTCTCTTGAACATATCGGTGACACGACTCTGGAATTTGGAAGCATTTGACTCAAATAGGATCAAAGGTCATGTTGAAAATATTGGTGATCGAATGAGAGGCAAACATATTTCCCAAAACCATGGAGGAAAAGTCACTGATTGAATATATCCCAACCTGACACGAATTGTAGATAAGTATCATGTTCAAGAGTGACATATTGCTGACACAACTGATGTATAAATTCCATTTCCCCCCACCATTTTTGGCGAGTACCTCTTTATTTTTACACAAGCTTGAAGAGGATAGCATATGCTTGTCATATAAGTTTGTCCTTTGAAAAAATCCATCCTAGTAAATTTTATGAGCCCTAGGAAAGAGGAACTTGGCAACGTCATGATGATGATTTCTGATATCATTTAGTTTTAACGAGTCTAAAAAAGGGAAAAAATGACATATTTTCACGTTTAGAGAGTTTGAAAATAAGAGAAAAGAAAAATCTAGCTAGCCCTTTTCGTAAATAGTCATACAAATCCGAAAGGTAGAAAACAATACCTGAGAGAACCTCTTATCCATGTTTGGCTAAGGTATTCCTTTTTCGTAAATAGTTTATCCCAGTCCGAAAAAGGTGTAAACACATACTGGGTAAATGAAATTTCACATCCTTTAACGAGTTGAAAACGACAAAAGCTTGGAAATATTTTCATGTTTTGAGAGTCAGAAAAGAGCTGAAAGTTAACTCCTCATGGAGGAAGGAGTGGTATTAAAAGTAGCAACTAGTTTTGGTGATGGTGGAACTTATTAGAACAAGTAAAGGTCAACAGGATGGCTAAAAATACCACTCATTGCAGCGGTTCCTCAAGCATGGGTAAAAAAATCAAGTTAAAGCATATGATCGACCGAGCATATGGTGACGATAGAATGATAAAACCAAGGCTCATCTGGAAAAACACGCTGATAAAATGGAAATCACGAGAGCTAAAATAAGAATTTTTTCATTTTTACACAAGCTTGAAACTTTTTAGAAAACTATGCTTGAAACCGGTTTCATTTTTACATAAGCTTGAAATGGAAACAAGCTATGCTTGAAATTGGTTTCATTTTTACACAAGCTTGAAAACATGGAAAATTATGTTTGAAATAATTTTGCATGCCCCTAGCATGATGAATCAATTCGAGTTACATGCCCCCCAACTTCATGGAATTCACTTGAGTAGACTACTGGTTACTAACGGGTGGATGGAATGAAGGTTCAATTATGAGATTAGGCGAAAGACTCGACTTGGATTTTACGAGATCTAAGCAAAGACTTGAATTGGACGGGAACTTGTTTGATTTTTTAATGAGGTTGACACAGTAAAAGAACTATCCTCATGACACCTTGTTTTATTTTTTAACAAGATTCACACAAGAAAAGGATGTTGCTCTAAGGACCTTGTTTCGCTTTTTTAAGGAGCTTGACACAAGACAAGGAACGCTGCTCCAAAAGAAGCTTGTTTAATTTTCTAAGGAGCTTGACACAAGAGAATGAACTATGCTCTGAGAATCTTGTTTCATTTTTTAAGGAGCTTGACACAAGACAATGAACTATGCTTCGTCGATCTTATTTCATTTTTTAAGGACCTTGACACAAGAAAAATAACTATGCTCTGAGGACCTTGTTTCACTTTTTTAAGGATATTGACAAAAGACAAGGAACACTACTTCGAAATAATATTGTTTCATATCTTAAGGAGCTTGACACAAGAAAACGAACTATGCTCTGAGAAGCTTGTTTCATTTTTTAAGGAGCTTGACACAAGAAAATGAATTATTCCAAAGATCTGCAACTAATTTTAAGAGGTCATGGCTTCCAAGAGGTTTTCATTCGATGGGAGAAGAACACTCTTGAAATTATAATCCAATGCCCCCAGTACATAATTCACAACATCACTGACAATATTGTCACTGGATTCTGGCAAGGGACGGGTATCCACATAATTAACCTATGGAGGGGAGGATACCACTGGGACATAAGGATCATTAAGGGATGATGGTAGACTATATTTCATGTCAATACCAAAGAATAAAAGCTGATAAATGGTGATGATCCGACCTTCATGTGGAAAAAAAATCACACGAAACATGGAAGAGACAAGCACGCCAATGGCATAAACATAGTCACGCCCCAAGAGTAAATTAAAATCCAAGGGGCCTTGGAAATCACATATATATAAACAATTTTCCTTCCCAAAGTAACAAGAAACTTCAGAAGGATCCCTAATTATTTACTTGTTCCTCCATTAAAATCCAATAGATTATGAGTAACAGGAACAAGCTACGGAGAACCTAAGGCTTTCCATGTATTTGACGAAAGAATACTAACTGAGGCACCTTCATATATAATCGTGCCTGGTACGACCATATTGCAGGCCTGTATAGTGATCTCAAAGGGCATGTAAGAAGAAGACGATATCCCGTAAATCCACTCCAATCAAAGGAAGCGACCAAACTACATGGAGGGGGTGTCATAAAAATAGGAGGATTATCCCCCTGCATTATGGGAGTGGAAATACCATCCTCCTGAACTTTGGAAATGAGAGAAAGAGGATCGCTTTTCGGGACTATGGCGACGAGAGTCAAAGGATCACCCTCCAGGATCATGGAAACAGGAGGATTGCCCTCCGATCTCGAGGAATCAAAGGAAACAAAAAGAACATGACTGGGATGAGACCTAATCTTGACGAAAAATACCTGATGAACTGTAGATGGAATCAGGTCAACCTTTTTCTCAACCAATGATTGGTCAGAAATGGGCTTGGGGGACTGAATTTCAAAGAAAGTGGAATTTCCCGGAGATGAATCTTGATCAATGACTTGATCAACAATCAGAGGACTCAAGGAAAAAATATGGTAACCAACGGGAAGACAGGACTCAGAAGTTGAAAGGGTATCCAACACTTTAGAAGCTTCATCCATATGAGGACAGAGGTGAATAGGATGGTTCCCTTCACACAACCTACAGGGAAATTTTATTTTACCCTTTTTCTTATGAGTCTCATTGTCTTTAGCTGAAGGCTCATCATCAGCATGATGCCCGGAGGTTGAAGAGGAAGGATGAATTGGGCCGATGGACCACACTTCTAGCACCTTTTGAATACTAGGGAAATCAAGAAGAATGTGGTCACCCTCACATAGCTTCCAAGGGAATTTGACTCTGCAAGTCGAAGTGGGAGGCTTCTCGATATTAGTTTTATTGGTAGAAATAGTTTTTTATTCCCCCTAGATTACTTTCCTTCCTCTTCTTCAAATTATTCATATTATTCTTAGCCACCTAGTTACTAGAATCTATACTTTCACCAGGAAAAGAGGAAGAACGAGCTGAAGAAATAGGCGAAGAAGGTGAGGGGTCAACCTTAATATCAACATGGGGTTGACATGGTTCAGGAAAAGGAGAACTTGGTTGAGGAACTGTTTGGATGTTTGAAACCACAAGGGTTGAAAATAACCAAACCGAAAGACCAATAGTTAATCCTATGAGGGACAATGTTGCCATATACGAGGCACCAACATTCTCAAATGAAGGAAAAGGACTAGGATTCCCATCTGGGGGGATTCCTTGGTTGGTGAACTCTAGAAACATTGCCATTGGAATCAATATTAAAGAATTACTAAGGAATGTAACTTTAACCAAAAATATTTCGTGGGTAGTCAGTTTTAAGACATTGAAACAAAACTTTGCCTTTTCATGTTTTAAGAGTTGATAAAATGACAAAAGGTGACTCTAGTCACTTTAAGTTTGAACGAGCTAGAAAGGACAAGTGCTCAATGCTATTTTTAAATTTTAACAAGTCAGGGAAAGATAAAAATGACTACTTAGGAACTGTAGGAAAGAGGGTGTACCAAGCTCTCATGAACTACAATATACACCTTGGTGATCAAATGAAAGAGAAATGACAAAGCACTTAATGTACGTGCATGCAGTCTCCCCAAATGTTGTGTTTGGTGTATCACGATTACAGGGTAGAAAACTTGGCTTCCTATGGATAAAGGATTGAAACCTATCAGGGTCTCCCTTTATATACACAACGGTATGGGGAGCACAAGTCCATACTAGCACTATCTAATGCAATATTTCGAGCGACAACTGCTAGGTTTAATGACACCTAAACATGTCACTAGCCTATACCTCTAAGTGTGAGTGTTAAGTTTCAATGTTTCCTTAGGTTGATTAAATAAATTTGATGTTTGATCTTGAATTATGTCTTGGTTTCAAGGCCCTACCACTATCATCGGATAACTCCTATATGAAGCTATATGAGAAAATAAAATTTTCAATTTGATGGTTGCTATCTATTTAAGGGAAGGGTCTCAAACAAAGATGCAACAAAAAGTAATACTGCAAACGAAAATTTTTCCTAACTAGATGACTTTCACGATCCAAAATTAATCTAAAACATTCAAAGATGTGAATTATGCAATGTAATCTATGCAAAATTCTCTTTTTGAAATCTATGCACAATTTCCTTTTTCTTTTGAATGAATAAGAATGCACTCAACACATTTTCTGATGAAATGAGAATCTACTTAATGCATGCTTTTAATGGAAGAGAATGCATTCAATGTGACTTGTAGTTTTCAATCAGTAAACAATTTAATCTAAGTTCAATGATAAATTTTTAACACGAGTTTTCAATGCAACTTCATCTAATGCATTTTAATGAAAAGAAAACTTTGAGACAAAAGCTAAATGAACACAAATTTTCTTAATGCAAAAAGGATACAACCAAACATTAAGAATACAATCTTGTTCTAGACACTTTGTAACGAAATTACTAAAAAGGCTACAATACTTATGAGTTCAAGCACTAATCGAAATTCCAAAGCGTGGGCTCAAAACAAGGCATTCATTCCCTTTTACATCAAGAAATCATACAAATAATACTTTTTAGCTAAACAATGAGCAATGTAATCTATGCTCACAAGTGAACAAGTGGACCAAATGAACTCGGATAGACACTTGATACTTGAACACTCAATCAACCAAAAATCAAAAGGAAATCATCTAGAGATGGCTCACCAAGAAAAGAGACTGACGCATTTAGCAGGGCGATGTCCCGTGGAGCATGCAACCAAGAAATCGATGCACAATCCTAGAAAAACCTAGGGTGTTAGGATGCACATCCCAATAGAAAGGACAAAAAAAACAACCAAAAACCAAGCCAACGAGACAATCAAACCAACTTGAGTGAAGGGGATAAAATTTAAATCATACAGAGAAAAGGACCGGAAGGCCAAGACACACTGGTCAAAGACTTGGGAAAAAACCTTAATTTTTCACACACAGAGGAATGGGCATGACCTTTGGGATGAAACTAGTGCTAAAAGGTTGATTGGTGCAACTGTATAGTTGAAAACTAGCGCTGATTGGCTTGATCGGCACGTCTGTCAGACAAATGAAACCACCAATTTCTGAAAAATAACAAAAACAAAGAATTTCCCTTAATTAGGACCAGACTCACCACTTCAAGAAAAAACTAAAAGAATGTAATTGATGAAAAACATAGGAAAAAACAGGGAAATGGTTGTTCAACTAAACTCGTCGAATGACTAATACCTCTAAGAGTGGACAAACTCAAAGGAAACTCCCCAGTGGAGTCGCCAATTTTTTGTGCAAGAAAATACCCTCAGCAGACAGAGGTGATCCCTCTAGCCCTAGGGTGGGTCTAGCAACTACGGGAACATACTAACATCTACCTTCCTAGATTTTAAATGAAATTCAGAGAAATGAAGATGACCTACCTTGTTCTGAAGCTATGTTTTCATATTTCATCGAAGCTTCTTGATGCGCCGCTCTTCTCAAGCTTGATACACTCTGTTACCAACATTCAATTACCTGTGCTAACAGTCAAGACACCACGACAAGTGTAAAATCACAACAAACATAAAAAAATTAGAACCTATCTAACTGATCAAGGAATGCTAGAAATTTCATTATAAATGTTAACAAGAGTGGAAGATAAACATCAGTTGCATTTTATTATGATAAAGACAAGGGGAGTTTACAATCAAGCCTTGATGTTGAGTCTCTCCTTCGACAGGTTTGTATCCTAGCACATTTATGACACCCTCGTACACAAAGGTCTAAGATCTCACTATGTTCCTAACACACAAAAACAATCACACTCTGCTCTATTCTCTCAAAGCTATAATACTTCTTCTCTCTATGATTTCTACTTCTAACTAGCTAACTAAGGCAGTAGAGATGAAGGAGGTCTCCTTATATAAAAATGGAGGAGGAGGATATGGGCCATCAAATAATGGGAAAAAAGCTTATCCTTTGGATTAGTTCCTATTTTATGGGAACAAGAAGCCCAAAGGGGAATTCCTCGGCCATTTCCTCAAAAAAAACTTCTAGCTTTCTGCTTTGCGAAGCTTCTAGTCATGGAAACTTCGTTTCTATTTAAAAAACTTTCCAAAAGAGGATCGGTGTGGGTTAGACATTAAGATAGAGCGTCAATTGGTGCGGGTCTCAGTTCAAATCTATGCTATCAGTGTGGGTCAAACACTAAGACAAAGCACTGACCTTGAAAAACTAGGCTTTTATAGGAATCTTCCAGAAAAGTTTTAAAGGGAGATGAATTGGTAGACAAAGTGTGCTTCAGGCATATGTATTCCATGCTTGGAAAGTACACAAGGGTCACTATATGGGTCCTCCAGGATTGAGGAACGGCGAGTACAGGGATAGTGACAAATTGTTGTGTACCATATATTAAGTTATTAACTTCCTAATCCACTAGCCTATAAACCCACTAAGATCATGAATTCACTAACCATTGGCCTTCATTAACTATTATATTTATTACATTTTTAAGGTTTCTCTGGCGTGATTTTTGAGCTGTTGAATTCATAATCTCCACAGTATGCATTTTTGCGTCTACGTTTCATGTCTAGATCAAGACCCACCATCAAGACAAATCCTGCCAAAAAGAGAGGAGGTTAGATTTAGCAGGGCGTTGAATCTATGTTGAATATATATACCATATCTACTATGCTCCAAATATACCAACTACCTACAACACTTTAACCCTTTATCCCTATGAAACCTCATGAAATTCCCTATTAATACTAGAAAATTGTATAGGAAAAATAAATTAGAAAATTTCAAGTAGAAGGTACAAATAAAGATTTACAAAGAAGAAATACATTACATGAGCTGAAAATTTTAAATTCTCCTAAGGTCAATAGGAAAATTTTTGGACCGCACATATGAAGCACTTGCCCTGAGCGCGCATTATGACTTTTTCTTTGATATCCATGAATAGCGTGACTCTCCCTCCAATAGTTGTGTGGTCCTAGAGAACGTGGAATGTCACTACCTGGGACCACTTGGCACACTTGGAGAAAATGATTATCACTCAAGATAACTAAGTGCAGTTTCCTTTGAGCCACCTTAAGGCTTTAGTGCAACTCACAAAGGAATCATACCCCTAATCTTGTGTCAACATCCATCTTGTACTAAGAGAAGGAGGGAAAATTTTAAATTTTTCTATAAAATCCAGCCATGGGAAGAGAAATGGGAGACACATTGTTATGTTGGCCAAATTTCTCACCAGAAAACTAGCTTGTGTTGTCCAATAGCAAGAGGATTGGAAGGATTTAGTTTTTGGCCATCCAACACCTCAATCCAAGAGAGAAGAGTTCACCATGTTTCCGTCAATCTACCATCCTTTGAGAAGGAAGATAGGCTTTTTGGAAACTTGAGGGGATGAGACCCCCTTGTCTTATATATTTGAGTTCTATAGCTCAAAGGACCCACTACAAGAGATTTAGAATTCTATCTTCTACTACTTCCAACACCTAATAAAGGCAGAAAGCTCTCCATCGTTGATTTATTAGTTTGTTTTCTCTATTGAGAGTGTTTCTTGTGCATGTTGTTTTGTTTTTTGTTTCAATGTTTATGTAGCATGCTATGTTTCCATTTAACTTAGCTTATTGCATGTTGAAGTTGTTACACTAACGTTTGACAAACCACTTTGACCTGTGACTTGCATGTAGGTAAGAAACCTCCCTACTAATAATAGTTTATTTCATCCGCCCATGCGCTGAGTGCAATAACACATCCCCTACACATCTTTGTTCCAAATATTAATCTGCTTAACCCATTGAACCCTTAACCATTGCAACATTAATCTTAAACCACTACATCTTCATATCTAGACCATTTATTTCCATTAACTAGTTAACATCAAGCCTTTAATACCTATCTTAACACCTCTCAAAACACCAAAATCTTGTACTTCTTGAGATAAATTCTCAAAGCTCAAGTGAAAAACCCACTGCACCTCATAGGGGGCTATTGTCCCCTCACCAACACTCTTCTTTCTTTTAGCAAAATTTCCTCTGGCTTAAGGGGGTTCTCCCTTCAATATCATTGCTAGGGTTTTTGTAGTTTCGACTTTTGAGTTCAAAGGGAAACTCCCAAAATACACACAATAAAGGGATTACTGGGTCATCTTGGATATGAAACCCTAGAAAAATGGTTTAAAGGATTATAAATAAAAATGTGTGATGGCCAATAGAAGATCAATGCCCTATATTGAAAATATATTTTTTGGGTATATGGGGTCAACAAGCAGACAAAATTGAAATCATTTGAGTAGATACAAGGATCAAAGTAACTATAATAATTAACCTACTTCCCCTCAGAGTTACATCAAGGTTCAAAATTTATAAATATGAATTAAGGGGAATATATTACATGTTATTTCCTCAAATACTTTGAAGAAGGGTTAGTTTAACAAGGATCATGAATAAATTATCATGATAAATGGTTTAATGCATGATTCATTCATCTAATAAAACATAAATCCAAGATAAAAGAAGTTAACCTATTTCATTTACCATGCATTCATCCAAGATTCAACATAACCACTCATGTAAAGAGTTAAAATTTCACATCAACAAAATCCCCAATAAACTTTATCAACTCACCGATCCATAGCCAAAGTATAGAAAGGAAAAAATCGCAAAAAATTAATATTTTCTAAGGGATTTCTACCCCAAATCCACCATGAGAAAATGTGAGGAAGTGAACCTCTAATTATAGAGGAGGTTTTGAATTTACCTCATAATAAAATATCAAATTCCATACTAGCTTATGACGGGGGGAAAGACACTATTGTAAAATTAATTATGTAAATTATATTCTTTTATGGGAATTCATCTTATATATACAAAAATAATGGGGCTTCGTCCCTTAAGGGTGTTTAATATCCATAAAATTAAGGAAAATCATGGGTTTTGGTGCAACGTCTAGCCTCCAAAGTTTGTTCAAATCATAATTTCTTCATTTATCCTCCATAAGAAAGGAACGTAGAACATTAGGGTATCTCTTAATGAACTAATGGGGTTCCAATCCTATCTTAGCCTTTGAAAGATCTCCAAGGGTATTCCTTCTCACACAAGTTGTGTAAACATAACCCAAATATTCCTTTATTGGTGGCTATAGGGGATTTCAAACACTAAACTATTCCCCAATGTGATGGTAAGTATGGCTCCATGACACCATGTCTAGCCTCCAAAAACACACCACCAAACTAGATAAATCCACCAACCCTACAAATAAGAAACCCCATATAGTACTTAAAAGGTTACACATGGGTTTCAATTCATCCTCAAGTGGGCCCCCATAATTTAATAAATTTTTTTTTTTTTTTATCGCAAATTGGCCCTCCTTAATTATCCTTAAATCCAATTATGTAATATTCCCAAATGGGAAGAGCAGGAATATAGTGCATAAATATGGAAATAACAGTGAAGATCAATGCATAAATGTTAGATACCAATATGGATATTCTTTATTAATCATAATAGCAGCGAACATATACAAAATAATGGGGCAAAAAGCATATAACAAGATCCAACAAGCCTCTAATAGATAAATCTCAAGAAAGAGGTGTTGCTACTATATCAAAATGCCGGAGACGCTGCTACAACGCAGTCATAAGAGCACTGCTACAAAAAATGAATACACAAAAGATAAAATGTTTTATATATGCTTCAAGGATAATGTACAACGAAGATCAAGGTTCTATACAACCTCCAACATAGAACCCAAGAGGGTTTTCATAAATACACCAATATCAAAGAAATGAATCAAAGCCCTAGTGCTGAAGATTCACTGCATAATAGAAATAGAAAGATGTGGCTGATTTGATATAGCAATAAATATAGCCTCCTCCAATAGACTCTCTAGATGAAATGTAGATCCCTTCACTAGAAAACCTCCTCCCCAAATGGTGTACTAAAACCACCCCTACAACTCCTCCCTAAAATAACGTAGTCCAAGATAGAAACCGTGTTGTATGGGAAAACGATAGTGTGGCCCAATGCCAAATGCTACAATAAGGCTCAAGGGGCTTCCTCACTATCCTCCCAATGGAAGGAAACCTTCCTCCATTGAAAAATAGATCAGAAATCACCCAAATGTGTTCTCCACTGCTGCAACCTACACCACAACACAACGCTCTACAGAAACTGCGATGTAGATGAAAGATGGAGCTTGGCCTGATGTCAGATAGTAGAAATGTCATGCAATCACTTCTCCTGAGTAGGCACTCAAATTCCCCCGAGGATGAAGGTGGGATTCCTTCTCGAGAACACCTTGTGCTAAACATCACTGCAGTCTTAGCTAAATAGCTGAAAGGAGGAAACAAGTCTCAACAGACCATATAAAACTAATAATCTAAAACATACCCCACAATGGCTTCCATCCCCTTCCTTATATTCTTGATGAGCTTCCTCACCCTTGGCCCCACTCATTAAAGGCACTACTTCCATGCAAAGGATCTTCCTCCAAAACTGCATTGTCCCTCATTGAATGTCCACTACTTCCATACCAGCGTTGTTGATATGGTCAAATTTGACCTAGTCTACATGCTTCATCCCTTGTTCAGACATAGGGGATATTAATCCAGCTCTTTTGATGCCCTCCATTCACATTTGGAATGGTTTTATTCCTACTAAAGAGATTTATGGGTCTCCCTACCCTCTTATTCTTCAAACTAAGAAGCAAAATTAGATTTCAATATTCCAATTAGTTATATGTTAATTTATGAATATTACAATACTCCCCTCCAAAATTTTGCTCATCCTCAAGCAACTGCAAGGATAGATTTGAAAAATGTAGGTAATATTCATGCCCATGTGAAGCTCCATCCTCCAAGCTATCATCCATATAAAATGAGTCACCATAGAAAAACTCCTCCCATATGAGAGGTTTCTCCCAAAGACACAAGTCAATAATATGGATTGTTTCATATGGAAACAAGTGATATAATGTAGTAGCCATATAATGTCTCATGCTCCCCTTGATCTATGAAGAAGTATGGGAAGTTTCATTCCCAATGGACACATCCAATCAATGTGTCATCCCTCCAATCATGTTCCCAACAATAATAAGAACATAATCAACATATGGGATCATAATCAAATTCATGCTAGCTTCCATGCGTAGTAATGGAGAAGAAAAATGGTCCCTCATGTGCAACCAACGCATTTTTTCTCCTAAATTCATTAGAATATGGCATGAAAAGTGGTTTCCCGACCACTTGTTTGCTGCCCCAATATCCTCACGTGCTTGGTGAAGTTGTATGATGTATGGTGAAAATTGAGCACACCTTGAATAAGATATCATATCCCCAACATATCTTAGGGAGTGGTCATCATCAATGCTGGTTATGGCCTCAAGTAGATCATGAGGTCTAGAAGAATGGGTGCCCCCTCTTGGAGCAGTGCCTTACACATGAATGGTAAGGAAATACAAATAAATAGTAAATGAATCATGATGTATAGAAATACAATCTTTACCATGTACTTGGTTCAAGCTAGTGAGGTGGCTCATGGATGGGCCTCCTCTCACTCCCAATGAGAAAGGAAGTGGTTTTGATAACTCTACCAAATATTCATGTCTCTCCTCATTCTCCAAAAAATCCATGCATCTCCTTATATGATGGTGCATCTCCTCTTTGAATCCTTCCCAAATGAATCCCTCCAAGATAGTACAATATGCTCTTATAAAACCAGTGGGTTTGGAGAGAAAACCCTCATATGCTGCATCTAGTAGTTTCTTAAGAAGATCCTACTCTGAAAATAGATGAATCCATCTCTCACTGCATACATCCCATTAGATAATTGGCCATCAAGCACTCTGCATGAAAAGAGATCCTTGGAGTATACCACTAACAGTTGGGATCTCCAATATGGGTCAATACTCAATAATGGTAGGGCTATTGAGATATCATGTGAAGTACTTGTCATGTTTCTGCTCTCTTCTTTGACATCTCCCATGCCAAAGTCATAAATCAGGATGCTGCAATCTTGCCTCTGCTGCTCCTCCTGTAGCTGCTCATGCTCTAGTGAGGGTGGAAGTTTTTGGAGGCTAGCCTTCCATGAAAAGCTATCACCCATTAAAACCTTTCTAAGTTTGGCCAATGTAAGCATGAGTGGCCACCAACCTCTACCAAATATGGAATATTCCTCCCAATTTGGAAGTATCTTATGATTCTCAAAAGCCATGGAGTGGTATCCTTGCACCATGATGGTGCCATCCATCCTTGAAATATCTCCACTCAGTGCAAGATGTTTTGGTGAGAGTGGGTAATCCTGATATTGGGAGAATGTCTCCCTCCTCCTTGAGCCTACCCCAGACTGTCTACACTGTGTCAAGTCCTTGCAAGGTTTTCACCTCTCTGGGATCTATGAGGGGTGAAACCAAATGTGAGGCATCTCTCATCATCTTATGATTTTGTGGTCTCCTAGGTGGAATGCCTCCATGTAATGAGACGTCAATGTCAAGAGTAGACTACATATATGAGTGGACTACTTTTTCCTTGCTCTCACTGCACAAATCAGTCTGTATCTTTTGTACATCAACCTTCTGAAATAGGTAGGAGTGTTTGCTCCTAATAATATGATGTTGGCCATCCTCCCTATCTCCTTATTTCATCAGCAAGGTCTCACAATCTATCAATAATGGCACATGCTTCTCATGGATTTTGCCTTGATATCCACATATGGTTTTCTTTGGAAATTATTGCAAACACACAAGGGCTCCTCTCATTGGATCAATTGCTCCATCTTCCTCTCCATGAGGTACTAGATCTGCTCCTAATGTCATATCACTTTTACCTCTTGCCTTCTCTTCATCATTAATGGAGGTTATCTTATCATCATTATGAGGCTCTTTGTTTTGATCCTCTTTTGAAAAGGAGATCTCCATGTCTTCATTTTGAGAAGAGAGCTCCTCTTGAAGTGGGGATATTGACTCTAGCAAGGTATTCTGCATGTTTTTAATCCCCTCAATAGCATTCTAGAATGGATTTGGGTTTATAGATCCTTCCAACTCATGCAAAGGTTTTGTTTGTTTAGGCTTTGCTAGCTCAACCAAGGAAGTTTTAGAATGTTTTACATCAAATATTTTCACTAACCTCCTAGTGAAATTTGCATAAGTAGATACATTTACATGATTCAAGGAAGAAGTTTCATAAAAACAAAATGAATGAGCCTTATCTTCAAGATGCAGCGCTGCTACTATAATGGCTTCATCTTCTGAAACTTGGTGTTGCTGAAAATAGGTGTCTATCTCCTTCACCGAAACCCTAGCTGTACATTTAGGTGACACATCAAAAGTAGATAGAAATAATCCACCCAATTGATGTTGCTTGCACCTCTTGCTTCTATTGTAATTTCTAGGTCTTCTATTATCCTTGATCTTGAAAAACCCTTGGAGTTTTAGATGATCTTTGAACCTCTAATATTGAGATTCATACTCTTGAATATAGTTACCAAGAGTCTCCTCCTTTGGCACATCTCCTTCGTCCATCTCTCTTGCTATGAACATAGGCATGCTAGAGCATTGTAGATATGATTGTGTGGCTCAATTATCACACCCATAATATGAAGAACTAGAGCTTTATTCATGTGCAAATATTTTTGAGGGATCTTCATGTATTTCCCTCCTCATTCCCATGATTTCTTTGTTAAGCTCATTCATAGTTTGGAGAATAATTTTTGAGAACTTCTTTCCCTCCATTTCTCCAAATAATGGAGACTTGTCTTTGTCTCTTCTGTGAGTCTTCTACTTTATGCGAGAAGATTCTTCTTCTTCTGATAACATAGATGCAATGTCTTCACACGTTGAGCCAAGATTATGCTTTGATACCACTGTAATATTCCCAAATGGGAAGAGAAGGAATATAGTGCATAAAAATGGAAATAGAAGTGAAGATAAATGAATAAATGTGAAATACCAGTATGGAGCTTCTTTATTAATCATAACATCAACAAACATATACAAAATAATGGGGCACAAAGCATATAACAAGATCCAACAAGCCTCCAATAGATAAATCCTCAAGAAAGAGGTGTTGCTACTATATCAAACTGCTAGAGACACTGCTACAACACAGTCATAAGAGCACTGCTTCAGAAAATGAATGCACAAAGGATAAAATGGTTGATATATGCCTCAAGGATAATGTGCAGTGAATATCAAGACTCTATACAACCTCCAACAAAGGACCCAAGATGGTCTTCAGAAATACAACAATATACAAGAAATGAATCAAAGCCCTAGGGTTGAAGATTAAATGCACAATAGAACTGGAAAGATGCAGCTGATATGATATATCAAGAAATATAGCCTCCTCCAATAGACTCTCTAGATGAAAGGCTTATCCCTTCACTAGAAAACCTCCTCCCGAAATGGTGTATTGAAACCACCCCTACAACTCCTCCCTAAAATAACGCAGTCCAAGATATAAAATATGTTGTAGGGGAAAATGATAGTGTGGCCTAATGCCAAATGTTGTAATAAGGCTCAAGGGCCTTCCTCACTAGCCTCCCAATGGAAGGAAACATTCCTCCACTGAAAAAGAGATCAGAAATCACCCAAATGTGTTATCCACTATTGCAGCCTGCAACACAACACAACCCTCTACAGAAACTATGTTGTAGATGAAATATGGAGCTTGGTCTGATGTCAGATAGTGGAAATGTAGCGCAATAAATTCTCCTGGGAAGGAACTCGAATTCCCCTGAGGATGAAGGTGGGATTCCCACTCGGGAACACCCTGTGCTAAACAACACTGCAGTCTTAGCTAAATAGTTGAAGAGAGAAAACAATTCTTAATAGACCATATCAAAATAATAATCTAAAACATACCCCACAATGGCTGCCATCCTCTTCCTTATATTCTTGATGAGCTTTCTCACCCTTGGTCCCACTCATTAAAGGCACTACTTCCATGCAAAGGATCTCCCTCCAAAATTGTGTTGTCCCTCTTTGAATGTCCACTACTTCCATACCAACGTTGTTGATTTGATCAAAGTTGACCCATTCCACATGCTTCATCCCTTGTTCACACATAGGGGAGCTTAATCCATCTCTTTTTATGCCCTCCATTCACATTTTGAGTGGTTTTATTCCTACTAAGGAGATTTATGGGTCTTCCTACCCTCTTATTCTTCAAACTAAGAAGTAAAATTAGAATTTAATATTCCAATTAGCTGTATGCTAATTTAGGAATATTAAAAATTAAAACTTGCAAATATATAGGTGGGCTCCAATACTTTACTTATTTTATATACTCATATATATAACCACACCTCGCTTCATTTAAATTTTTTATACTTTAAACTTGTAAATTGAGTTAAACCTCTAAGACATACAATAACATAAATCCAATTTTTTTTAACCATCCTCCATTATACCATGGGGAAATGATGTGGTGTTACGGTGCCTAAAAAAACCTATAACAATGATACACCAATATTCCTTTCCCACCCTTTTATGAAACCTCAAGTGTTGTGATGAAATCTCTCAGAATAATGTACTTAATGTATCCAAGCTCAACTATACTTTTATAGGATACTAATTCATATTGTAGATCTATTTTTTTTTAATTAAAGATGTACTCCTTTGCTACTAATTTGGCATATAAAAATAAAATACTTCCAAAGATACAAATACCATCCATGGACTTTAATGCCACCAAAATATCACCATAAATTGAACCTTCTCTAATATTACCCTTCAAAACTCAAGGTATACTTTTACCTCTTTCTAGAAACGATACTCAAACATGGAGCCTTAGAGAATTATTTTCATATTTTCTTCAAGGAGGAAAAATATAAAAGTTTCAAGGCTAACATAAATGAATTTTATTTCCTTAAATACACCACAATGTTCAAATATTTATCAACTAATCAAACAACTCCAGTGTGTATCATCTATGAACATTATATATATGTTCATATATTATACATATGTGTGTGTGCATTTGTTCTACAATCCTTATCCAATTTTGATTGTTAGACACTGTTATCAATATCATGAACATTCTTTTCCAAATCTAAGATCTGGTGTATTAGGTTTTCTAATTTCCTCCAAATCTTCCTATAACACAAATTTATATTGTACCCATTTCATTTCAAGAAAAAAATTGGTATATCTTCAATCAACCTTGTGTAAAACACAAATAATAACATCCTTAAGCACCTTTGGGTACCTACCAATGGGCTAGTGGGTAACATCTGACTCTAACTTGGGGATAGTTCCTCTACTTTAGAGCACTTGATAACCTCATAATATTATCCTTAACATGCCATGAGTAACATTTCTACAATTAAGTCCCTTGTCCAATGCAACCATTGCATCATCTAAGGTGTTAAATTACCCTTTCCCCAATGTTTCAATTCCATTAAAAATAAAGATTCATCAATATATGAATGTGTGTATGTTGGAATCATTTTTAATGGTGGTGAGAAACTTTTAGCTCCAAATCCTTCTTCTTTTTTCTTAGAAAATAAACCAATGTGCATTTTCTAAATTTCTAGGTCATATATTTCCACAATATCTCCCATTATATGGAATGGGGTGTGAATTCTTCTTGCAAATGTATTCATGATTGAAAATCCTTGCTAAAAACTCTGTAAAATTAGGTAATAAGATCATGTTTGGATCTCAATTACCTTGTGATCAAATGGGGGATTAGGAAACTACCATAAACATGAATCATGACTTTCTAGCTCACTTTAGAATAAGGTAATAGTTCATTGGCTTCTATAAAAATTCCATTCAAAGGATCGTCACATATGCAACATATTTCTCTGAATGGAATATGTGTAGGTTCATAATGCACTCTTGGATAGTATTTCATAATGTTAGCTTGTGTGTGAATTCTGTCCTTGTCAAGTATTTATTTTTTTATGATGTTGGCCGAAAACATGCCAAGTCCCAACATTATCCCTACTACATGATGCTCATGCATCAACTTGACTAAATTTATTTTTTCTAATTTTTTTTGGTGTCCAAATTACAATGAGAATCATTACCAAAAACCATAAATAAAGTGTCCCTCCTTCAATTTTAATAATTCAATTCATCATTTTTCACATCAAGAAAGTTACTTCCCTATTTCTGGCCTGAGAATTATCATTAAAATTCTTATTTAGATTCTTAAATTTTTTACCTTGATCAGATGTGAATTTTACTTTTAATCTTGGAATTTCATTATTGTCATATATATTTTCACAAGGTTATTCTACGATGGCTTCATTTTCATATTAATTTAGATGGTGAAGACTTTCCTCATTCAAGACCTCACAAAAAAATTCCTTTGGGACAATAGAGGATTATTCCTTTGTGAAAACAAACACATCACCAAGATTTATTAAGTTCAAAATAATATTATGGGAAATGGATCCATTTTCCTTACAACCATTTGAAATTTTATCCAAGATTCAATTATTTTCCATTTTCATTGAGAGATTCGGAATATTCTCGAAAGTTTTCATGTGGTCATATCATCATTTTCATACATTTAATTTTTTAGTTTGGATGAAAAATAATACCAAGAAAATGTAATCAGAGCCTGCTCATAACTTCCATCTATATCCTTAGTTTATAGAGCCTCTTGGTGTAACATGCCTAGTTCCCTCTATGAATCACAGAAGTTATGAGGTACCCAAATTTTATTTTTCCATTTTCCTAGCTTGACAATAAGCTCTGATACCACTTTATCACATACCCCCTACTAAATTTAGCCTAACCATACTTTCATAAACTTGATTTTCATCTCTGATAAATTTTTTCAAATACTTTACATGTAAACCTTTCTTCAAATACTTTTTATACAACTAATTAAGTAGTATTTTACTTGTTTACATTTTGTATGAAGTCAAACTAGAAACACTAATCTCATTGCACTTGTAACATACTAACTGAAATATACCACTCAATCATGCAACTTCTGATTTTTTCCTTTGAGGTATTTTATCAAATAGTTTGTATGAAAATTGTAATAAAACACCTTTAACACATTTATTCAAATTATTTGCATGAAAATATGAATATATCAACTACAACAATATTATCCTCGTCCAAAAAACAACATTTTCATTGGGGAATTTCATCAAATAGTTTGTATGGAATGAATTTAAACCATTTAGGCATTTATTCAAACACTTTGCATGCAAACTAATATAGCACATTCTTTACATGAAAATAGACATATATTAGCTACAAAATACTATCATACAAAAAAACAAAATTTTCATTGTGGTATTTCATCAAACGTTTGTATAAAAGGAATCATTAAAAACCATTTAGGCACTTATTCAAACACTTTTCATGCAAACTAATATATCAAATTCTTTAGGGTATATCTCCTAAATTATGGTCATCCAGGTTCTAAAAATTGAACCAAATGACCAGTGGAAGTTCCCCTCACTATGGTTTAGATTTAAACTTCTAGAACCTTCCAAATGAAATTTTATATTAGAAATAATAACATGATTTGGTTGGTGCATGATTTTAAGAGCATTCAGGAAGCTTGACTTGTGGGTGTGAAGCCTGATTAAGTTCCTAATTGTTCAGAGGCTTTTGTTTAATTCATGGTTAGATCCTAGTCCTTGACGGGGGGCGGTGGGTATGTCTGGGGTGTATTCCCACCCCCCAACTATTTCTGTCAAGGAGTGGCGACTACAATTATTTGGAGCCTCCCCCTTGGCAGAGGTTTGAGAGAAACATCCTCGAATAAAAAATTAGATGAAAATTTGTCTTATAAAATATTATAATTTTTATTCAATTTGGGATGTTTGTCAAGAAAAATATATGATATAATAAGTTATGTTAATTTAGGTTTTTTTCCATAGAAGGTAATCCTCTATTTATATGAGGGAATTGTATCGCCACTTTGTATTATTGTTATGTGTGAGAAAAAGACGGGATACTACGTGAGAGAGAAGAGGAAATTACAATGGATTTATTATAGGTTGTATCTCTTCATTTTGTTGGATAATATAATTAGAATGATTGGATGTTTCTCCATGGACGTAGCTAGAATCGAGTGAACCATGTATATTTGTGTCTCTCTTGTTTTATGCTTTCATTTGTTTGTGTTTCCACAATAGTTTATGTGTTCCATTGGTCCATTATGTAATTTATAACATGAAATCATATGTTCATATCTTGCCAAATATCATGAAAAAATATTTGAAAGTTGGACCAAATGATCAGTATGATTTCCCCCACTATGATCCAAGGTTAAGCTTTTGGAATCTTTGAGAAGAAATTTTATAGCATAAATTCCAACATTTCCTATTTGATGCACAACTTTGGGAGTATTCAGGAAGTTCGACTTCCTATGATCATATTTCCTAAAGTATCATGAAATAAGATATCAAAATTGGACCAAAGGATAAATGACATTTCCCCTCATTATGGTCTAAGTTTAAGCTTTTGGGAACTCCCAAAACAAAATTTATGGTAGAAATTACGACATGATTTTTTTAAAGAGGCATCTAGGATGCCAAACTTCCTTTGATAATATTTCCTAAAATTTCGCGACTCTGGATTTGAAAATTGGAACAACAGATCAACAATATTTCCCCTCACCATGGTCCAAGTATCAACCTTTAGAACCTCCGAGATGAAAATTTATAGTAGAGAACTAAGAAATTGTGTCATAGATCCATGCATGTCCACATGCAACATATTAACTTGCACATACAAATCAAGACATCTTTCTTACAAACTCAAGGTAGAGTTTCAACACAATCTTGTATAAAAGACAAAGAATTTAAGCTATTGATTCCAAACTACAGTTTCCTACAACCATGCAATATTACATAGAGGCATACATAAATATCAATAAGGAACTAATCATCATATTCATAGCTCACAATTAATAACACTTATTGAGATATAATAATGGTTGAAACTTAAGTTGGGACTTCGATTTTCCACCCAACTATAGACTAGATACAACTTGTATTTCTTGCAATAGTCACCCACGAGCTAGATCCATGATCCAAGGATATTTTTCAATCAAAATAAGCTAGAAATCATGTTCAGAATTTTGGATCCTTGGAAAAAAAAAACAAAATTTTCTTCGAATTTATTTCATTCAACAAAAAAACCCCTTTTTGTTTTTTGAATGCCTTTTTATCTTTTTTCTTGTGTGTCTATTCATGTTCCTCTTGGAACATTCTTCAATAAATTTATTTTTAGATGCAAATTTGATTAAGCAGTGGTGCCAAATAATACCACTTGTGTTCTTCTTCCTTCCCCCCTCAGATTGTCGATTTTTGGTCCCACTCTTCAAGGCATTCAAATAAATCTATAATCATTTATAATAATAGTAAAATTACATTGAAAAATCAGATGGAGTATATCAGGGGTTTTACAAACCCCATCCCCTTAGGACAATGACATCTTCAATGTTCTTAGTAGAAAAATTATAAAACAAATTAGATTTATAAACAACTCTTACATATTTACAATTACATTTAAAACTTCTTACTACTAAAAGAAAATCGGGTATGTCACCCTCATTGATCAATGATCTCCCATGTGGCTTCATTTGGTATATAATGCTTCCATTACATATTTCCCTTCTCAATAACTTGAATCTAGAATGTAATATGCCTCAAATGTCCAACCATGAAATCCACCATGCGCAATCCTCCTTCAAGAAAAAAATTCAATTCATTACTTTCTGGCACACATCCAATGCATTCTTGATGCCAATCGGTATGCACATGATTCAATGAAAACCAATCCATATTTCAAGTTTTGGAATCCCCTTTTTTTCTTAATTAGTGCCTCAAGTGATCTAATTCTTCTTATGTGCATTCACTCACCTTCCGAGTTCATGAATCCCATTCTCTACTTCCTCAATCCCTTAGGTGATACATCCTTTTGCAAGACTTCCTCGCACAAGAATAGTTATATTAACCAAATAATCCATTTACCTTGCTTTAATAACATAACACATGTCTCATGGCACAACTCATGGTGATAAATGCATATCGCATGGTTCTAGTGTCACCACAATGACCTACTTTCTGCAGTCTTCAACTGCATTACACTACTGCACACTCTGATGTCATTAAATAATTATCCTACCTCACAAAGACATATTTCATGAGAGATAATCATAAAGTTTTAAATCAATTTAGAACGTAACATAATAATATTAAAACATAACTCAAGTCATTATGAATAAAAAATTTAAACCAAATTAAAGCATAATATTAACAAAATTTATTTAAAATGATAACTAATGCTTATCTCGATAGCTTCTTCTTTGCTTCCGCATTTAATGGTTTATCATCCGAATCAAGCACTTAGTGTTGTGCATTCTCCACTCAAAATTCAACCAATTCCAATCTCAACCTGAACTCAACGAGTGGTTCTTAGCCCCAAGGAAAACACTCAATGGAAGTCACACTACTTAATGCAATAATTTCCATACAACTCCATCCTCAAAACCTAGCTCATTGAGTGGTTCTTAGACCCAATGAAATCATTCAGTTATGGTCACACCACTCCATGTATTATTTTTTCACAAATCCTAACAACTTCCTCATTCTCACCTCTTAGTGAGCATAAACATATTTTTTCCCCACTAGCTACTCACCTTTAGGAGCCTAGGAAAATGCAATTCTAGGGAGTATACTTGGCCAAAGGATTTACTACATGGGAACATATTAGTCACTCACCCTTATGAGCCTAGGAAAGCCCATTCTGAGCAGTCTACTTGTCTAAGGGATTTACTAGATGGGACCCCCCTTCATTCGCTCTCCCTTTCAGGCCTAAGAGACCCCCATTCTTAGTAGTCTACCTGTCTAATGGATTTCATGTGTGGGGTAGCCATTATATTTTTAAAGTCTAGTAGCCATTTTTCATGATTTAATGACATGTGCATGGAGTCTTGATTCCAAGTCATGGCCTTGAATACTCCCTTGCACTACTCTTGGAGTATTATAGTGAAGGTCTCAGTTATGACTTGCTCCCATGAGTTAAGAAAAGTGTGACAAGTCGGAATGCCTTCCTAGAAATCTTCTTCCTGAGCTCCCAACTCCATCATGGCACCTGTGTCACAAAATTTAATTTATTTCATGATATATACTCAAAATTTTAAACCAGAAATTTTAATTTCCCAATCCTTGCTTCATTTAGAAGCACGATCTCATAATTATGATACTTTTAATCATGTTGTTGGGCTCCTTCATAGGTGGTGTTAATATTTCAAGGTGACTTTGATTTCCCACCATTCCAACACTTTTCCTGCAACCCAATATTTCAATCAACCAACACTTTCCAATTTTCATACATACATATAGAATTACATAAATTGACAACATCTCGAAGTGACTTTGGAATTGTTACACCCATAACAATTCTATCATTTAGGTTCAAAGAAATTGAAATGGTACTATACATGTGCATCACATGTATTTCAAAAAATTCATAATGCAATTAAAAATTCATTCCAACATTTTTATAAGTTAGGGCTGAGAAATTCATATCTCTCAATTAATTAGCACTTTAATTCACCATTTCAATCAGCAGGAATTGCAAAATTCGTTGCAATATTTCATACCAAATGATTCATACCATCACCATATGACTTTATGGTATCCATGTAACTTCATGCACAATTTGAAAGAAACAAAATTTCAGTTTTAGCTAAATTAATTCATGCCCAATTCCTTCATTTTTACCTCGTTACTTAGGCTCAATAATGGCTTCATTTACTTAGTTATCATTTCCAACATTCTCAGCTGAAACCTTTTGAAGGTTCTAACTATTTTATGATATTCTTGTTGTCTAAAATGCTTAGCAATTCTTGAAATGGTATTGAAATCACACACATTAGTCATAATTTCATCAAATCAACTATTTATGTATTTTGGTGAAATATTCATAAAATAATTTAATTTTCATTCACTTCTAGCATGTCCTCATCCATGCGTTGGTGAGGTAAATCCCCTCTACAGACATAGGTGATCCCACTAGCCCTAGAGTGGGTCTAGCCACAAACAAGACATGCTATGACACCAATTCCTAGCTAAGAATGGACAAAGAATTGGTAGATCACTTACCATAGGTCCTGCACTGTTGTGTCGTCTGGAAGAATGGCTGCCTCCCATTCCTGATTCGATAGATCACGATCCGCTCCTTCTCACGCCCGGACACCTAAAAATACACAAGAAATGAAGATGATACACAACATACTATTTCGCATTCCTAACTATATTTTAGTCAATGAGGACTAAATAAAATCCATCAAATATAACACAGAGATGGAAACAATATCATAGTCGAGTATATTAACTAAAAGAAGGAAGAGTACAACCAGGCTTTGATGTTGTGATCTCCTCCAGCAGGGTTCTAGTGAAGCACGTCTCACAAAGCTCGTTGGGAATTCAGACAGGGCTCTCTCTGCATAATCCTCCTTGGTTCAACCTTCTCTATAATGATTACTCAGCTATAATATCTCTTCTCCAAGTTCAGCCTCTTGGCTATATGTTCAGCTAGATTTTTTAAAGGGAGAAGGCTTGTTTATATAGAGGGATAAGAAGAGGTTAGGATCCCTATAATCGTGGGGGGAGTCCTATCCTCTAAGAATGTTCCATCAACCATTTCCTAAAGGAATAGATCCGTGACTTATCGAGTTTTACCACTTGCAATGAGTCATCCCTGAGGTAGTTAAAGGAAACTTCCATGTCCAATTTAAAAAAAAAAAATTCCAAAAAAGGTTGGTGCAGGCTCAACACAGGGACAGAGCGCTAACTGACACGGCCTCTAGTGCAAATATTCCCCATTGGCATGAGGGGTGAACTGGCTACCCGTGGCAATGCCAAATAATAGGTTTTTGAGTGCTTTCTAAGGAAATTTTCAATAGGAAGAATCATGTCCTTATGCATAAGGATGCAAAGAAGGTATTTGTAGAGTTTTACACTGCTCACAAGTCACAGGAAAGACCCTCCAATATGCGGGGCGAGGGATTGTATGGACGGTGACAAAATGCTGTGTAATAGATGCCCCCTAAAGCTTGAGGTCCGAGAGAGAGGGAGGGGTGAAATGCTTTATGAGAACGCATTTGACCAAAACACTACTGTCAAAAAACCTGCAAGTATGAATACAAATGATACATCTGATATATGACATGTGGCATGGGCGTAGCCATCCATAAGAGAGTATATAAATAGTGAGATCCGAGGTATGGACACAACCATCTAGTAGTAGGGATCAAAAAATAGACCTAGGTATGGTCACAACCATCCAATCAAAGGATTCATACAATAAGTCATAATAATCCACAAAAGATCTGCAGCCTAGATTTCATCAGACAAAACCTGGGGTTTTGCGCTCCATCTCGACCCAAACATAGTACAAATTCAAGCATATGAATATGTGAGCTGAAGTCAAACATGCAAGAACATCATCTTATTACCAGCCAATGATGAAAGATATTAATAGACGCGAGAGAAACCACCAATAATGACAATGGATCTCAAGGTACAAAAGGTATAGTCCACGACATGTGAATAGTGAGCTGATGTCGAACACCCACAGATTCAATCGATCGAATGCCAATGATGTGGACCTTACGTCGAATGTGAAGAACCTGCCATTGAGGTATGCAGGCTCCAAGGTACCTGAAGAGAGTCTCTAGATCAACTTCCTGGATAATGAGTTGGAGTCGACAAGAAGGGACCTCGATCAAAGGTGGGCCATAATGTTTCCCACATCATCGACATGAGACAGAGGAATATGATGTTTGTGAATCAAGACGAACAGAGAATCAGAGGGAGGTTGAAAACTCCAGAGGCCAACTTCTCTTGAACATATCAGCAACATGACACTAGATTTGGAAGTGTTTTACATCAAGGGATCTGAGGTCATGGTGACATGGCAAAGAGAAGATGAGTGGTCAAAAGAGATTACCCAAACCCATGGAGGCAAACAGATAATTAGATGAGATGTCCCCAACCCGACACGAATGCAAACAAGTTCCATGTTCAAGAGAGACATATTGCCAACATGACTACAATCTTGGTTCCATTTTCCCCCACCATTTCTAGCAAGTACCCCAATTATTTTTTAAAACAAGCTTGAAGGGGATAGCATGTGCTTGCGATGTAAGTTTGTCCCTAGGAAAAATCCAACCTAGTACATTTTATGAGCCCTAGGAAGGAGGAACTTGAGTAATGTCGTGATGACAGAGTCTTATGTCATCAGTTTTAACGAGTTTGACAAAGGAAGAACTTGACATCTTTTCATATTTAGAGAGTTTGAAAAGAAGGCAGAAAAGAAAACTCCAGCAGTTCCTTTTTGTAAATATTCCCTCATATCCGAAAAGGTAGAAAACTGTGTCTAAGAGAACCTCTTAGTTGCGATTGGATAAGGTATTCCTTTTTCATAAATAATCTATCCCAACCCGAAAAAGGGGTAAACGTATACTGGTAGATATCATTTTGTAGCCAAATTAACGAGTTCAAAATGACAAGCGACTTAGAAATATTTTCACTTTTAGAGAGTCAGAAAAGGGCTGAAAGGTGACTCCAGTAGTGAATTTTTTGTGTTTTTACCGAGTCCGAAAAAGTATAAGATACAACTCATTTCTTCATCATATCCATGTGCAAAAACCTGTTGCTACACAAAGAGAAGCATGTAAAACATATTACTCGAAAATAATATGAAAATATATCGACAAATATGTTCTAAAACCTATTTTAGGACTTTGAAAAGTTATAAAAGACCATAAATGGTAAAAAATATTTACTTTTCACTTTTTACCTCTTTGCAGAGCAGCAGTGACCCATTTATCTTACGGTCTTTAGGCGATGATTATGAAAAATCCAGTGGACCAATCCAGATTCCTTCTGTTTCAGAAAAGAGTTGATTCCATTGGCCATCTTTTAAGCTATATTTTACTGCATTTAGTTGTCATTTGGGATCCCTTAGGGGAGGATTGGAAAAATCTAGGGCTCCGCGGTTGGCACGGGTTTCAGGCACGGATCCGTGCGAATCGACCCTATTTTACATAGGGGTCGTGCCAACCACGCAACCCAAAATATGCTTTGAATTTAATAAAATGAAACGTATAGACTGAAAATTTTAATACCCAAGGGGGCTTCTAATGTTCATAAGATCAATTGATGTAGGTACCAAGTGAAAAAAGATGGTAATCGAGTGGAAGGAGAAAGAACACAACGAAGAGGATGAACAATCAATGGAAAATGAACAATGCATGAATGCCCTCAAGAATTGTGGGCTCAAAAAGTTCTTCTTGACACCGTGTCTCTGGGCTCAGCCCGAATTGCTTCAGTATCTCATCAGCATTTGGGATGAAGATCAGGAGAAGTTCGTACTTCGAGACCAAGATCTTGAGCTCGAATTATGTGATGTATATTTCACCACTGGACTGTCACGTAGGGGTGCAATCCCTATTCTAACTGGTACCCGACCTTCCAGGGAAAGCATTACAATGGTAATGAATAGGGTATGCCTAGAGGCACGAAAAGGAACAAGGAGTGGTAAAGTGGATATCCAGACCATCCCTGTTCTGGCACTGAGAGTAGTGCTACACACTATCACATGGGCTGCAGGATATTAGCCATGGCATGAGGCTATGAAGACGCAATTACTTCTTGCTTCAGAGTGTATGAACCCAACCATTTTCAACTGGGCCAAGGCTGTAGCCTTGAACATCAAACGACAACTCACCAAATGCAAGAAGACCAAACTAAATCAGTTTGGGTATGGGTCAATTTTGGTATCGTTCTTCTTGGAACGATTACCCATATTTCAGTTCCAGGAGGCTATAGTCCTAGAGCCACCACTGAGAGAGCCACAGATGGCTCGATGGGTGGCACTAATTCCTAGAGCAGGGGGTGGGCAGCAAATGTCCTAGAGGCTAGCGAGTTTTTATTGGCTTCAACGATAGATGATTGTCATGGAGGATTGGTCCTACGCTGGCACAGACTTTACCGGAGACCTAGACCTCCCACACCCGGAGGGAGAGGATTGGGATGAAGAAATTGGTAAGACTCATTTTTTATTTTTATGAGTTTTATGATTTTTTGGTATATATGCATGTTCTGACAGTTAATCTCATATGGATGCAGATGTTGTCCTAGAGCGTCTTGTTGGTATGTCTCCAATAGCGAGGCAGACTCCTCGTGACTTCAATCCTCATGGTGAGGGCATTGAGGAGGATTTAGTGCAGAACCTGGAAGGAATCACTCGTGGGGTCCCAGATTATGCTCGTTTTGATGATGTACCTCGAGCCTACTAGAGGCACATTGTAAGAGTGCCAAACCATATCCACCCACTTGGTGAGGCGGTTGGTACGGGCGGTGACATGCTATCATGAGCACCACACCACCTAGGTAGTTAGGCTTTATTTAGGCACATTTTGCAGAGACATGTTATCTCATGATGTAACCGAAACAGACATATATTATTTTTTGTGGGTTTTATGATGCACACGGCTTGTAAACAAACAATATATATATATACATCTATTTTCTACATGGGTCTATGTACATATGACGATGTTTTTATAAATTGCGCAAATTTATATCTAGCACAATGTTAGCTATTGCATCTGTTAATGTATTCTTTCTTCTTGGTATATGTTGATAAGTAATGAAATAAAAATGTCGTTCAAGTAAATGAATATAAAAATACAATCTCAAAATGCATGGGTTCGTTCAAGTAAATGAATATAAAAATACAATCTCAAAATGCATGGGTTTCGAACCGAATAATGACCATTCAGTTGAAGAACAACAAGTTGTGAATCCAACTTAACAAGCAATGCGCGTATGCCGAGGTTGACTACCTCGGTTAATAGTTCCAAAACTGCACTATATTCAGCGACATTGTTTGTAGCTGGCCCTAGACAAATACCTTGTAAGTTAATCAACTCACCAACAAGATCATAAATTACCCAGGCTACCGAAGACAAGTTCCTGGTACTACAGGAAGCACCATCCACGAAACCGAAATAAGGGGAAATAGACATCTGCATAGCAAACAGGACCCAATAAGTAGAAAAAATATCACAAAGCACATCAAACCAAAGCATACACACAAAATGAAAAAAATCACCTATGTACACATATCATGTGTGAATGATTCAAGCATAATATTTTTTCAGATACAACCCATTTCTGAGCTGCGATAAAGGACAACCTTCATAGTCTATAAGCTCATAAGCCCCATTCTGTAACACAAGTTTAACAATGTAGCGCCCATGCACATGGGTTGGAATTTGCCTACCCCCAGCTTTTCGTAAGCTTGGTCGTATAGGAGAACAATATCGCCTTCAATGAAAGAACAAGGAGAAACTGATTGGTCATAATGGGTTTTGACTCGCTTCTTATATGCTTCGATGACCAAGGCATCTAAGCGACGATTTTTGTCCAATTTCTCTAAATAGAGGAGACGTTCTTCTTCAGGCGAAGTATCAGGCAGTAATTCCACAGCTAGTTTCAGTGAAGGGATTTCACATTCAATCGAAAGCATGGCTTCCAGACCGTATACGAATTGAAATGGGGTAAACTCGGTTGCGTTCTTGATCGATGTTCGGTAAGCCCATAGAGCTGAGAATAACTTGAGATGCCAATTTGATTTGTGGATCTTGATTGTTCATTGAAGCATGGTAACAAGGACGTTGTTTAGAGCTTCAACTTGGCCATTAGCTTGAGGATAGTAAGGTGTTGAGCTGTCGTGACACAAACCCAACTTAGACTTCAGCTCTGCCACCATATAATCCCAAAAATGAGAACCATGATCGGTGACGATGGCTTGAGGGACACCAAACCGAGCAATAATGTGATTGAATATGAACTGTGCCACTGTCTTACTGTCTGTAGCCAGTGTAGGCATTGCTTCGGCCCATTTCATAAAATAATTGACGACAATGATAATATAGGCATGCCCCCTGGTCGAACGAGGGTTACACATCATAAAATCTATGCCTCATTTGGAAAAAGGGCCAACGGTAATGACAAGATGTAGTGGAACAAGCGGCACACGCATCTTGCATTGATAAATCTGGCACACGTGGAATTTATGTACTGCAACGATGCAATCTTTAAAAATAGACGGCCAAAAGTAGCCATCATGAAGGATCTTTTGTGCAATGGCATCACCAGACATGTGACCACCACAGGCACCACTGTGGCAGTCATTTAAAACCTTCTCCACTTCCTTGAGGGTCAGACATCAGTGGAGTACATAATCATCTCCGACACGATAAATGGTATCTCCAACAATGCGATAGGGTTGCGATTGATGCCGAATGTAGCGTCGGGAATCTTTTGTTAGCCCAGACCTGAAATTAGACATTTGGAGTTACATGATGATATCACTGTACCATGGATCGAGGGTGTTGATCAGGAAGAGATTTTCATCTGGAATGTGATCTTCAGAGGAAGAATGAGTAGAGTCAGAGGGGAGAGAAAAAATCAAATCAGTGAAAACAAGTGATTTTTGGTTTGGCTGTAGTGAACGCCAAATCAAACTCTTGGAGGATGATGATCCACTTCGAGTATTTCCCCCCTAAAAACTGTCATGATAGAATATAAGTCATGGGGTTATAATCAGAAATCACGGTCACCCTGCGTAAAAGAATGTAATGATGAAAACGTTGGACTGCCTGGACCACAACCAACACTAACTTATCGACATGCGCGTAACGTGTTTCAGGGTCGAGAAGGTTTCGAGACCGGTATTAAACGCCATGTTTTTTACCATCATCATCATATTGGACCAATACCATGGCGATCGTACTGAAGATGGTAGCTAGGTAGAGGGTGAAATCACGATGGTAATTCGAAGGATGCAATAGTGGAGCATTGACAAGCAATGTCTTAAGTCTATCAAAATACTATTGAGCAATCTCATCCCAATAGAAAGGGACATCCTGCGTCAAGAGTTGTGTAAATCCGTTGGCTACTTCGGCATAGTTTTGGATGAAACGATGAAGGAAATTTGCTTTCCGTTGGAGACTCTGGAGCTGGTGTAATGAGGACGGGGAGGGGAGATTGACAATAGCCTTAACCTTAAGAGGGTCAAGGCTAATTCCATCTTTAGATATGATAAACCCTAAGAGTCTACCGGGGTCGACGCAGAAGATGCATTTATGCGAGTTGAGCCTAATATTGTAGCATCTACAACGAAGAAATATTTGACAAAGATGTTCTGCGTGGTATTTCTATGTAGCTGAATGAGCCAGAAGGTCATCTAGGTATCGTTGGACAATATGTCGAATATTATTAAAAGCATAGGACATCGCGCGCTAGAATGTAGCCCGAGCATTCTTCAAGTTGAATGGGAGTTTCCTATATGCGAACGTTCCCCATGGACAAATAAAAGAGGTCTTGTGTTGATCTGATGGGAGAATGTTAATCTGGTTATAGCCAAAAAAACCATCCATAAGGGAGAAAATTTCACTTCTTGCACAATCGTCAATGATCTTATCGATAAACAAGGTGGGATAATTTTCCTTAGGACAGGCCCGATTGATATCACGATAATAAAAAAAAACCTGAATGGTGCCTTGATTCTTATCTACATGAACTATATTAGAAACCCATTCAGTCAGGGAAATCAGATAAATGAAACCCACTTTAAGAAGTTTCTAAACTTCAGCTTTGATAGCGGCAACTTTTCGAGGATGCACGGGATGAAGACACTGATGAATAGGCTTTGCACCTGGGTAGGTGGGAATCTCGTGCACCATGAAACTGGGGTCAATTCCAGGCATTTATTTGTAAGACCAGGTGAAAACATCACGAAATTCGTGAAAGAGACTAGTGTACACTTAGACTTCCTCAGAAGAGCAAGTGACTCCCACATGGATGTTCTCGATGATCCCCAGTTTAACAAAGATGTCGATAGGCATCGTTTGAGTAATATTCCATAAGTTACCTTCCATAAAGAATTCATGAGTCAAAATGGGCATCTGAAGTGGTGGAGAAGGAACTTGGGATGTGAAGCGCTCAAGACAGTTAGACATGGCCCCAAGGCAAGGCATGAACGAGGAACGATGATGCCCATCGCTCCACGGGAGATCCTCGAGAGACATGGTTTCCATAATAGCCTCGTTAGATGGAAACACTTCTTTCAGAGGATCGGGAAAATCCGCATCGTCGAGCCAGGGGGATTGAGAATATCTGTTGAGAGACATGCTCAAAGGAGTAGCTTCAGGAGGGGGAGAATCAGATGCATCTGTAAGCTCACAATAATTGATCTCGGTGGGACTAAGAGGCATAGAATCTCCAAACGAATCAACATGTTCAGGTGAAGGGATGATCCAAGGGTCATCTGGCTGAGAGACCATATTGACTTGAACGGTATTCGGTGGCGGAAGGGGAAAAATACCCATGAGAGTGGGATCTTTGAAAATACCTTGTCCTATACTATCAGGGGGATTAGGAATTTGATCCACGTGTGGCACATTGTTCTCGGAAGATGAGGTAAAGAATGACAACTGATCAATAGTAATGATTTTTCCCTCATGTGGAAACTTTAGAAGTCAAAAGAGGGTGGATGAAACACACATCATAGCGTGAGTCAAACTGCGACCGAGTAGAATATTGTAGTTGACTTTGGCATCAATGACTTCTAGTTCAATGTTGACTATCTTTCCTTGCAATGTAATTAGCAAGCTAGCGAGAACACCCAAGGTTTTTGATTCCATTCCATTGACTATATTTCCTTGCAATGTAATTAGCAAGCTAGCGAGAACACCCAAGGGTTTTGATTCCATTCCATCGAATGCCTCAAGGGAATTGGGTGATGAATTAAGGGTTGGAGAGCCAATAGCCTTCCAGAAAGCAGACAACATGATGTAGGTAGATGCACCTTCTTCCACTATGGCTCTATGGATGTTGAGACCATTGATACCGACCTGTATAACAAGCGCAATCTGGTGCGGAAGTCACGGGATGAAATTCTCTAGATCAAAGGAGAGAAGGTTAGAAACAACAGGGTCAATCTCGCAGATCACAGATAATAACGCTTTCCATTGAGACAGACAAGTCTGGAGCACTTATAATGTGGAAATTTCAGAAGGCACCTGTGCCAAATCCTCAACAATACAGTAATTCTGAGAAGCACGGGCGTTAGGATTATAAGAATATTTTCGGAGAACACCTTTAGAAGGTGGTCGCATAATGGGTTCAAAACTAGGCCTTTCAATTTCAAGGGGACTAGAGGCAAGTGGGGGAGGAGGACCATCAACAACCTCTTTCCCGGCTACCTGGCATGATCTGGCATAATCCTTCGACTGAGTAGCGATGGAAACAGGTGAAGCATCATTCATCATGAAAACGTGAGAGCCAAATGATGAAAATGGGGGAGGTTGCTCGACCATCTGGGTCTACTGAGATGGGAAAGGTTCTTTAAGGATCGTCGGAGTTCCCTTAGTGACTTTGAGTATTTGACTAACCTCAAATCATCTAGGACAATCCTTAGTGTAGTGGTCCTCATCACAAATCAGACAGGGATACTTTGGCTTTTGCTGTGAACCATCATCAGCATGAGGTTTAGATGATTCTAGTTTGGGGCATCAGATTTGGCCTTGCCTTTGCCCTTCTTTTTCCCTTTGGAATTTTTTTCTGCAGTATTTTCCTGAACGGCGTTGACCTCCACGGTTTTACCAGAATCTAGGGTAGCCTGAGGAGCAGAATTATTGGAAGAATTTGATTTATGCTTCCCATTGGAAGAATTACGTGAAGTATGAGATACGGAACCAATAATGCTGTCGACTGATGGGGTAGCCAGCGCTTTAGAGGTTCTAGGACATGGAGCTAAAGTCAATATGTCATACAAAATGCCTAATTGAGAGTACACTAAATCAAGGTACTCGACACGAGCGATGGCTTGTTCCACGGTTACACATGTCCCCATAGCGATGTATTTCACAATTTTATTGACAAAAGAGGTAGTGAACCAATGAGTAAGAATTTGATCAGGAATATCAAACTTGATCAAACGACATTGCCATATCCATTCATGAATGTGGTCCGAGATATGGGTAGCTCAGTCTTGTTTCAAGGATTTGAGGAGATGCGTCCCGGCTTCATAACGAACCGACAATTGGAAATGGGTAAAGAATACCATAGAAAGAGTATTGAAATATTGAAAGATGCCATGAGGCAGTTCAATATACCACTTAGCAGCAGCTCCGATAAGAGTGCGCTGGAAGAGACAAAGCCGAACAAAGTCATCCACCCAAGAATTGGAAGAACACCATAAATGGTATGTCATGACGTGAGCTTGGGGGTCTTCTCCAGAATTTCCCTCAAACTTGGGACAATCACCAGGAACCTTCGTCAAGACTGGAGGCCAATAAGGATTATGAAGAATGGGATCATTTGTCAATTTGGACACATCTGGTAACTCCAATGTGGAGAGGAAAGGTAATTGAGGATTAAACAACATAGCAAGTCCTTGATAACGACCCGTACCCATACTCCATCCTGGTTGAGTATAACTCTGCCCCCATTGGTTCTGGGAGCTCTACTGTTGAACATCCAGCTGATACTCCTCAAAAGAAAGGCCGTCAGGGATTGCCATGGCGATCGAAGTTGAAACTCCTGACGACTGTGGAGTGACAATCGATGTCAAAGTAGCCATATAGAAAGTGAGCCTGGTGGGAACAGACGTGACAAAAGGTGTCGATGACAAGACAGGTGTCGTCAGCGACATACCTAAGGATGGAAGAACCAGACCCCTTGACGGAGTTGATGTTTCCATGGAGGCAGTACTGACCATAATCTAACTCAAAGACCTGTATCTGGCTGGAAGCGACATCGATGGTGAAGATTGAGCAGGTTCTGTTTGGATTTTTCTAGGAATATTTGGTATGGTTGATCAAAAAATAGAATACCCTCACTACCATTAGGACTAGACGAACCCATGTCTGAATCCATCATAAGATATTGCAAAAGATTACGGGGGCTATGAGGTATGATAGCAGCCAAAAAAGTTGATCCCGATGTAAGAGGGGGAAAATTTTCCCCAACCCCAAATCCAAACCAAGCGTTGGAAAGAGGCCAATGGAACTCAACTCGTTCTCCAAAGGGATACTCTGACAGGATTACGGGCTGTTGAAGCTCAGTAGACTCAGAGATCTATGAAGTTTCAGATGAATCGTCTGAGAAAGTACTGCCAGTAGACGAAACTGATGGTTCTGCCACTGTGACTGTAGCACACCAGAAAAGGGAAAAAGATCGAAAATGAAGACTCTTGGATCAAAACCAAGGCAAACAAATACAGGCCAAGTAATCAATCTTTAATGGGTGTGTAATCATAGGTAGTTTATTTTACCATATTGAAAAAAAAAAGTGTTGTTTCATGTTTTAAGAGTCAAGAAACAGTCAAAGATGACTCTAGTCTCTTTCAGTTTTAAGCGAGCGCAAAAGGACAAGTGCTCGATGATATTTTCAGTTTTATGGAGTCAGTAAAGATCAAAAATGACTGCTCGGGTAGTCTAGTTAAAAGGGTCTATCAAGTTCCCGTGAACTACCATACACACCTTGGTTATAAAATGAAAGAAAAATCAACCAAGGACTTGACGTACGTGCAGGTAGTCTCCTTGAATTCTGTGTTCGGTGTATCACGGTTACATGGTGGCAGACTCAACTTCCTACAGATAAAATTATTGCAACCTATATGGGTCTTCCTTTATATACTCGACGGTACGGAGAGCACAAGTTCGTACTAGCGCTGTCTGAAGCCAGATGGCGAGTGAAAACTGCTAGGTTTTAAAACGTCGGAACACGTCTCTAACTTAGAACACTAAATGTTCCATTAAGTTTCAATGTTTCCTTAGGTTAATTCAATAAATTTTAAGTTGATCTTGTATTTATGTTTCAATTCCAAGGTCCTACCGAATGTTAGATCTCACAAATTCCTGAATGCAAGCTACATGCCATAATATACCATTTCATTCAATGAAGAGCTATCTACGAGAAGGTTAGGAATTTCAAGCAATAGCAAGTAATGAGAACACAAAAAATTATTCACTATAGAACCTGATGCAAACTAAAGAGAACGAAAAATATTTCCTAGAATGCCAAATGCTAGTTATGCAAAAGATTTTCCAATTCTACGATGCAAACAAGAATGCAAGCACAAAATATATTTTTGATTTTTTCAATTTAATAGAGCAAACATCGCACTAAATAACATGAAAAATGAATCTTCACACTAGTTCAAGAATGCTAATGAAAGAGTCGAAACAAAGCAACTCAAACAACTCAAAAGAAAACAAGACAAGAACTCAAACCAATGTCACAATCTCTCAAATTGAAGAAAGATGTCAAAACAGACCCATACAAGCAATGTGAGCTACGCTTGGAGTGATAGGAAGAAAAACTGAATGAAAGAGACAAGACTCACTCAAGACTCATTTCACCAAAAGCAACCACTCAAAACGGATCTAGGGATCTGAATGCAATCAAGGAAATAACAAAGGTGACCGCGAAACAAAAGACCCAAACTCCAACAGGAGGCTCAGCATATGAAAGCACTAGAAAGCACTAAAGCCATGATGCTGAAAGAAATGGACAAAAAATCGAAGGAATAAGGCCAATCACAGTCACAAACAAACCCAAATCATCCAAATCAAGTCAATAAAATACCCAAAGACACCAGGATGGACAAAAAACTCCAAAACAAGGGAAACCCTAGCACCTACAGGAATTGGCATGATTGTCTGGCTGTAATTTGCGCCAGACATGGGATGGATGGGGTGATAAAATGGAAACTCGCGCTAGTGGGCGTGACTGTCAAGATGGAAACCGCGCCAATCAAGCCAACTTTGAAAATATGAAAATTTGGAAAAATAGAGGTAAAAACTGATCCTATGGGGCTGAACAGAGGCCTAAGACTCAGAAAAACAATCCAGAAAGGCAAGCTAAGCAAGAAAATACCAAGAATAAGATCTAATAGGTGAAAGAAAAACTTGCACTGATCCCCAGTGAAGTCGCCAATTTGTTGGTGAGGTAAATCCCCTCTGCAGACAGAGGTGATCCCACTAACCCTAGAGAGGGTCTAGCCACAAACAAGAAACGCTATGACATCAATTCCTAGCTAAGAATGGACAAAGAATTGGTAGATCACTTACCATAGGTCGTACGCTGTTGTGTCGTCTGGAAGAATGGCTGCCTCCCGTTCTTGATTTGACAGATCACAATCCGCTCCTTCTCACGCTCGGACACCTGCATATACACAAGAAACAACGATAATACACAACATACTATTTTTCATTCCTAGCTATCAGTGAGTCAAAGAGGACTAAATCACATGCGTCAAATATAACACAAATATGGAAACAATATCATAGTCGAGTATATTAATTAAAAGAAGGAAGAGTACAACCAGGCTTTGATGTTGTGATCTCCTCCAGCAGGGTTCCAGCGGAGCACGTCTCACAAAGCTCGTTGGGAATTCAGACAGGGCTCTCTCTACGAGATCCTCCTTGGTTCGACCTTCTCTATAACAATTACTCAGCTATAATGTCTCTTCTCCAAGTTCAGCCTCTTGGCTATATGTTCAACTAGCTTTTGTAAAGGGAGAAGGCTTGTTTATATAGAGGGAGAAGGAGAGGTTAGGATCCCTATAATCGTGGGGGGAGTCCTATCCTCTAAGAATGTTCCATCCACCATTTCCTAAAGGAAGAGATTCGTGGCTTATCGAGTTTAACCACTTGCAATGAGTCATCCCTGAGGTGGTTAAAGGAAACTTCCACCTCCAATTTGTTAAAAAACATTCCAAAAAAGGCGCAGGCTCAACACAGGGACAGAGCGCCAGCTGGCGTGACCTCTAGTGCAATTTTTCCCCATTGGCACGAGGGATGAACTAGCTACCTACGCCAATGCCAAATCATAGGTTTTTGAGTGCTTTCTGAGGAAATTTTCAATGGGAAGAATCATGTCCTTATGCAGAAGGATGTAAAGAAGGTATTTTTAGAGTTTGACACTGTTCACAGGTCACGGGAAAGACCCTCCAATATGCAAGGCGAGGGATTGTAAGGACGGTGACAAAATGTTGTGTAACACCATGCTAATCACATGCCATCAATTTCCAGCCTTTATTATTTTCATTCAAGAACACAATGAATTTAATAAGTGGAAACATAAGCACATTAAAAATGGTAGTTAACAACCATAGGTAAATTTTCACACTAGCCCAATGGATGTTCCATGTGGTATGGAATTCATTAAGAACATCACTATGCTAACCACAACATGGAAAATAAAAATTATGTTTTCATACACAATGATTGCATTTTAAATATTAACCACTTATCTTACTATTATGATGGTTCTAAACCAATGACCTTTTGAACCAAAAGCTATAATTATACCTTCATTGCATTTTCTCTTATTCTTAAAATAAATAATGCATTAATATCAATGCACAATTTTTGTTAAGAGAACTCCATTCTTATGCAATTTTCATAGTCATTACATTCCTTCCCATTTTTTTCAAGTAAACTCAGACAAGCCCATTTTAGTTTTTTTTCATCTCCTTGTGACCCCTTACTTCCATTTACTTTACACACAAGTTATAGCCAAGTTCTTGCACTTCCAAATTTTTTTTTTTTTTAAATCCAACTCTTCTAGAAAAATCCTTTTTTCTTTCACTTCTCATGCCCAACCAACCACCAAGGACAATCCAAAAAAGGCAATAATAAAGAATAACAACAAAGAAAACCATAATAACAACAAAAGGAAAAAAAATAAAATCAACATGAGCATTCTCAAGGTCATCAACCAAAACAAAAAAAATAAAATATGAAGTCAATCAATAAAAGAAAAACCATATAAAACATTCATTAACCCATAACAACTCAATCCCATGATTTCTGGTGTTCAGTGTGTTTTTCACCACCGTACACACGAAAACACACACAAAATCAAAGTGAATCTTCAACAAGGTTTTATGGCAACCTTAAATTTTAACATCCTTCGAAATAACTCTTGGAGGCATTTAATTTTTCAAGGGAATATCTCCTTTCTTGTTTATGATGGACTTGGTATATTCTATGCTACACCATACCATTGTCTATTCTTTTACTTCTTTCTTTAATTGGGTCTTCTTATGTGTTGTCACACACACCCATATATTAGTTATATCAACATAAACAAAAAAAACTATTACCTTTCCATGATAATGCCAAGCTTGTTGATTTGCAATTGTTCACACATCTAGAATTCATGTCAGTCACATGTTCCAAAATCAAGAATACACATAAACACGTTTATACACATTTTATCACAATATTGGAAATTAGTCTTTCACAAATACTAAAATCATCAAATTTTTAAATCATCCTTTTACCAAGGTTAGTAGCCATTACATAGTTTTAAATAAACACAGTCATCAACCAGAGTGCTACAACTAGCACCCACTTATACCAATGTGCATATAAATTGTCTTGTATTAGTAAAACTGTCTTAAAACATGATCATTCTTTCATCCAATATCATAAGAACATACCCATATCATGTAATTAATCAGGCATCCCAACAAGACTTTAACTGTGCATACAGTTCAAGAATCATAATAAAATAATTTTAGAACACTTATTTGGAGAGGACCACTAGATCCTTGGATCCGGTGACACTACTTCAAGCATAATAATGGTCAGAGTGTATAGGAGCACACATCAAATTTAGAAATATGGCCATAATTCTAGGTATCTCACCAAAGAACCCAGATGTACTACCCAATTATTTGGGGGATCAACACAACTATCTGCAGAAAAAGTGATGTTGTTCAAGCCCATAACAATGGATAAAGCTTGTGTATAACTGTTATCACTTAGAAATTCCCTCTTGCCTATAGGAGAGAATTTTTTAAGGTAAAATTTATAATAAAACTTATATATTGAAGGATAGTCCTTTCAATCCAGAGAGAGCTCTCTCTGAAAATCTAATCACTAAATCAATAACTGAATGTGCTTTTACAAAGCGGCTAGAGATTCAGTTTTGTTGTGTAGATGTAGGGTTTGGTTGGGCCTGAGGGAGATATTCCATTGTGAAATTGAGTTAAGAAGCTATGGCTTATGTCAATTTACCAAGATTATGCTCCTCTGATCAGGACTGATAAAGGCAAGGTAGATAGCACATCCTATACCTTTGTCATCGTTATAGATGGAGGAAGAAAATAAGAGAATAATCCACTACAGTAGGGCATATAAAATGAATCCTAGAGTAGATTTAGAGGATATAGATGGGAATACTTGAATATCTTAACTCAGAGCATCAAACCATGGATGAATTATGATTCAATTACTCTTATTAAAATACTCAAAAGAAAATACATTCAAATGAGATTAAAAAGAAGGAAACATTTAAACATACAAAGAATACATATTAAGACATGATATCACATGAATATTTATATCACTGATAAAAATATACTAATATTGATAAACTGTAGACTAATAAAGCTTTCAACACACAGATAATGGCTATTCATTTTTTCAAAACCAACTTTTTTCCATGTTTATCATGTAATATATAGGAAAAATACAATAGAGATAAGCTCCTCAAAGTTTGGTAGAAATAATTACAAGGTATGTACATAGTTTTAAAGTTTAATTGACAAAAATAATCATAATTCCACCATCTTAACACCTCGGATATCTATCAAGCATATATCATCGGTAAAAAAAAAATTGTAGAAACATTGTGTGTATCACATGCTAGTATCCTGGAGCAAGGATGAGGTCACTACTACATTATAGGATTTAGAGTTGTTCAATTGTTTTTATAGGATCTAGAGTTGTTCACTTGTTTTTAGGCTTGATATCTTGAAATGAACTCGCCTTCCCTCCTTTTAGCAAAATAGTGCATGAACCTATGAATTTGTTATGAAGCCAGGTCCAAAAATAGAAGAAAAGAGAGATCAACGACTTAGAAATCAACCACTTCGAGGGGGTAACCTCCAATACATTACATAAATGAACAATTCTTGGATGATACAAATGAAAAGTCCTCCTTCTATATATAGGATTACATGGGATCACAATATAATCCTATATGACCTAACAATAATAATGTAAAGGTGCAATAATAACAATATTGGGATTACAGGGGTACACCAATAATAATAAGGGGGTTACAATAACAACAATAAGGGACTCTAATAGTAATATAAGGACCTAACATGCCCCTCTCCTTCAAAAAAGTGTTGTCCTCAATGCTTCAGTAGCTCTGGATGCTTCCGTATAAAACTCTCATTCTCGCATGTAGAATGTTCAGTGGGTAAGTTCTTCCACTTAATGAGATACTCTGAAATTGATCGATTCGTAGCTGTCAAGTTCTTGTTTTCGTGATTGTTTCAGGTTACAATATGATTTTTCCTTCCTCATAAAGTTGTGAAAATATTTTTTGAACTCGAATTTTGTCACCTATAACCTTCTTTAAGCATGAAACATGGAAAAGTAGATGCACTTGCAAAGAATCAGGAAGCTCCAATTTGTATGCATAGTACCAATATTTAGCAACACCTTATAAGGACCATAGTACTTTGGTGATAATTTATTATCCTTATTAACTTGCTTAAGGGGCATTTGTTTGTATGGTTGTAGCTATAAAAACACCCAGTCTCCTACATCAAAACTTCTCTTGCTATGATGTTGATCTTCCTGTTGTTTCATTCGATTTTGTGCCAAGTTTAGGTTATCCTTTAAGAGTTGGAGAACTTCTTGTTGATGCTCGATGTGATCTTATAACCTTAGAATTTTCTCTTAAAGATGATGTGATGGATAGTGGATGATATCCATGAAGTTCCATAAATGGGGTCATTTATACAGCATTATGGAAGGAAGTGTTATACCACCATTCAACGAGAGGTAACCACTTGATCGATTGTGTTTGCTTATCAGATACAAAACAACGAAGATATCCTTATAAGAATTTATTCACTATCTTAGTTTGACCATCAGATTGAGGATGATAAGATGAGCTATCATCTAGTTGCGTAACCAAACAAGAAAATAATTATGTCAAATTTTTCCAGTAAAAATGGGATCTTTGTCACTTACAATAGTCTTTGGGTTTCCATGTATCTTTTGAATTGTTTCCATAAATGCAGTAGCAACTGTACTTGCTTTAAATGGATGATATAATTCACAAAATTGTGCATACTTGGCAAGTTTATCAACTACCGCCATAATGACACTCTTTCCTTCAGACTTAGGTAAACCTATGATAAAGTCCATTGAAATATCCTCTTAAAGTTGACTTCGAATGCATAAAGGTTGTAGAAGACCTGGGGTATTAATTGTCTCAACTTTATTTTGCTAGAAAACCAAACATTCAGACACAAAATTTTGAATATTGAATTTAAAGCCATCCCCAAAAAAATCTTTCTTCACCCCGTGGTAATTTTTTAAATATCCTGAGTGTCCTCCTAAAGGAGAAGTGTGCAATTCTAAAAGAATATTTTGTTTTAATTGGGAATTATTACAAATATAAAAGCGATCTTTGTACCATAAGGAATCATTTTTTCAACTAAAGATATCAGATGTACTAGGATCTTGCTGCAAATTTTGAATGGGTGTCCACACTTCTTCATCCTTCTTCCATTCATCCCTTTCTTTGGTTATCCAATCTGGTTGGATAATCGAAATGACACAAAGCAATGCTTCCACCTCTTCATCCTTTCTTAAGAGTGCATCTGCGACAACATTTAGCTTCCCATTTTTGTAGATGATTTCAAAGTCATAACCCAACATCTTTGTGACCCATTTTTGCTTCTCTTCTGAAGACAGTCTTTGTTCCAAAAAGTGTTTAAGACTATCATGATCAATTTTGACCTTGAAGTGTCTTCTCATTAGGTAAGGTCACCATTGCTTTAGTGCATGTAGTATTGCCAACATTTCCTTATCATAAATATTTTTCAGTAAATACTTTCCTTTGATTGGAAGACTTTCAAAATCAATAGGTCTTCATTCTTGCATAAAAATGACACCAATTCCATTTCTTGATGCATCAAATTCCACAATAAAGGTTTTTTGGAAGTCTGGTGTAGCTAAGACTGGTGCTAGGAAAATTTCCTCTTTAAGATTTTCAAAGTCCTTAGTTGCTTCATGAGTCTATGAAAATTAATATTTATTCAATAATATTGTTAGAGGTTCTGCTATTCTCCCATAATTCTTAAAAAACTTGAGATAATACCCTGTTAACTCGAGAAATCCTCGCAACTACTTTATGGTTGTGGGGAATTTCCATTCCTTAAGGGCTTTAATTTTATTAGGGTCTACCTTAACACCCTCATGAGATACAAAATAGTTTCTCCTCAAATATTTTGATCATGTTGTCAACATGTTGAACATGATCCTTCCAAGACTTGTTGTAGATTAGTATATCATCAAAAAATACTTACACAACTTTTCTAAGGAATGGTTTGAAAATGGAATTCATCAACCCTTGTAATGTAGAAGGTGCATTGGTAAGGCCAAAAGGCATGACCAAAAATTCATAATGACCCTCATCAGTTCGAAATGTTGTTTTCGGAATATCTTCCATCTTCATTCTAATTTGATGATATCCTGAGCAAATATCCAACTTGGAAAATAAATTTCTCCATGTAATTCATCCAATAATTCATCAATCACAGGAATGGTAAATTTATCTTTAATAGTGAGCTTGTTGAGCCTCCTATAATTTGGTCACATGCGCTATGATCCATCCTTCTTGTGCACCAATACTACTAGAGTAGAGAAAGAACTTTGGCTAGGTTGAATTATACCAGCCTCTGACAATTCTGTAATCATATGTTCAATTTCGCTCTTTTGGACATAGGAATATTTGTAAGCCCTGATGTTTGGAGGAACACTTCCTAGAATCAAATGAATAGCATGATCATGATCAAGAATAGGTGGGGTTCCTTTGGGAGTTTCAAAAAACTTGGAATGATTGTCCAAGGCTTTTTGGAGATCTGCAGAAATAGGTGATTTTGATGCCGAAACTTCTAGTGAGCATAATTGTGCAATTACACCTTGTTGTTATTTCTTCAGAAGCTTTTTCATGACATTAGAACTTATTATCTTTCCTAGCTTCCCTACGATACCTCGTAATTCGAATTCCTTTCCTTCCAAAAAAAACTTTCAAGAAAATTTCTTGAAAATTAAGAGCTACTGTCCCCAAAGATTGTAACCATTGTACTCCTAGTACAACATCAGCACCTCCCATTGGAATGGAAAGAATTGGACTATTCAATACATATTACCCCATGGTTAGCTTGATATTATGACATTTTCTAAAGAAATTTATAGTTCCTCCATTTTCAACCATCACTTGAATTCTGGTTTTGGGTGTTATTGCTCAGTAATTTCTCCAGGTTCAAGAGAAATAGTCCGAGGTAATCACAAACCTACTTTTGAAATTCAGGATCTAGCCTTCCTAAATTCCAGAGAGGGATCTCTCCTCAAGATTTAGCTTGATTTTGTTATAAGATTTAGTTAGGCTAGTTATAATTGGAGATTTTTTTTTAATGTTTGGTGGGAATAAAAGGTAGTTCAAGGTAAACCACAGAGGGATCTACCAGACCATTGGGCTATGGAGCCAACTTCTTCACAAGCAGAGCTAGAAAATAAGGTCAAAAGATAAAATGTACTAAGGGCAGGGTAGATGACCTTCAAAGAGTTTGGAAATAGGCTTTTTGATGATATGGTAAGATCTGAACAAAAGGGAAATGAAGGATCCTTAAGTTACAAAAAATAAGATGAAGGAAAGGCGTCAAAAGAGACTAAGAGCAGTTAAGGATTCTTAATTCCGGATATCAACAGAAAACGTATCAATGAATAACTAGTAAAAAACAGGGATATTTTGACACTAATCCTATATAAACCTTCCTACTCAATCATTTAAGACAGAAAACATGTAAATGTATGTATGGAACTTAGAAAGATAAACAGTGAAAATAGGAAAATACTTGACTTATCTGATCAACACAAGAATCTTGAGTTATGATGTCTGTTTGACGTAGTTCCAGTTTGCTGCTTTACAAATCGACTCACAAAAACTTCCAATGTATTCAACAAAAATTTCTATAGTAGTATTGAAAAATTTTATTCCACACAAAATACTTCAAAGAGTGAAGTATTTATACAAATTCTAAACTAGAATATCTTGAAAAAATATCAAGATTGTTTTACAAATATCTCCAACTATTTTACATAAATAGAACTTAATAAAAGGACACTCAAAACTAATGAAATTATTTGGCACTATACTCATGGATATATGATGACTAAGAAGAAAAATTTAATTTGATCTCAACTCTTAGTTGATGATGAGGCATCCAAGTCACTAACTATTTCCTTTCTTTGTGCATTCTTCTCTAGCAATTCTCCAAACTTGGGGTCCAATGATACCTTTTTATTTATCAATCCAGAATAGATATGTAAAAAGTGAAATATTTTATTGTATATAAATATTTTTTTGAAATAAACCTCTCTCAGTTTCCTAAAATTCCTCTCCAGCGGTGCACAATAGGCTCTGCAAAAAGATGTGTAAAACAGTGTTTTACCGAGTCTAAAAAATAGGTTGTAAAGATGTGCATTTATCTCTCATTCTAAAATAACTGTGCAACAATTCAGATAGGTTTTTTTATATGGGCCTCTTAGGAACACAAACCTCCTTCAGTTTTTTAAGATGTGTTTCAGATTGACCACCATCGTCTCTGCCAAATGATGACTTAATAGGAATTTTTTGTAAAGTGAGCTTTCCAATATTGTTTAATATTTCCCAATCCATAATAGTTATTAGAAAAGTGAGAGAGGTTTTTGTATTTTGACACATTAATAACATAAACCTCCTTCAATTTTTAAAAATTCGTCTTGCATTGGTCACAATAGTTTCTGCAAAACAATGACTTAAACATGATATTTCTACAAAAATGTTCCTTCTTGTTATGTTTTCATCTTTTCACCTTTTTTGTTCTTTTAACTGTTTTACTTTCACTTTGGATAAAATTAATTGTTGGTGAAAATATTTTCATCTCTTTTTACCATTACTGACTCTATTTTTACTTTTATTTTTTTATCTTGACTGTTCTGTAATCTTGTTTTAACTTTCACTCTGACTTTTACCTGATACACTTTAACTCTGATGCTCTTTGACTGTTTTTTTTTTCACTATCATTGTGAATTCTGATTTCACTTTTACCATTCACTGTGCACATTTCATCATTCTGATCTTTCTCTGACTTGATTTTATTCTTTCTTTGTATACAAATTGTTTTTTGAATGAATCTTTTGAATTAAAATCCGAGAATTTGGAGCAAACAATTTTGTCAACTAGTATTGAAACTGTTGGCCCAAATCCATATTTTGATGATAACCTGCAAAAATCAAACAATTTTTTAATGAAATATAGGTCTGTAGGGAGGTGATTGAAGGCTTTTGAAAGACCTGTGGAATGAGATCTGTCTGTGGAGGTTTAACTCTATTTTTTTTTTAGGCATTTTGGGTAACTACTAGAAGATTAGACTGTTTGCAAGAGTTTTTTACTTTAAACAGAGGGGTAACTGAGAAATTTAGGCTAAGGATAGCTTCTTTTGGGATTTTTTTTCAATTAGGTTTATTCAAAGGATGTAAACTGGGATAAAACAGAAAACGAGGGTTTTCTGAGTAGATTTGACTGAGAGAAGTTGTTTCTAGGGTATATTCAGATTTTCAACCCTTTAAATCTTTTAATTTTGGTCTTTGGAGCTTAGAAACAAAGGAAAATGGCCTTTAAAAGATGGGCTCCAGAACACAGAGCTCCCTAAATTTGTAGGTATTTTGATGTTTTGACAGGGTTTCTGAAGCTTCTATGGTCGAATTTGGACTTATGTTGATTTTTTTGGGGTCGAAACAGTGTACTTTCTTATGTCAATAGGGTATCTTCAGTTGAAACTGGATCTTTGATGCTACAGAGGGTAGCTTTAATGGTCTTTCAGATGTATTCATAGTGGTAAAGTTTAGCTCCGGGGCTATAAATTGGTCAATATAGGCTCAAAATTCTTTTAAAACAGTTGGGGCAAGAGTTAAATCAGTAGGGAATGAAAAAACCGATATAATAATGATATCTTAATGTTTAACCTTAATAAAAAGTCATCATATTCGACATTAATTACAAGTTTATTAAAGGTGGGAGGCGGATTTATGAAAACCACTAGTGGGTTTCGCGTTTGTTTTGGATGGTAAGCGGTTTGAAGCATTTGGAATGTGTTCATATTAGAATTTGACACGTCGCATTGAACGGTATTGGAAAATGACTTTTATCGCGTGATTTTCATAAAAGTTTATTCAATCACTTTCGGAGCAAGATATGGAATGTGCACCGTTAGATATTCTTAGATGATGCGAACGGCTAAGATCATTTAAAAAAGTTGCGGTGAAGGATGGGTGGGGTCTAGGTTGGATATATGTGATGGCATGTTTAATGTATAATAAAACCTTTGTATAATTTGCATAATAACCAAAGTTTTATTTACATAAGAAAATTCTTATATGCGCGGGGGTAATGGTAAAGACAGACTTACATAAAGTGAGTTTATATAGTCCAAAAGGGATTTTTGTTGGGCAAGTTATATATAAAATGAGCTTATATATATGGTAAAAAGTGTGTGAAGCGAATTATCAAGGGTTTAACCTCGAGTTTATACATGAATAATGGGAGGTTATATATAAGACCATGGTTAAGCTGCAGGGGAGGAAAATGTAGGGTAATGGGTAATGTTTTCACGTTATTTTAAATACATGGGATTGGAAATAAAACACGTTTTTCCATAGATATTTTAGTTTTATTATATAGTTTAATTAAACCAAATAAGCTAAATAACTATAGGGGGGCAGGATATTTACAGTGTTAGTCTAGCCAAAAGGATTTTATTGTAGGCGCTTTATTAAGACATGTGGGATAATAGAGTTTGGTTAAATTTTCTAATAGTGGGTTTTTCAAGGATATTTAGTAGAAGGGAATTATATTAATATGACATGGATTTTTATAGGGAACTAATAAATAAGTTAGAGTTAATATGACAAAGGGAAAAGTGAATACTCAAAATACATAAATATAACTAATAAAAGTGAAAATTAAAGCAAAGCTTCATTGTCATAACTTAATCACTTTTACTTAGGATATAATGTACTTTTGAGGGTTTTTATGCTTTATGAGATGTAGGTAGTTAATCAAATGGGGGTTTTATGTATCATTAAGTAAAAATGGAGTCTTTACTTATGATTTTTCATGGTGATGAATGCATGAATAGTAAATGGTGAAAATTAGGGATTATTATAGGAATTCAAACATTTTTAACTTAACAGTCATTGAGCCTTGGGTCCGGTCCCAAAAAAAGTCAGAGAAATGCTCTAAGCCTCTTTGACTGAAAGTCTAGAATGCAGAATAACTATAGGGGAGGGAAATTCGTTATTGTAGCCTGGTGAAAGATATTTACAATGATTTTCCCACCTTATTCTACCTACCTAATCTTTAATCTAACATTTTTTCTTCCATTTGTGCCGATGCATTTGAGCTAGCAAACTTGAACATTTTATTCTTTTGAAAGTAGTAAAAACTATCTAATTCTACCTTATTTCATTCAAGGACCCAGATTAAACTATTGGGTTCCTTTTTAATATATACCTATCTACTGAATTTTCAGGATTATACTATCTAACAATTCTTTATTCTCTATCTAAAACAAGTAAATTGAAACATGAAAAGTGAAGATTAAGAAGATTAAGGGGTCTATATTTTCTATGTCCTTTGATATTTCTTTTAGGACATTTTACCCTCTTTTTGATTTTTTGATTTTTTTTTTTTTTTTTTTCAAAATATGGGAAAAAAACTTGCAAAAAGCAAGGTATGTACATATTTACAAGACTTATCAAAATTCAATTCAAAATTATGAATCATATATTTATAGGACCCTAACAGTGGCTTCACATGGGGATGGCATCTCCTTGTGAGATGTCAAGAACATCGTCGACTAGTAGCCTGATCCATTGGGCCAATCCCAAACATGCTTATGCTGTGACTGAAAACTCTTGAACTGAATTTACATTTTTTTCTGCAAACTGAAATTTGATCTGAGACTAAAAGGAGTTGCAACCTTCAAACCACACTACTAATTCATTAATGTTTTAGGTACTTTTCCTTGGCTTCAAACCTTAATGAATTATTTCAAACTAGCTGAAAACTAAAAACTGAAATAAGCTAAAATCCTACCTACTTACTCTAATCAGTTTTCCAACTGTTGGTTAGGTAAAATGAAATAGCCAATGCAACCATTCAAGCATTATGTACTTTGATAGATTTTGTTTCATTTTCTTGTTGATTATCAAAATTGTACTTCTGCAACCTATTATAAACTTGTCAACAAATGAGAGGATAAGGAAACACTTGATTTCCTTTGTTGACTCTAGAAACTGCACAAAAGGATCTTCCAAAATATATACACTGATGTTTAACTGATCTAAAAAATTGTACGTCTATTCTATATGGCCTCCATGCCATGAATCTGAAATGTTATTTTCATATTTATCTCCCTGCAAACTTTCAGATAAGATTTGTGATGATATTCTAACTGATTGTAATATTTGACTGTTGAAACCTTTATCATCTTGATTCTAAAATTCATAGTTAGTTAATAGAGGAATGATTTTAATGCCTTCAATATTCAACATATCTACTATTGGATCCTGAAAAACTTAGGAAAATTTCTGCAACCTATGGCATATAGGTTTCCATGGGACTTCATAAACTTCAACAAATTTCTCATCCTTTTCTTTAAATATGTTATAATACATTTCCTTTAAAAGCTGAAATGGTTCAAAACATAGTGGTATGGAACTTTATTGTGTCATTTGTTCATTTATTTCAATGGAATTTGATAATTGTAATTGTGAAACTGAAATATCTTGATCAATAGTTTCATTATCTTCTTTGTTGTCAATCACAATTCATAAAGATTGTTGATTATTAATGGCATGAAATTTTTTTCTAATGAGCTGAAATGAAGCAAAACAAAGAGGTAAAGAACCTTCACTTATTTCCAAATTTTGTGCCTTTTCTTCCTCACTCTCATGGCTGATCTATATTGGCTGATCACTGTCTTCAATCTGTTGAAACTGAGTTTCTTCATCCCAGAAACTAGCTTCTGATTGCTCTGTAAAGTTAGCTTGAGTTTGGAGAACATAACTATCATCATAATGAACATACTTAGGAAAATCATCGAAAGAAGGAATGTCATCAAACATACATATTAAATCAATAGATTCCTCTTCCACATATTGATCTGTAAATCCATTTTCTGATCTATGATAATTGGAATTAGCAGGAATTTTTCATGGCTATCAACCTCTTCTATTTCTTCATGGTGATTTTGAATAAAAAATTCATCTTTCATTGTGATCTCCTATATTACTTCATCTATTTTTCTTACCAAAAGCCTGAGTTTTACCTCTGCAATGTTTTTTTTTTCCTCTTCTTCTGCTTTCAACTTTTCCTGTCTGATTTTCAAATTAACTTCTACATCAACTGCAATGTTCTGCATCTATACAAGTTTTTTTGGATCTCTTTCTCTTAACCAAAATTCTATTTCTGGATCAAAGGCACTTGGATAATGCAAGAGAGCTGAATTATGAGGAGGTTTAATATTTTCTGGCATTGAATAATAAACTTGATTAAACCTGTCAGAAAATTGTTGTATTGTTTCATTTGGATGTCTTTTTAACTGATTATATTCTTCCATGATCATAAAATGATTAACTTTGATTATCCATCTATCAAGGAAAAATTTGATAAACTGCTAGAAATTTGAGATGCTAGCATTAGGGAGATTTTGAACCAACTCTTTATTCTATTTTGCAAAGAAAGAGAAAAAAAGTCTAATTTTAACATCATCTTCATAAATCTCAAATAAATCCACATAAATCTCAAAACCTTGAATATGTTTTTGGGCAGTGATACCATTATCTCCATCAAATATAAGAAGACGTTTGTAGTATTTTTTAGGAAAATCATGGAGAATAGGAGGTAAATAAAGGGGCTTGTATCTATCTGGAACTTTATATGGTATAGGAATATGTACATGTATTGTAAGATTAGTCTTGATTATTTTAGGCTTCTTAATTAGATAATGATCATCATTATATTCAGAAGAAAGCTGCTCAAAGTGATTAGAATAATTATTATTTACAATTTTTAAATGAAAATAACTAAAAACTAATCTAAGATCTTCTATAAAATGCAATATACATTGAAAAAATTTATTAATGAGAAAGAACATGATGTCTTGGATTAAGATCCAAGTTGAAAGCTCGATCTTTCCATATTTTTCTTTGAGGTTCATTTCTCTAGTAGAGTCTTGATTGTGAAATTGATTTGGAGTCACCAGATGGATGATTTTAACCTTTGTGTGTCTGATCACCGTCCACTATCATAGATCAGATCTGAACCTATAAAATATTTCTGAAGAAAAGGTTAGTCTTCCCTAGTATGGTTGCCAATATGTTGTCACTCAGTAATTTCTCCAGGTTCAAGAGAAATAGTCCGAGGTAACCACAAACCTACTTTTGAAATTCAGGATCTAGCCTTCCTAAATTCCGGAGAGGGATCTCTCCTCAAGATTTAGCTTGATTTTTTTATAAGATTTTAGGCTAGTTATAATTGGACAATTTATTTTTTTTGAATGTTTGGTGGGAATAAAAGGTACTTCAAGGTAAACCACAGAGGGATCTACTAGACCATTGGGCTATGGAGTCAACTTCTTGGCAATCAAAGCTGGGAAATAAGGTCAAAAGAGAAAATGTACTAAGGGAAAGGTAGATGACCTTCAAAGGGTTTGGAAATAGGATTTTTGATGATATGGTAAGATCTGAACAAAAGGGCAATGAAGGATCCTTAAGTTATAGAGAAGAAGATGAAGGAAAGGGGTCAAAAGGGACTAAGAGCAGTTAAGGATTCTTAAGTCCGGATATCAGCAGAAAATGTATCAGTGAATCACTAGTAAAAAATAGGGAGCTTTTGACACTAATCTTGTATAAACCTTCCTAGTCAATCATTTAAGACCGAAAACATGTAAATTTATGTATGGAACTTAGAAAGATAAACAGTGAAAACAGGAAAATACTTTACTTATCTGATCAACACAAGAATCCTGACTTATGATGTCTGTTTGACTTAGTTCCAGTCTGCTTCTTTACAAATTGAGTCACACAAAATCCCAATGTATTCATAAAAAAATTCTATAATAGTCTTCACAAATTTTATTCCGCACAAAATACTTCAAATATTGAAGTATTTATACAAATTCTAAACTAGAATATGTTGAAAAAATATCAAGATTGTTTTACAAATATCTCCAAATGTTTTACATAAATAGAACTTAATAAAAGGACACTCAAAACTAATGAAAATATTTGGCACTATAATCATGGATATATGATGACTAAGAAGAAAATTCGAATTTTATCTCAACTCTTATTTGATGATGAGGCACCCAAGTCACTAACTGTTTCCTTTCATTGTGCATTCTACTCCAGCAATTCTGCAAAATTTGGGTCCAATGGTACCTTTTTATTTCTCACTCCGAAATAGATATGTAAAAATTGAAAGATGTTATTTTATATAAATATGTTTTGGAAATAAACCTCTCTCAGTTTCCTAAAATGTCTCTCCAACTGTGCATAATAGGCTCTGCACAAAGATGTGTAAAACAAAGTTTTACAGAGTCTAAGCAATAGGCTGTAAAGATGTGCATGTATCTCTCATTCTGAAATAAATATGCAAAAATTGAGATTTTTTTTTGTATATGGGTCTCTTAGGAACAAAAACCTCCTTCCGTTTTGTAAGATGTGTTTCTTATTGGCCACCATCTTCTCTGCAAAATGATGACTTAACAGGAAATTTCTGCAAAGTGAGCTTTCCCATGTTGTTAATATTTCCCAATCCATAATAGCTGTTAGAAAAGTGAGAGAGGTTTTTGTATTTGGACACCTTAAGAACATAAACCTCCTTAAATTTTTCAAAATTAGTCTTGGAATGGTCACAATAGTTTCTGCAAAACAATGACTTAAACATGATATTTCTGCAAAAATGTTCCTTCTTGTTATGTTTTCATCTTTTCACCTTTTTTGTTCTTTTAACTGTTTTACTTTCACTTTGGATAAAATTCATTTTTGGTGAAAATATTTCCATCTCTTTTTACCATTACTGGCTTTGTTTTTACTTTTACTGTTTTATCTTGACTGCTCTGTAATTTTGTTTTAACTTTCACTCTGACTTTTACCTGATAGACTTTAACTCTGATGCTCTTTGACTATTTTGTTTTCACTGTCATTGTGAATTCTGATTTCACTTTTACCATTCACTGTGCGCATTTCACCATTATGATATTTCTATGACTTGATTTTATTATTTCTTTGTATACCAACTATTTTTTGAATGAAGCTTTTGAATTAAAATCTAAGAATTTGGAGCAAACAATTTTGTCAATTAGTATTGAAACTGTTGGCCCAAATCCATATTCTGATGATAACTTGCAAAAATCAAACAAATTGTAATGAAATCCAGGTCTACAAGGAGGTGATTGAAGGCTTTTGAAAGACCTATGGAATGAGATTTGTCTATGGAGGTTTAACTTTGTTTTTTTTTTTTAGGCATTTTGGGTAACTACTACAAGATTAGACTGTTTGCAAGAGTTTTTTTACTTTAAACAGAGGGATAACTGAGAAATTTAAGCTAATGATAGCTTCTTTTGGGATTTTTTTTCAATTAGGTTTATTCAGAGGATGTAAACTGGGATAAAATAGAAAACGAGGGTTTTCTGAGTGGATTTGACTGAGAGGAGTCTCTAGGGTATATTCAAATTTTAACCCTTTAAATCTTTGAATTTTGGTCTTTGGAGCTTAGAAACGAAGGAAACTGTCCTTTAAAAGACTACCTCTGGAACACAGAGCTCCCTAAATTCGCAGGTATTTTGATGTTTTGACAGGATTTCTGAAGCTTCTGTGGTCAAATTTGGACTTTTGTTGATTTTGTTGGGGTCGAAACAATGTACTTTCTTATGTCAATAGGGTATCTTCAGTTGAAACTAGATCTTTGACGCTGCAGAGGGTAGCTTTAATGGTATTTCAGATGCAGTCATAGTGGTAAAGTTTAGCTCCAGGGCTATATATTGGTCAATATAGGCATGAAATTCTTTTAAAACAATCGAGGTGGGAGTTAAATAAGTAGAGAATGCAACAAATTGATATAATAATGATATCTTAAAGTTTAACCTTAATAAAAAATCATCATATTCGGAATTAATTACAAGTTTATTAAAGGCAGGAGGCAGAGTTATGAAAACCACCAGTGGGTTTCATGTTCGTTTGGGATGGTAAGTGGTTTAAATCATTTTGAACGCAATCATATAAAAATTTGACACGTCGCATCGGACGGTATTGGAAAATGACTTTTATCGTGTTATTTTCATAAAAGTTCGGTCGATCACTTTCAGAACGCAATATGTAACGCACACCGTCGGATCTACTTAGATGATGCTAACAGCTAAGATCATTTCAAAAAGTTGTGGTGAAGGATGGGTGGGGTCCAGGTTGGCTATATGTGATGGCACGTTTAATGTATAATAAAACCTTTATATAATTTGCATAATAACCAAAGTTTTATTTACATAGGAAAATGCTTATATGCGCGGGGGTAATGGTAAAGACAAACTTACATAAAGTTAGTTTATATAGTCCAAAAGGGCTTTTTGTCGGGAAAGTTATATATAAAATGAGCTTATATATATGGTGAAAAAGTGCGTGAGGCGGGTTATCAAGGGGTTAACCTAGGGTTTATACATGAATAATGGGAGGCTATATATAAGACCATGGTTAAGCTGCAGGGGAGGCAATTGTAGGGTAATGGGTAATTTTTTCACGTTATTTTAAATACATGGGATTGTAAATAAAATGTGTTTTTCCATAGATCTTTTAGTTTTGTTATATAGTTTAATTAAACCAAATAGGCTTAATAACTATAGGGGGTGGGATATTTACATAGTGTTAGTCTAGCCAAAAGGAGTATATTATGGGAGCTTTATTAAAACATGTGGGATAATATACTTTGGCTAAATTTTCTAATAGTGGGTTTTGCAAGGATATTTAGTAAAAGGGAATTATATTAATATGACAAGGATTTTTATAGGGAAATAGTAAATAAGTTAGAGTTAATATGACAAAGGGAAAAGTGAATATTCAAAATACATAAATATAACTAATAAAAGTGAAAATTAAAGCAAAGCTTCATTATCATAACTTAATCACTTTTACTTAGGATATAATGTACTTTTGAGGGTTTTTATGCTTTATGAGATGTAGGTAGTTAATAAAATGGGGGTTTTATGTATCATTAAGTAAAAATGGAGTCTTTACTTATGATTTTGCATGGTGATGAATGCATGAATGGTAAATGGTAAAAATTAGGGATTATTATAGGAATTCAAACATTTTTAACTTAACAGTCATTGAGCCTTGGGTCAGGTCCCAACAGAAGTCAGAGAAATTCTCTGAGCCTCTTTAGCTAAAGTTCTAGAATGAAAAATAACTATAGGGGAGGGAAATTAGTTATTGTATCCTGGTAAAATATATTTACAATGATTTTCCCACCTTATTCTACCTACCCAATCTTTAATCTAACATTTTTTCTTCCATTTGTGTCGGTGCATTTGAGTTAGCAACCTTGAACATTTTATTCTTTTGAAAGAAGTAAAAACTATCTAATTCTACCTTATTTCATTCAAGGACCCAGATTAAACTGTTGGGTTCCTTTTTAATCCATACCTATTTATTGAATTGTCAGGATTATACTGTTTGACAATTCTTTATTCTCTATCTAAAACAAGTAAATTGAAACATGACAATTCAAGATTAAGCAGTTCAACTCATCATGGATTATGGAATTTATTGACACTCTGCCATAATCATCAGCAAAAAGTAAAAATTAGTGGCATTTGGACTTGCACACTTTCATGTTTTATTTCTTTTTCTTTTTGGGTCTATATTTTCTAAGTCCTTTGATCTTTCTTTTAGGACATTTTACCCTATTTTTTATTTTTTGATTTTTTTTTTTCAAAATATGGGAAAACAACTTGCAGAAAGCATGGTATGTACATATTTAAAAGACTTATCAAAATTCAATTCAAAATTATGAATCCTATATTTATAGGACCCTAAAATTGGGTATAGGAAACAATTCAATTCCTTGGCTACCTTACAATGGATAAAATTATGGGTACTACCTGAATCAATAAACACTATTACCTTTTTCTTCTTGATATGTCCTTCTATCTTGAGAGTTTGAGGAGTGGTAATACCTGTCAATGCATTATATGATATGGTCGGACTCATTTATTCTTCTTCTACGGTTGGTTCCTAGTGTATATCCTCTTCTTTTGAAGTTTCTTGTTAATTTTATTCCTCCTCTTCACAATCTATGTAAAATAATTTATTCTCATCACACTTATGACCTTTAGTGTATTTTCTATCACAGATGTAGCAAAGCCCTTTTTCTCTATTTTCTTCCAATTTTTTTGGTGTCAACCTTGTAGGTTGTGGAAGTCTAGGAGTAGCAACACTTCCATATTTATAGATGTGAGTGGTAGGCTTCCTTGTTGCCATAATTTTACATTCAATTTTTCTTGCCACTCTGAATGCCTTATCCAACAAATCAGGTTCCCAAATGCGAAATTCATGTTGGATGTTATCCTTTAAAGTCCCTATGAATACATCAATCCTGTGTTCCTTTGGAATATCAGTTACCCTTATATTCAATTTTTGGATGTCCTCAATGTCCTCCACCATTGAACCCTTTTGTTTGAGATTTATCAATTGGCTAAAGAAGGTGTTGCTCTTTGTATCCTCATAATGTACTGTCATTTCCTCCATAAAAATTGACCAAGTGAAAAAAATTTTACGGGAGCAAATCCATCGATACCATACAAATGGATTTTGTTCTAGATGTAAAGTTGCAGTGTGTACATTTTCTGTGTTTTGCACATTATTGAGATCAAAATATTTCTCCATTTGTAGTATCCATGTTACGGGATCCTTGCCGTCAAACCTCCCCATATCCATGTTTGGAATATGGTGGTTCTTACATCCAACATTAGAGTTTATAAAATCACGATTAACATTCATTTTTTTCTCATCATGAGTTTTCTCTACTGTATTTTCTCCATTAGGAAACATTTCTTGTGTCAACTTTTTCAAACCTTCCATGTCTTCTTTTAAATCATTCTTCATGTTTTCCATGTTATATTTCATGTCATCCATCTTAGCTTCCATGATTTTCTTCAAACAATCCATCTTAGCTTCCACGCCTTTCTTCAAAACTTCCATTTCATTTTTTGTTGCTCTTTGCGAGAGTGAAATTTGGTACACTTTCTCTTGTAATTTTGACATGTATGTTGTAGTTCTTCGTCTTCATGAGTCATAGTAGAGCCTTATAAAGGCTTAATGGGTATTGAATTATTTTTAGGGGGAATTTTAGAACCCAATTCTAATATCTATTCTACAATATGCCCTTGTAATTAATTCAAATTGATTTTTCACACAAGACTTATGCAATTCGGAAAAGAAAAAAAAATACACACCTTTTTCTTGCTTTTAAGGAGATCAATAATGAAACTGAATTATATTTGTAATTGCAGATCTTCAATATATGAAATTTGGTCGTATAGTAGCCCTCTAAATCTTCTTTCAAATGCCCCCAGGTATGAACTTATTTGGATTCTTCAAGGCAAAGTTATGCCCAATACCCCACAATTACCTAATTATGGACTGGTTTAGTAGAGAGAACTTGTATGTCATTCCACGTTTCACTGTTTCCCCCTTCGGCTCTAAAATGGATACAAAGGAAACGAAATTCCATGTACTTGTAGCCAATTTTTACATAATTCCAATCCGATGCTCAGAGAGAGGGTTATGATGATTTTACCACGGTCACCTCTTTGAGATGAAATTCGGGAGCCTAAAAAAAGACTAACTTCCATAGATCATATCTCTGCAACTATTGCGAAACAAGATCTGAAATTTTTACACGATATTCCTTGGGATTTTGGCTTCGATCTTTAAACATTTTACCTTTTGAAGCTTAGTAGAAAGAAATTTATGGTGGAAATTCCATGATGACCTATTTTAGGTGATATTCGGGAGTCTGACAAAACCTTAACTTCCACAGATCTTATCTCCACAAAATATTGTGAACGAATTGTAACTCTAGACATGTGTCTTATCATTTCCTATTTTGATTGTAACTCTAGAGATAGAGGGAGAGATTCATGGACTCCCATTAATGATATAACTTCTCATATTTTGTATAAATAGGAGAAGCTTTCTCCTATCAAGGGTAGTGAAAAAGTAGTGAAAAATTAGTGAAAAAATAGGAGAAGGAGAGAAAGGAATATAGAGTGTTTTGTAACAAAGCTTAAGATAGAATGGGATGTATATTTGTGAGTTTTTCAATAAAGAAGTTCAGTTCTTTGATGTTGTTTTGATTACAACTTTAAGGAGCTGGAAATTTCACCAAATTGGTAGCAGAGGGCCCCTGCTATTCAAGGAGGTTTTACATGTTTTCTAGATAAGTCATTTTCAATTCTGTTTTGTCATATTTCCCTACTTAGAGTACTTTCTGAAATCATAGTTTTTAGCATTATGTTTCATGTCATTTTCTTAGATAAATGATCCTCATAATATTGCAGTTAGTCTCTTTCTCAAGCTCTTCCAATACATCTCTATTAAATGAATGGGATTCAATTGTGATATTCTGAGTTATTAGCATTTCATTTTCTGTTATTTAGTTAAAAAGAAGATCATCATTATACTACAGTTAGTCTCTTTCAAAAGCTTTTCCAATAAATCTCTAATTCACGAATGAGACTAAGTTGTAATATTGTGAGTTATTGATTTTTTTGCTTCATAGAAGACCTTTATCACATTATGATTAATCTCTTTCAAAAGCTCTTCCAATAAACCTCTAACTCATGAATGAGATTTAGTTGTAATGTTATAAGTTGTTTCAACATTTCATAGGAGATCCTTACTACATTATAGTAATATTTTTCTCAAGCTCTTGCAATAAACTTCTATCAAATGAATGAGATTTCACTATAATGTTTTAAGTTACTATTTGTTTCAGCATTTCCTTTTATGTTTTAGGAGATCCTCATTGCATTAAAATTAATATTTTTCACAAGCTCTTCCAACAAATCTCTAACAAAATGAATCAGATTAAGTTGTAGTGTTTTGAGTTACTTGTCATTTCATGAATGTTCATTTACAAGCTGTAATATCCATGGATTAGGACTCTCTGTTTTCATCATTTCCTAGTTAGGAATAGAACTTGAAAAAAAAACTCTGCTTTAATTCATTTGACAACATTTCCTTTTCCTTCCTTTTAATTAGATTTAATCTCATCTTTCTAGTCTAGAGTAGAACACTAATAATCAAAACATAAAACCCCAAAAACAACAATAAAACAACAAAACAACGAAGTAAGAAGTAGGTTTCTTAGGCACATATAGTGCGTCATACTTCATCAGTTTACTAGCCCTAGTCGATAATTTATGTTAGCAATTTAGGACACTAAATTGACTAGACAAGTTGTATTTGAAATGTTACTATGCTTAATCATGAGCGTAGTAATTTTTTGTATTATATTGTATATATATGTTGTTGATTTTCATTCACTATATTAATTTGTTTTTAAATTTTTCTTGACGTTAGTAATCTGCTTTACATTTCATTGCAGATGTTTGAATCTTCGGAACCCTTTGTTGGATATGATGATGGTGCTAGTCGTAGTATGTAGAATCTATCCTCTGCAGCGTGGGCCATTTTCGCTTCGAACGACGAGATAGTGATTTTTCAAGGGATTTGTATTGGTAGATAAATGAACAATATCACTGAGTATAGCGCGTTGATTGAACTTCTCTCTGATTCCATTTCATTTGGTATTAACCGTATCATCATAAGGTTAGACTCACAATTTGTGGTATTACAACTTACTAGTGTTTATACTTTTATAAATCCAAAATTGCATAGATTTTTCCTTAGAGTTTGACTTTTGGAAAGACACTTTGATTTTATTCAATATCAACACATTTTCAAAAATTTGAACACATTGACTGATTCATTGAATAGGATTGCACAATAAACATAGGAAAAAACTGAAATCATATATATATAGTTATGGGTTTTTACAAAAATTTGTGCCCAAGACACATTAGTCATTTGACCTCAAAATGTATGCAAAATTTCACAAGTAAACTAGTGGTGCTCATGGTAACATGCTATAGATCTAGCTATCCTACAAAGTAACCACATCCGGCGGTTAGGAACCCCAATAGTGTGTCCCTGCAGTCACATAGGCAGCTCTTTGATCTGGAAATTCAAAATCCTGAAGGTCAAACCTTCTATATGCTGATGAAGCTCAGTCAGAGCCTCAGCCATATCAAGATCCTAAAGGATTGTTCTCCCAGCAGCCCTCTCTGCTGGCACATCTACTTTGCGCTCTGGTTCCACTACTAGTTGAACATGACCAACATATGCATTACATCAAACATTTAGTTTATTCTTGGGAAAAACATCAAAATACAAAAACATTTTATAAACCTTAGGAAAATAAAAAACATGGTCAAACCATTCTTACCCATTACACCCCACTAAGCGCCTTCTGGTAATGCTAAATCTGGATCTCCTAAGAAATAAATGCCTGTGTATGCATACTCATCAATGGCGACAATCTTTCGCTGGAACGAGATGAAGAATGCAGCCAAGAACACAATGGTAGATTGGCCTGCATGCCTACCCATGAGTTCCACCCATCTCTACATCTGCATATCTATAGGATTAGACACATCCAGTGTCACATGTTGTGGCTGCATTAGTGGAATCCATTCCAAGGCAAAGGATATTAGGATAGAACCATAACTAAAATTCTTCTTCCTTCCTCCCTTTGCTTTATTCAGTTGTTCCTTTATCTGAGAAAGAACAACTTCAGACCAGTTGAAGAATGGTGGCTCCATACACTCTAGCACATACTGCATATACGATCTATTCGCTACATGTAATGTAACAGTGTCAGCAAGTTTTGAGATCGTGAAAAGGATAGTTCTCAAGGGAAAATATCTAACATCTCAGATGTTTATATTTCCATCTATTCTTGGCTTTTCCCCTAGATAAAAATGTTGCAAAACATAATCTCTCACCGTCTCTCCTCCAACAATAGACCCTGAGAGTGAAATGGGAAAGCCTCTCCTCGAAAAACATATAAGTAAGTACACATCCTCGATTGTTATAGGAACCACTTGGTTCTTAATATGAAATGCCTCGATATCTGGATCCCATGCTCGAACTAAGAACTCCAATAGTTCTATTTGTTGCCTCATCCTAGACAATTTGAAGTACTTAAGGAGTCCATAATCTCTTATGGCTCTTACTGTATCCAGATCATTTAAGGCAATCATATCTTGTTCTTCATGTTCTCTTTCCCTCCATGTAATCGTCATTGTAATCTAATGGAAACCTGAAATACAATCATAAGATCCATTAGATTCCATTCATTGCAAAAAACTAGGCAAATTTTGGGCATAATATGAGAAACAAAAATATAAATTGTGCCCAACGCACTCCCTAAAAAGAGACAGTGCATTGTGTATGGAAGTAACCTTCACTGTACTTGCTATGCAACACAGGTTTCAACATTCAGGGGTGTGTTGCCCTCTTTTTCAGCATAATTTACCCTAGGGGCCTTAAACCCTGAAAATTTGCAGAAATTGGAAATAAAAGAAAACCATCCACAGAAATGATCACAATCAGCAGCTGAAGTTCGGGGGAAAAATCAGGTTCGCAGCTCCAAAATGCAAATGGTAACTATGGAATGGTAAAAATGAATAGTGAAACTACTTTTAATAGTCATTTAATTATTTGAAAATTGAATTTATTGCTATGAATATAATTTTATTATTTTTTTTATCATGAAACATGTATTTTTAATCCATTTGATGTTGTTCTGAACAGGTCTTACAACTGATGAACAAACTAGTCATGCAAATTTATTTCAAGAATGTTTTGACCACAAAGCATACTTTTTCTCCTTATTTTTCGAGCTTTGTTAAAAATGAAAAAGGATTTGAAGCACAATTTTATCTCTTTTTCGAGCTTCGATAATAGAAAAAAGGAACCACTAGAGTCTTCTTTCATCTCTTTTCAGACTTCGATAATGTGAAAAGATTGTCGAGCACTTGTATTTTCGAGCTCGTAAAAGTAAATGAATTGATATCTACTCAGTATAAGTTTAACCCTTTTCTGAACTGAGATAGATTATTTACAAAAAAGGAATACCTTGTTTAAACATGACCAAAGAGGTTCTCTCAGATATTATTTTACACTTTTTTGGATCTGAGTGACAAATTTACGAAAAATTACTTGTGGAGTTTTCTTTCATCCTCTTCTTAAAACTCTCTAAAAATGAAAAAGGACTGGGCTATCACTGTATTTAAGCTCGTTAAAACAGAAAATAGCGACGGGCTTGTCAATCATGGCAAGAATCAAGTTTCATTCATCGCTAGACTTGTTAAATTATTCAATAGCGATACTTTCTTCACCCAAAAGGTTGAATTATAGATCAAGCAAATTTTATCCTCCTCAAGCTTGTTAAAAAATAAAGAGGTGTTGGTCGAAAAATGACTGGGGAAAATTTGAGAAAAGTGAGCAAAAACTCTTTATAGTAGCAAGTTTCTCTTGAAAATGACACTTCTTTCACTCCATGTCCGTGACTGTTTGGGTTGGGTAATCATCTTGACGGTTCATTAATACCTATGGTTCATCATACCTTCACTTTGGTTTTGGGTCAATGCTTCCAAATCATCTCAGTGTCGCCGATATGTTCAAGAGAAGTCATCTGGTGAATAACTCATCCTTCTGCAATACTCATAAACCTGTATTCTCATGACCCTCATCCCTGAAAATTGCTATATCAAGTCATACCCTTGTCTCCGAAATCAGTAACTCCCATTTCACAATAAGGTGACTTCCTGTCAACAACAAATCATTATCTAGGAAGTTCACTTAGAAACATCAGATTCCAATACCATGAGGCTTGTTACAACATCGACAAGATCCTCACTTTCAGAATTTTGACCGAAATATTTTTTTTGGAGTTCGACATCAAATCATCTATTCACGCCTTACGAAATGTACTGTAGTACCTTGAGGGCCATTGACATCAATCGTGGTTCTCTTGTGTTTGTTAATAGCTCACATCATTGGTTGGTAATCAAACGATGTATTTCCATGTTCAATGACAAATCATATATTCGCATGGCTATATTTGTACCTGAATCTTCGATTTAATGAGATAAGAAGACCCTGGATCTAGTTTCAGCCATCTGGGCTGCAATTTCAGGACTATTGTACACATCATCTGTACAGTGACTTTACATACAGATTGTCATCCAAACATGGGCCTATATCTATAGGCATTTCTGTATTGGGCAACATTATAATTTAGACGACTTTCTGAATTATGTACATGTTATTAGATTGTTTATGTGCTAAACATGGGAATGCCTACCCTCAGAAATTATGATCAAGAGGATATATCATGATGTAATTTATTGTAATATTGATGGAGTTCACCACTCCGCTTCATCTCTAGCCCATCACAATTTAAATCATATCAATCAAAATATTGTTGTTATTATTCTGACTTCATGATTTAGGGGGAAATTGTTATAGGTCAATTTGGGCATCATTCCCAATGACATGGTTAATTGGGCATCATCTCCAAGACCAATGTATAGGGTCTATCATCCCCTAACATTCCAGTTTCTACATGCCCTAAGACAAAGAACAAGACAAATCAATCAAATACTTTCATCTGCAAAGGTTTCCAAAGTTTGAAGTTTATAATATATTATATGAGATCTCATCAACACTGCCTCTAAAGGGACTAAGTGTGTTGCATATGCAGGTAGTGCTATGCAAGGTTTCTATGCAAAGCACTTCCCGACATTCATGGGTGCGTTGGTCACATTGGGAGAGAAATTCTCATTGATCCGGAATCTCCACTTGGCCAGTGCCTTCTAGAAGAGTTCACATGTGTCAAACTTCGAATCCGTGTGTCCATTTGACATCTACAATATTGGGAACATGTATTTCCTATTATTGGAAAGTCATTGATTGTGAAATTACCTCAGCTCCTCTATAAATTGAGCACAGATCTTAATGGTTGATAAGGAAGAATTTGTGTAGAGAAATGTTGGTGGAATTTCCATTGAGGAGATTGATTTGAGTGAAATATTACTGGAGATATCTGCATTATGTTGAGGCTGGAATGCTGCTAGATATGGTGACACTAAATCAATAATTGGGTTGTAACCTCCCCTTCTATCATTAATAAATATTACTGCTTATTTTTCCCTATATGCATCTGTATAAGCTTTGATTTTCAATATCATGATTTCTTAGTTGATGTATATGGTTTATGCTTTATTGATTTAGCTAAATAACTTGAATAGACATATGTACTATTGCTATCTCTTGTTTCTTAGTGTTCATTCTTGCAGGAAATATTTTACACAGCCGACCGGAATTTGAAGCTATAACAAAAGCGACAGAAGGAGACTTTGGAAGCACTTGGATCCCAAGTAGGTTCCTTATTTAATTATATGTGTCTATTTATAGTTAGGATAGATAGTTGTAAAGTCTTTGACCTGTTTTTCTAGATTAACACCTGTCTAGGGAAGAATGATTTATCCGTAGTTCATAATTCTGCATAACAGTGCCTACTAATTTTTTTGAGATTAGGAGTTTCACTGGGGAAGTGTAGTACTCAAGGAAATTCATAGCCCCATTTTTAGTGGTAAAAAAACCACTCCATTCCATAAATAAAAGTAGTAGAGTTTCTAGTGGGGAAGCATCAGTGTAGGGCCTTTGAGGAGCTAAAGAAGAATATAAATCAAGCACTAGTTCTGGCGTCACCAAAATTGCAACATCCCTTCAAAGTGGAGACATATATGCATTGGTATGTCATGGGAGCACCCTTGATGTAGGTTGGAAGGAATGTATGCTACCATTATTAATTATTTCATGGGGAAATTATTAACTACCCTACCTATGAAAAGGAGCTCTATGCCCTGGTGCAAGTTGTGATGAAGTGGAAACACTATCTAATGAAAAGGTATATACTAATCCACATAGATCACCAACCATTATAGTACCTACAGGCCCACAATAAGTTACAACATACCAAGAATTACAAGTGGATGGGGTCTCTATAGTAGTTTTATTTGGTAATCAAGCGTAATAAGGAAAACAAAAACAAGTTTCCCATTATGCTTTCAAGGCCACCCACATTAATGATTACTATTTTGTGAAATTTGATGCAAATAAATCCATTCACCCATTATGCATATTGAGAGACATATTTAGAGGATGAGTAATTCATGGATGTGATTTAGTAAATTGTAGAGAAAAATTCATTTGCACGATGCTGACAAAACCATTGACTACTATCTCTATGATGTGTTACTCTATAATCTATATAAGTTATGTGTTCCTAAATTAGAGTGATTGTAATTCATCAAAAAGGCTCACAAATCCAAGGTTGCTGGTAATTTTAGTGTAAGGAAGATAGTGGCCAACTTTTATAGGTATGTGTATTGGCCCAAGATGAAAGAACATGCAGCTAGGTTCATAAGAAGGTGCATGATTTCTTGTACCAACAAACCTTGTAATAAGAAAGATGGTATCTACCATCCCTTACCTATACCCACTCAGCATTAGGAAAATAATTCCATGGAAATTGTGGGAGGTTTACCAATAACCTAAAAGGGACATGTATACCTATTCATGGTATTTTATTGGTTCACCAATATGTGTCTAATGATGCCTTGTAAAAATGCCATTAGTGGGAAAGAAGTAGTGAACTTGTTCTTTGGATAGGTTTGGGTGCACTTTGGGATATTGAGGAGCATCGTTTCAGAAAAGGATATAATATTTCTTAGTGAATTTTGGACTACATTGTGGAAGAATATAGACATAAATTTAAATAGGTCTACAAAATTCCATCCACAAACATACGGGGAAAAAAGTATTCAATAGGAATTTAGCGCATCTATTGAGGGTTTACAGTCAAAATAATTTGAAGACCTGAGATGAATTTAATATGGTATATATTCAACATTCATATAATAGAGTAGTCCACACTTCTATTGATAAGTCCCAATTTGAAACGTTTTTGGAGATTTTCCACCTTCACCATTGGATATTGCATATGGGAAACAAGGAGGAGTGAGGGAGGATCTTACATGTGATTCATTAAGGGAAGTAATATTTGTATAAATATTAGGAAAATTCATATACAAGTAAAGAAGAAACAATATAAGTAACAGGAAAAATACAAATCTAGGCATGATCAACACTAAAAAAATAATTTGTTCAAGGTTGGAGACATACTATGGTTATAATTGAACAAGGAGAGGCTCTAGGGTCTTGGTAAGAAAATAAAGGCTATGTAGTATGGTCCCTTTCAGAAATTGGAAAAGGTGGGATATAATTCCTATAGACTTAGTCTACCCCCATACATACATATTTACTGAGTTGTGATTGTAGAGAATCCAAAACTCTATGAGCGTTCCATGTGAGATACACACTTTTATTTTAGTTTTTCTCCAATCCCAATGAGTTCCAACCTCTGTCACATTTCATGTAGTAGATACCTTCCTTGTTGGCCTTATTAATTTAATAATAATTTTATTTTATTATTATCTCATGCCCTATATTCTTGTCACATGTCTCCCTTGAGGTTCTCTTCTATTAGATGGTCCCATAAAGAATTCATCTCATTCATTCCAACTATTTTTTGTAGTCCCATAAAGGATTCATTATATATATATATATATATATATATATATATATATATATATAAACACTCCGTGGATGGAAAAAAATAATTTTACTATCAATTAAAGGAAGAATATAATTTTTTTCCTCAAGATGTCAATTTTACACCAAATTTTACTAGAGTAAAAGAAAGTAAACAAAAATTAATTTCTCTATGATATGTAATATATTTTTAGTCCAATATTTAAGTCTTACTTTGATCAATACCTTAGTAAAAATGTAGGTGCACTATTTTTTTTCTAAGGACCCATTTTTTAAGAAGAATAAATAGAAACCATAAATTTTAGTATTAAATTTTTAAAAACAATTATTCGTTTTCAAGTATTAAATTTGTACCTTCATATTCACTCAAATCCCCTATGAAAAACCAACATGCCACATTTCATGACCTTTAGATCACCTCCAATCCCCCATGAACTACCAACATGCACGACCTTCCTTGCTAGGCATCCTTAATTCAATAATCTTGTCGTTTTCCCTAAGAGATCATGCCTCGTATGGTTGCCATGTGTCCCTTCTCCAAAACATACATATATATATATATATATATATTACTATATTTATACTATATTATCTTTCCCATGAGAAATATATTTATATTCCATATGATGTATTGATTTTTTTTAATAAGAAATTATTTTTAAGAACAATAAGAAGAAATGATTAAATTTAGTTTAACTTTTAAAAACAATCATAAATTTTCAATTCTTATATTTTGACCTTCATATTCCCTCCAATCCCTTTTGAGATACAACATGCCACATGCCATGACCCTCATGTTCCCTATAATCCCTAGTGAGCCACCATTTTAAGAATTCATTTTTTAATACCAATAAGAAGAAACCATGAATTTTAGTTTTAACTTTTAAAAACAATTATCAGTTTTCAAGTCTTAGATTTTGGTTTTCATATTCCCTCCAATATCCCGTGAGCTTTCAACATTCCATGTGCCATGCAATTAAGACCTTCCTTTTTGCACCTCATTAATTCAATACTAATTTTTTTCCCTAATGGATCATGCCTCATATTCCTTCCACGTGTCTCTTCTAAAAAATATTAAAATATAAATAAAAATGGTTATATTTATACTATATTATCTCTTTTTTCCCATAAGAAATATATTTATATTCTACATGAGAAATATACATGTTACAGTCTTTGAGGGACTATCAAAACTCAACAATGAAGGATGTAATTAAAATAAAGATCATCATGTCACTTGTGGGTATTGAGCCTAGGTGTGGAGGATAGTAATCCTTCCTCCTGGCCACCTTAGATAAACCAAATTGACCCATCGTATATTATTTGTATATCAAGATTTATATTATATTATATCAAAAGGAATTATTAAAGCATATGTATATGAAAGGAAAGATACATGAGATTTTATATTAAAAAAATAAAGTTAGGATCCAACCCAAAAATGTTGCATTTCTTTAGAATTGTCAATATCACTTATGGGTTTTAGATTGAGCATGATGGCTAAACTCAAAACCTCAAGCACATACTCCATAATAATAAAATGTTATTCCCTTTTCGGCTAAATAATTTCCAAAATACTCCCAACATCCAAATATATTTACATTCCATTGGTTACTATTTATCGATTTGATTTTGACTAAGTTCTTGTTTTCCTTGACGAGGTGTTTTTACCCTTTTTTCCAACTTGAATCCATATGTTGGACAAAGGACCCCTCGATGGAATATTTTTAGAAATACTTTGTAGATCGAGGAGTGGAGCACACAACGCGAAGCTAAGGTAGAGTCGTAGGGGATTTGGGGTGGGTCAAATCCCCTTATTTTGTAAAAGGATGGGAATTTTTTGTATACGTTGAGCTCCTCCATGGTTTTTGGACCATGGTATTGTAAATGTAAAGACTATATAAGGAGTCTAGGATAGTCTTGATTAAAAATAAACAGATGATACTTTAAATGGGATGCACTTGGATGTAATATTTTCTTGAGTATGTGTTATGTGGGTTGGGTTAGAGAAAAGGCTCTTGCATTTGAGTGTGTGAATACCTTAGGAAATCTTCAGCTGAGTGCGCATACCCTTGAAATTGAGTGTTTAGGGTGGAATTTACTATATTGGGGAAATATGAGCATTAATGAAATAATTTTGAAGACAAATATGAATTTTAGTTAATTCCTTTGATTTACTTGCATATTATGCTATCTTTTTTATTTTACTTATAATTGCATATCAAAGTCATTTTTAAGGCTATTCATACTGTTTTATGCTTGTTAAAGTAAGATCATGCAGTCTACAAGTGATTTCAATAGAAGTGTTGAACTATGACTATATAATTAGTAGATATGTTATAAGAAGATTTGTCAAGTACTAAAAGGAATATAAGCCCTAAAGCCACACTCCATTGTCGCTCTGGATGCAGAAACCTAGTTCTAACATCCCCCTATATTGACTTGGGTGATTATTTGGTATGTGCAGTAGATCATTGTTGAAAGGGATGGTAATAGTGGGTTTTTTTCGTTTATGCAACCATATATGAACCTAGGTATAGGCCCCATCAAGCCAACAAATGGTTCTTTTCCAAGACCAAGATCTGACTGAGGGATATGTGGACGTGGCATCTGTCTAAGAAAGAGATTCAAGATTGGGTAGATCTAAAATAACATGAATTTGTTGTGAAATAAAACATAAATCCCCGCTTATCTACTAAAAACTGGTTGCAAGCATATATCTTAACAAATCAACATGAGATATTTTTCTCATCATTTTCTACTGATCTCCAAAAGTGGTTATCAAGACTAGCTGATCAAATGACCCATTTTAACAATAGGCCTATTGTGTGGACTCCTGAGCTGACCAAGATATTGAAGGAGACTGATAACAATATCGCAAGGGTTTTTTATTATTGGATTGTGTTAGGTCTCTATAGTTTGCAAGATTGGCAAATACAAACGCTGCAGAGCCTACATATGAACCACTTTGGGATTCTAGGATCTAGCCCTCCTGAATCCAAAGAGGGATATCTCTATAAGTGAAAAGATTGATTTATCTTTATGGCTTGAAAATGTGATTTCAAGCTATTTATTAAGAACAAGGGTTTTTGTTTGGTTGGTTGGTTGGGTGTGATTTTTAATTGAGTGGAAAGTCATGAAAATGAAAGGGTTTTAGAGGGGTGAAGGTGTGAATAATCAAAACAAGGTTTAGCTGATAGGATAGGTATGAAACATCACTTAATCCATTGGTCTATGGAGTCATAAAAGGTTTTAATTGTACAACAGTTATCAAGAGTGGTCCATGGGGCAAGTCATCTATAAAAAAAGATCCTTTAGATTAAATGATGAAATGGAACATTAAGAGTGCTGTGAAAGTGGAAAAAGCCAATAGTTTCAACAAGGATTTATCACCTTTCCAAACAAGAAAAGCATTTTTAAGTAACTGTTTGAAACTAGCCAAAGGACAGGGCTAACCATACACTTCTTTGGACAAGCTTGTAATAAAGCTAACTTATCAGACAAACAATCCACTAATCCACATGATTACTTTCAGAAAGGGTGAAAACTGATAAGAAAAACAAAGCCTAGCTTAAGATAAAGTAAGATATCATTAAAATTTGGGCTTGCTTTCAGCATACTCTTAAGGAAACTTTCAAACAACCTTTTGAGAAAGAACTAGAAGACAGGGCAAACCATAAACTTTCCTAATTTAACTCTACTTAGCATGTAATGAAAATATCATTCAAGAACTTCCTTTCAAGTTTATCACTTCAAGACATGGACTAAACAAAATTCCTTGATAATTTTTACACTTAATTTAAGTCATTCTTAAATACAAAAAGGAGGAAAACATAAAGATAAATATTATCACTGAGAGTAGGGTATTTTTAAGGGTAAATCCTAGCTCTATATTTGTTGTTCTTTATCAGAGAAAAATGGAAAAATTTATGGAAAACACAAGAAGGAAAACAAGTACAATGAGAGGTACATCACCAATGGAATAGAACAGGATCCCATGAATCAGCTTGTATATTGATGTCAATCCAGTTACATACTTCAAGTCCAATGTTTCAGTACAGCAACAACTTCTCTTCTCAGCCTAACTTCTTTGATTACAAACAGAGCTTCAACAACCTCTGAGAACTATTTACATGCAGAAAGTTTCGAGCAACAAGTATTACATCAAAGTCCAACAACCAACCATGTGCTCCTCAAGGAGATTTTATAAGAAAATGAGGAGGTGGAATAAAAAGAAGGGTCTCTAGGTTAAATTAATACAAGTTAATGCTTCTCTGTCTTTGAGGGGTTCAATAGAGAAGTTTTATGATATTTCCTCTGTATTAATTGGTTTCCATTAAGTATTAAGCTACTTGGCAGATTTTTTTTACTTTAAAACTCTTTAGGCAAGCTGGCAATAACTCTGGATGTCTTTAAACAAAATATCACTGACTAGACAATAACTATGCCTTCTTTTGATTTATTGAGGTTGTAGGTGGCACTTTTGGTAGCTAAAGAGGATAAATGGCCTCTGATGTGGCAGTGGAGGCTTCCTTTGACTGATATATCTTTTTGTTTACCTTTAAACACTTCTAATTTGCTTTTGGTCTGTGTTTAGGTTTAATTAGCCTTTGATCTTCAAATTCCAGAATTTTTTCTTTAACATTGTCTTCATCTCTTTATTTGGTGGATTAAAGCTCTGATCTTCAAGCTTTGGCTTTAATCACTTTATCGTTAGTTTCTTCATTTCTAATACACTTTAGTGCTCTTTGTTTATATAGGTGGCTTTCTGCTGTTGAAGGGTTTGATTTAGATCAATGATCGCAATCCCTTGATGACATGATTTTGAAAAACCCACTGGTTTCTTTTCTCCATTGGCTTAAGGCACAAAATCATCGCTCCGAGCCTTATTTGTCACATGTCTGTGACTGGGGAAAAACACAGAACCACTCCATTAAACCCTACAAAACACAAAAACTAATTATAAAAACCCTGCAAATTGTGGCTAAACTGTGTTTCAGAAGCTCGATGGAGGCGGTAGGAAAGCTTGAGGATGAGGAAATGTAGTGGAAGAAGGATCAAAACCCGACAGAATAGATATCCAGGTAAAATTTTGAAATATGGCGCGAAATTGGGAAAGAGTGGTTTTGAAAAAACCATTAATGGTTTTTACATTTCATTTGGGGGGTAGGCGGTATTATCATTTGGAACGCGATACCATACATCATCTGACATGCGTCCCTCCGAATACCGCTTATTTCACAAAAAAAATTGGTGGTAACCTTTAGGTGCAAAAATTTTGCGATATGCAGTATAAGTTGTTGGATCATCGAAGGTAGATTGGACGGTGCGGAAAGTGTGTGACAAGGGATAAGATGCGTTGATGAGGGATCGTGGGACCGACGATTGCTTTAGTGCCTTTTTCACGTAGTGGATGGGTTTATTGGGTTATTGGGTTTAGTCCCGATCGTCTGATCTCTTGAATGAACGGTGGAGATTTAAAGATGGAGCGGGTTATTGGAAAGGAGGAAAGAAAGGTAAGTTGAATAGGTGGAGGGAAGGAAGGCCTAATGGTCGTTGATCTTCAGAGATCAACGGTCTAGATTTGTTTTAAAATCGAAATGTCGGGAAACAAAAATAGAAGGAAATAAGGGTGCGGAAGAGGGTTTTTAGGCCTTTGAGCGCCCGATTGTGGGGCTTAGGCCATATGAAGGACAAGGTTTAAAAGCTTTAAGCCCTCGAGGGCTAAAAACGTATAAGGCAAATAGACTGTTTTTATGCTTAAAACAGGGATTTTAAAGCCAAAATGGGGGTTCCGATAGATGAAAGAAGGGAATTTAAAACCAAATAAAGGGGATATATAAGGTTCTAAAAGGGTTTTGAGGCTTTTGGAGGTAAGAATGAAGGTTAAATGGAGGGATTTTATGAAGGAAATAAGGATGGATATGGGGTTGTTTTATGAGGAAGAGGAGGAGTGAAATGATGAAAAATGGGGTCTCTTAAACAGTTTTCTCTTGGTAAAACAACATGTACTTTAGGATTAATAGTGAAACAACAGTGAAGATTAACTCAAAGGATAATTATCATCATAAGACTTCAAGAACTCACAATTTGGACATGAATTATTTCTTTAAGGCTAAAAATGATTTAGCCACCATTTGATATGGAAATTTTTTATAGGTGGCTAACAGTGGCTCCACATGGGGATGGCATCTTCTTGAAGGTGTCAAGAACTTCAGAAAATTTATCTCTAGAAGCTGATCAGTGCCTTGCATATCAACTGCTAAAAAAAATGACTTAGAACTTGATATATCCGTAGAAAAGTATTTCCCAAACATCTACATACACAACCTACTTCCTAACATTTTTTCTTCAGAAGGTGCACTTAGACTTGCAAACCTTTTCATCAATCATTTTATTCTTTTATTGAAAACATAAAACTAGTCTAAGTCTACTCTTATTTTTCCATGAGTTCAGATTAAACAGTTAAACTCATAAGTTTCTCTACCTAACTACTATCTATCAGGATTAGACTATGTGGCAGACCTTTATTCTCTAAATTCTAAAATAGGGAATTTAAAAGCAGTCAATACAGGATTAAGCAGTCTGACTTGCTGTTGATCTATGGCATAAAACAAGCTGCACATAGACTAAAATTTGCAAAAAATTAAAAGAAAAACAATGAAGGCTTAAGATCTGAAAATCAAAAACATCCTTCATTATTCTTCAGCTCTGGTTTGGCTTTTGTTTGAGCTTATTCCTCTTTCTTTCCTGGTTCAAGTTTTGAGTTTTTTAGAACCAGTTCTTTTTCTATCCTAATCTACTTTACTGATAAGCCAAGATTGAGTGGTTTTACTGATCTAATTCACTAACCTATCAGCAGTAAATTGAAAATCTAATTAGTCATGACTAGACTGTATGACTAACTAGAAGTGTGTTTTTAGGAGTGGCATTTGAGCTTGCACACCTTCATATTTTGTCTCTCTTTCTTGGTATGGGGTTGTACCTTTATTGTTTTCATTTCCCTCTCTTCTCTTTTCTATTTTTTTGTATTTTTATTTTTCTAACTTTGAATGCAATTTTCAGACAATGATCATTTACAATGGAAAGTAAAAATCTTTGAAACTCATGATTCTTGATAGATGTAATGCTCTAGCATCCTGCCATTGACAGGACCTCCAAAGAGTTCAGTTCCATTCAATTCCTTCAAGAAATAAGCATTGTTACCAGCAGTAGAATGAATGAGATAAGGGCCTAGCCATAAGTTATCAAAATTTCCATGTTTTCCCTTATCTTCTCTCCTGGAATCCCACTTTAAAACTTTGTCACCAATGCTGAAATCACTAGCCTTTGTTATTTTATCAAACAACTTCTTGATGTTTTCTTGTTTGTGTAGTTCTCTGTTGTAGACTTCCTCTCTGGTTTGTTGAAGGTGTATATTCTGATGTATTCTTATTTTCATATCATTATCTTCAGACTGTACTTCTTGGATCAGCTTCATGTCTGGCACTCCTACACTAGTTGGAAAAACTACATCTGCTCCATAAAATAGCTGGTAGGGTGACATTCCAATTGATTTATTAAGTGTTAATCTGTTAGTCCATAATGCGTGTATTAGCTTTGTGTGCCATGATTTCTTATTGTCTTCCAGCAACTTTTTTATTATATTCACCAAACTCTTGTTTGAGGATTTTTCCAACCCATTACCTTGAGGGTAATAAGAAATAGAATTGCCCAATGTAATCTGATATTTATGACAGAAGTCAACCATATTTTTGGATCCAAATGTAGCAGCATTGTCAGTAATAATATTCCTAGGACAGATGAATCTAGATAGGATATGATTTTCAAGGAATTTTATGATGACAGAGTCAGTGGCTTGCCTAGAAGGGATGGCTTCTATCCATTTGGTAAAATATTCTGTTGCAGTGAGGATCCATCTATGTTGGGCAGATGAGGTTGGACGGATTTCCCCAATGAAGTCTAGACCCCACTGTTGAAAAGGAGCTTCAACAGTGATTGGATACAAGGGTAAGGGAAGCAGTTTTATTTTGCCTTCAAAGAGTTGGCATTTGTGATAGGCAATAATCAGTTTGTGGACATCTTGAAAGAGGGTGGGCCAATAGTAACCAGCTCTAAGGATTTTATTGGCATTTTTCTTCCAATAGAGGTGGCCTCCACATTCTCCTTCATGTAATTCATGCTTGATATTATCTGCATCATTCTCAGGCAAACATTTAAGCAATACTCCACTAGCATTTTTCCAATATAGACATTTATCCAAAATGCAATAATTAATAGCTTTCAACTTTAAAAATCTTGCCTTCCTTTTAAACAAACTAGGAGGTGTATTTAAATTGAGCAAAATATATAAAATATCAGCATACCAAGATGAAAACATAAAATTATCTTCAATAATGGGAGTTGAGAACTCCTCCTGTTCATCTAATGCCTCTAACATGTTTATATCAAGAGCTTCAAAATTAGACTCATCCATTAATCTTGCTAGTCCTTGGCCTTTTATGAGCTTAGTGGGCTTGATTTCTAAATCATATTTAAGTATCACAACAATCCACTTTCCTCTTTTGCCATCTGGATCCTGGGTTAAAATGTCTTTTACAACTGAATTTGGCACAAATGAAATTATGTGGGAATGTAAAATGTAAACTCTGAAGTCTTTTAAGGCTTTGACTAAGGAAAAGGCTTGTTTTTCATTGATATTGTACTTCAGAGGTGCATCTCTTAATGCCTTACTAAAGAATGCAATTGGCTGCTCTTGTACCTTCAAATTTTTCTGTAATAGGACAGAAGCCACTCTGTGTTCTGATGCAAATAAAAAAATGAAAAAATCCTTTGTAAAATCAGGACTAATGAGAACTGGTGTTTTGGTTAATGCTTGTTTTACCAGTTCAAATGATTTATTTGCCTCTAAGGTCCATTTAACTCCTTCCCTCTTCAGCATGTTTTTTATGCGTCTAAGGAGTTCAGCTAGATTGGGTATGAACCTTCTCATGAAATTAATCTTCCCAATGAAAGATTGAAGTTCCTTGATGTTTCTAGGATGTTTTATTTGCAATATAACATCAATCCTATTTGGGTCTATATTTATCCCCTCTTATGATATGATGTGTACAAGTAGTTTGCCTTCTTGGAGACCAAACATTGTTTTCTTTGGATTTAAAGATAACCCATATTTTCTGCATTTCTCAACTTTTCTCAAGTGTTCTAGGTGTTCTTCATCTGTTTTGGAAAAAACAGTGATATCATCCAGGTAAATAATGATGAAGAAGCCTAATTCTTCTGAGAATGAAATATACATGGCTCTCTAGAATGTGGCACCAGCATTCATTAAACTAAAGGGCATTTTCACATACATGAAAGTACCCAGAGTGTAGTAAAGGTTGTTTTGAGTTGATCATCAGGATGTACCAGAATTTAATTGTAACTTGAGAAGCCATCTAACAAAGAAATCCTTTTAGAACCAACTACCTTTTGTAAAATACGATCCATCTTGGGTAAAGGGTAGTTCTCCTTTAATGAGGCTTTGTTTAAATTCCTAAAATCAATACAAAGCCTTATTTCTCATGTTTTCTTCATAACTGACACAAGATTAGATACCCAATCTGAATATCTAACAGGGACTATAATTCTTGCATCATACATTTCCCTAATTTTCTTCTCAACCAGGGGTAATTGAACAGGGTTTATTCTGCGCAATTTTTGTCTATAGGGCTTCTGGTTTTCCTTGAGGGGTATCTTATGTTGAATTATCTCTGTTTCATATGATTTTAGATCCTCATAACTCCATGCAAATACATCAGAAAATTCTCTAAAAAGCTCAATATATTTTAGTTTGATGTGAGCTGGCAATGTTTTAGACAGTTTTATCATTTTTGGTTTTTGTTCACTGCCTATGTTACATTCTTCTACTTCAGTTTCAACAGGTTCTAGTTTTGGTTTTTTTGCAACATCATTGAAATCAAACAATTCTTCTAATGGGACTAGTCCTTTTGGCAAGCTTTGAGTGTTAGATTGCAACATTTCTAAGCCTTGTTTTTCTAAATCTGCACTAATTTATGTGGCATGTTCAAGTTTATTAGATAACATATTTATATCAGCAATCTCTGGAGATTTTACTTCTTCATCAAGTAGATTTTCTTCAATAGGACAGTCATTTTCATAATCTGAATCTGAACTTGGTGGCTCAAATTCATTTCTGGACTGTAGGAAGTCTTCTACTTGTTTATCTCCATCAAAAACTTGCCAGTATTTTTCTTTGTCTAGGACAGCTGGTCTAAATTTTACTTGGGTGGTGCATTGCTTGGTTTCATAAGGTGTTAGACAAGTTCTAGCAGCAAAGGCTAAACCATTGGCAAGGACATTTTGGTTTCTTTAGAAAAATATAAGTTGGAATTCATCAAATGTTTTTAGTAAGTCCATAACATCATTTCTATGGGCTCTAAGTCTAGGGTGTTTGGCACTATATTCCCCATTCACTTTCCTAATAATCAACTTTGAATCCCCATGAACATTTATCCTTTTGACCCCTAATTTTTTCAATAAGTGTAGGCCTAAAAGGACGGCTTCGTACTCAGCTATGTTATTTGAACATTGAAAACTTATCCTGTAGGAATTCTTTTCAACGTAATTGTTTTCAGTGTTGTGTATCCAAATGCCTGCTCCGGCATTATTCTTAGTGCAAGAGCCATCAAAATTCATACTCCAAAGAGGACTAGTTTCAGAATTACTAGTTTGGCTACCTTCCTCTTTATCTTGTGTGCTTTTAGATTGCTTTTGTAAGTTAGCACTATGTTGAAATTGGTTTAGTTCCTCATGTTCTTCATTATGTTGAGGACTCTTCTCTTGAATCTCAAGGGTGACAAACAATGGATGACTATTTTTTAGCTCTAGACCTGTGATTTGTCTGCTGTAATTTTCTGTTTTGGCAAACTGTTTTGATACCTTTGTCTTGTCTTTCTCCTTTTCTGTGTCTGCCACTATGTTACAGTGAGGGGTGGCCACTAGGTCGGTTATGGTTTCTTTCTCATTAAATTTTTCATGATTGAAGAGAATAAATGAGTCAAATCCTATATGTACAGAATAAGGAGGGGATTTTTTTTCTCTCTCATGGCTACTGACCATGTATTGCATGTGAGATTCCCTATAAAGTCTTCTAGTTTGATTGAAAACAAGGATGGTAGCATATGTCATATCCATCTGCATTTTTTCTTGTAACTTAGCTCCCCATGATCTTGATAACAGCATACAATATTTGGGGGGTACATCAGCCACTACAATATCCATAACTAAACACTTGGCTGGAATTTGACCTAAGTCCACACAAAGGTCTTTGATCAAGCCTAAACATCTCACTTTGCTGGAGTCAAAGGAATATAGATCTTTGTATGGTCTGGTAATTTCAAGGCCTAGACTCTCCATTACTTCTTTGGGCATTGAGTTATGAGAGGCCCCTGGATCATGCATAGCATTTTGTAAACTTTTGTCATGAATTTTCAAACTAACATAAAAAGGAGGAACTGGCCCTTCTTGGTATCTTTCTTCAATATTAGGACTAAATAAGAGCTCTGGTTGGTCATCATTGAGGTTGAAAGTGTCATTATTTTGTCCTACGTTGAAATATTTCAAAATTTGTGATCTATATACATCTTGGGTGACTAATTCAGTGAGGGGAACATAGATTTTAATCTTGGAAATTTCTTGTTGCAAACTAAAAGGTAGCTGATTTTTTACAATGTTTGTTTCAGCCTTATTAGTCACTATTTTATCAAAAAAATCAGTTTGTTGTTTTCCTCTATTTACATTGGTCAAAATTGTTTTGATAGGAGAATTAGCTGAAGTACTAATGCTACTAAAGTCTGCACTCTGTTTTTCATTAATTTGAGTGCCTTTATCTTTGTTTTGATTAGAATTTACAACCACTGTTTAATGTTTTTGGGTTTGCTTATAGGGCTATTTTTTGTAGAATTTTCAGAGGTTTTGTTCTTGGGAGCTTCCTGATTCTTTTTACTCATAATTTCATATTATTATGGAGTCTTTATGATGAAATTTTCCAGCTCTTAATAGTAATCTTCATCTTCCATTCTTCCATCATCATAGGGTGTATATAAACCTTGTTTCCTACTGTAAGGAACATCCAAAGTATCATTGTCTACTATCAACATGTTTATGTCCTCTTCCTCTATTTCTTCAACCTCACTTACATAGTTTTCATGAAAAGGAAGTATAATCTCTTGATCAGGGTCTCTTGGTCTGTTTTGAGGTTGGTTTCTCCTGAAATTATGATTTTGATTTTGAGATTGATTTCTATTTTGGGGAGCTGATTGGTTTTCTCTAGGTTGTGCTCTCTCAAGTATGCTCATCTTCTTCATCATTTTCTCCATCATTCTTTCCATTTTTGAGCTATATGTGGAGGGTGAAGATTCGTCCCTAAATGATACTTTATTTTCATTTCTCATCCTGTCTCTTTTCTCAATCAGATTTACTTCCACAGCTAAGGCTCCTTTCTGCATATCTTCTAAAGTCAAAAGATCTCTCTCTCTCAGCTGATAGGCCATTTCAAGATCAAATCCTTCAATAAATTTTTTTAAAGCTGAGCCTTGTGGAGGTTTCAAGTCTAGGGGCAGTGCATTATAAACACTAGTGAACTTAGTGCAATAATTTTGGACACTTTCCCCAGTGTTTCTTTTGAGATTGTTATAGTCTGAAAGTATTTGGAGAGGGTTTTTCCTAACTTCCCATTTGTTTAAAAATAACTGATGAAAGGCTTGGAGGTCATTAATACTCCTAGTGGTTAAGATTTTGAACCATTTTCTTGCTTCTCCCCCTAAGCTTTGAGCAAACAATTTGAGTTTGACAATTTCCTCATCTATCTCGTTTCTATCAAAGTAGTCATTCATCTTGTCCACATGTTGTGAAGCAGTAGTAGTGCCACTGGCATCATACAATGGTATCTTGGACTGATAGTCCTGTACAAGATTGACTATATGTAAAGGAAGGACTAGAGGGACATACCATGTTGCCATGATAGGAGGTTGTGGGAAAAATGGGGGGTTTACAGGTGGAGGGGGTTGATGGAATGGGGTGGTTTGAATAGTGGGTGCATGGAGAACAGATGCGGATGGACCATCTAGAGACTGTTGAGTAGATATTGGATGAGAGAAACCAAAATTATGAAGGTAATGAAAATTAGGTGGGGTAGTTTCTCTGCTAATAATGTTTTCATCACTGTCTTGGGATGAAGGTGAAGGCTCAGAGTCTGTCTGATCTATATCATCAAGTGACCTAGTTCTGAATGGATTTCTTAAGTCAACTTTTGAATCTTGTAGATCTGCAAGGTTTTCAAGAAAGAAATTATCTCTAACAATTGGTCTGACAATAGCTGGATTTTTAACTTTAGGAGATTTCCTAAGAATTATTTCAGGATTATCAACTATCTCAAGTGGATTTGGGTTAGGGTGGGCTCTAGTATGGATTATTATAGAAGCCAATATGCTATGTTTCAGACCCAATAATAAGAAAATTTTAACCAAATATGACATTCTTTAGTAGGCTAATTGATCTTTAACAAGGAAACTTTAATCTTTAAAGTTTTCTTAACTGAGTTTATACGATGTGATGATAGTAATGGGTTTCCCAGTGGAGTCATTAGGTCTGTTTAGGATCGTGGAGTCACCAAGTGGAAATTTTTAGCTTTTTAGAGGTAAAATGTTTTATGGTCCACCACCATTTATTGATTTGAATACCAATCTGAAATATTTTTGGGTTTTCTGAGTTTTTTCATTCCTATAGGTAATGAGAGTGTCCTAAATCTGTTTCAACACTTAGCTATGGTGATGAGACAAACAGAGTTTACTCTTATGGCTTAGCTAGCTAATTCCTTCAAGGTTTGATAAGGCTCTATGAGAATCCTAACGGTTACATAGTTTGTCACTGACTCAAATAATTCCTATCATGATCACCATTTTCTTTGGTAGTGCTTTAAGAGAGATACTTATACTGCACTGAATGATGAGTGTTTTGTTTCAAGAATTTTACTCAGAACTCCCTAGTATGGTCGCTAGAATGTTAGGTCTTTGTAGTTTGCAAGATTGGAAAATAAAAATGCTGCAGAGCCTACATATGAAGCACTTTGGGATTCTAGGATCTAGTCCTCTTGAATCCAGAGAGGGATCCCTCTATAAGTGCAAATATTGATTTATCTTTATGGATTGAAAATGTGATTTCAAACTAGTTATTAAGAACAAGGGTTTTTGTTTGTTTGGTTGGTTGGGTGTGATTTTTAATTGAGTGGAAAGTCCTGAAAATGAAAGAGTTTCAGAGGGGTGAAGGTGTGAATAATAAAAACAAGGTTCAGTTGATAGGATAGGTATGAAATAGCACTTAATCCATTGGTCTATGGAGTCATAAAAGGTTTTAATTATACAACAATTATCAAGAGTGGTCCATGGGGCAAGTCATATATAAAAAAATATCCTTTAGATTAAATGATGAAATGGAACATTAAGAGTGTTGTGAAAGTCGAAAAAGCAAATAATTTCAGCAAGGATTTATCAACTTTCCAAACAAGAAAAGACTTTTTAGGTAACTGTTTGAAATCAGCCAAAGGATAGGGCTAAACATAGACTTCTTTGGACAAGCTTCTAATAAAGCTAACTTATCAGACAAACAATCCAGTAATCCACATGATTACTTTCAGAAAGGATGAAAACAGATAAGAAAAACAAAGTGTAGCTTAAGATCAAGTAAGATGTCATTAAAATCTAGGCTTGCTTTCAGCATACTCTTAGGGAAACTTTCAAACAACCTTTGGAGAAATAACTAGAAGACAGCGCAAACCATAAACTTTCCTAGTTTAACTTTATTTAGCATGTGATGAAAATATCATTCAAGAACTTCCTTTCAAGTTTAGCACTTCAAGACATGGACTAACCAACATTCCTTGATAATGTTTACACTTAATTTAAGTCATTATTAAATACACAAAGGAGGAAAACATAAAGATAAAGCTTATCAGTGAGAGTAGGGTACTTTTAAGGGTAAATCTGAGCTCTATATTTGTTGTTCTTTATCAGAGAAAAATGGACAAATTTATGGAAAACATAAGAAGGAAAACAAGTACAATGAGAGGTACATCACCAACGGTATAGACCAGGATCCCATGAATCAGCTTGTATATTTATGTCAATCCAGTTACATAGTTCAAGTCCAATGTTTCAGTACAGCAACAACTTTTCTTCTCAGCCTAACTTCTTTGATTACAAACAGAGCTTCAACAGCCTCTGAGAACTATTTACATGCAGAAAGTTTCGAGCAGCAAGTATTACATCAAAGTCCAACAACCAATGATGTGCTCCTCAAGGAGATTTTATAAGAAAATGAGGAAGTGGAATAAAAGGAAGGGTATCTAGGTTCAATTAATACAAGTTAATGCTTCTCTGTCTTTGAGGGGTTCAATAGAGAAGTTTTCTGATATTTCCTCTGTATTAATTGGTTTTCATTAAGTATTAAGCTACTTGGCAAATTTTTTTGACTTTAAAACTCTTTAGGCAGGCTGGCAGTAACTATGGTTGTCTTTAAACAAAATATCACTGACTAGGCAATAACTATGCCTTCTTTTGATTTATTGAGGCTGTAGGTGGCACTTTTGGTAGCTAAAGAGGATAAATGGCCTCTGATGTGGCAGTGGAGGCTTCCTTTGATTGATATATTTTTTTTCTACCTTTAAACACTTCTAATTTTCTTTTGGTTTGTGTTTAGGCTTAATTAGCCTCTGATCTTCAAATTTGAGACTTTGTTCTTTAACATTGTCTTCATCTCTTTATTCGGTGGATTAAAGCTTTGATCTTCAAGCTTTGGCTTTAATCCCTTTATAATTAATTTCTTCACTGCTAATACACTTTAGTGCTCTTTGTTTATACAAGTGGCTTTCTGCTATTGGAGGGTTTCATTTAGATCAATGATCGCGATCCCTTGATGACATGATTTTGAAAAACCCCCTGGTTCCTTTTCTCCGTTGGCTTAAGGCACAAAATCGTCACTCCGAGCCTTATTTTTCACCTGTCTGTGACTATGGAAAAACACAAAGCCACTCCATTAAACACTGCAAAACACAAAAACTAGTTATAAAAACCCTGCGAATTGTGGCTAAACTCCATTTCAAAAGATCGATGGAGGCGGTAGGAAAGCTTGAGGATGAGGAAATGCAGCAAAAGAAGGATTGAAACCCGGCAGAACAACTAACCAGGTAAAATTTTGAAATATGGCGTGAAATTGGAAAAGAGTGGTTTTGAAAAAACCATTAATGGTTTTCACATTTCATTTGGGGGGATAGGTGGTATTAGTGTTTGGAACGCGATACCATACATCATCTGACACGCGTCCCTCTGAATACCGCCTATTTCGCAAATTTTTTTGGCGTTAACATTTAGGCACAAATTTTTTTCGATGTGCAGTATAAGTCGTTGGATCATTGAAGGTGGATCGGACGGTGCAGAAAGACCGCGACAAGGGATAAGATGCGTGGATGAGGGATGGTGGGACCGACGATTGCGTCAGTGCCTTTGTCACGTAGCGTACGGGTTTATTGGGTTATCGGGTTTAGTCCCAATCGTCCGATCTCTCGAATGGATGGTGGAGATTTAAAGATGGAGCAGGTTATTGGAAAGGAGGAAAGCATGGTAAGTTGAAAGGGCGGAGGGAAGGAAGGCCTGATGGCCATTGATCTTCATAGATCAACGGTCCAGATTTGTTTTAAAATCGAAATGTCGGGAAACAAAAATAGAAGGAAATAAGGGTTCGGAAGAGGGTTTTTAGACCTTTAAGTGCCTGATTGCGGGGCTTAGGCCATATGAAGGATAGGGTTTAAAAGCTTTAAGCCCTTGGGGGCTAAAAAAACTATAAGGAGAATAGATTGTTTTTAGGCTTAAAACAAGGATTTTAAAGCCAAAATGGGGGTTCTGATAGATGAAAGAAGGGAATTTAAAAACAAATAAAGGGGAGATATAAGGTTCTAAAAGGGTTTTGATGCTTTTGGAGGTTAGAATGAAGGTTTAATGGAGGGATTTAATGAAGTAAATAAGGATGAAAATGGGGTTGTTTTATGAGTAAGAGGAGGAGTGAAATGATGAAAAACGGGGCCTCTTAAGCAGTTTTCTCTTGGTAAAATAGCAGGTACTTTAGGATTAATAGTGAAACAACAGTGAAGATTAACTCAAAGGATAATTATCATCATAATACTTTAAGAACTCACAATTTGGACATGAATTGTTTCTTGAAGGCTAAAAATAATTTAGCCACCACTTGATATGGAAAATTTTTATAGGTGACTAACATTGGCTCCACATGGGGATGGCATCTTCTTGAAGGTGTCAAGAACTTTAGACAATTTATCTCTGGAAGTTGATCAGTGCCTTGCATTTTTATAATCTTTTTTTATCAGCTGCTAACAAAAATGACTTAGAACTTGATATATCAGCAGAAAATTATTTCCCAAACAGCTACCTACACAACCTACTTCCTAACATTTTTTTTTCAGAAGGTGCACTTAAACTTGCAAAATTTTTCATCAATCATTTTATTCTTTTATTGAAAACATAAAACTAGTCTAAGTCTACTCTTATTTCTCCATGAGTTCAGATTAAATATTTGAACTCATAATTTTATCTACCTAACTACTATATGTCAAGATTAGACTTTCTGATAGACCTTTATTCTCTAAATTCTAAAACAGGAAATTTAAAAGGAGTCAAGCTAGGATTAAGCAATCTAACTTGCTATTGATATATGGCATAAAACAAGCTGCACATAGACTAAAATTTGTAGAGAATTTAACGCAAAAAAGTGAAGTCTTAATATCTGAAATTAAAAAACATCCTTCATTATTCTTTAACTCTGGTTTGGATTTTGTTTGAGCTAATTCCTCTTTCTTTCTTGGTTCAAGTTTTGAGTTTTTTTAGAACCAGTTCTTTTTCTATCCTAATCTACTTTATTGATAAGCCAAGATTGAGTGGTTTGACTAATCTAATTCACTAACCTATCAGCAGTAAATTCAAAATCTAATTAGTCATGATTAGGTTGTATGACTAACTAGAAGTGTGTTTTTAGGAGTGGCATTTCAGCTTGCACACTTTCATATTTTGTATCTCTTTCTTGGTATGGGGCTGTACCTTTCTTGTTTTCATTTTCCCTCTTTTCTCTTTTCTATTGTTTTTGTATTTTTATTTTTCTAACTTTGAACGCAATGTTCAAACAATGATAATTTACAATGGAAAGTAAAAATCTTTGAAACTCATGATTCTTGACAGAATTAATGCTTGAGCATCCTGCCATTGATAGGACCTCCAAAGAGTTCAGTTCCATTCAATTCCTGCAAGAAATAAACATTGTTACTAGTAGTAGAATGAATGAGATAAGGTCCTAGCCATAAGTTATCAAATTTTCCATGTTTTCCCTTATCTTCTCTCCTGGAATCCCACTTTAAAAATTTGTCACCAATGCTGAAATCACTGGCCTTTGTTCTTTTATCAAACAACTCATTGATGTTTTCTTGTTTGTGTAGTTCTCTGTTGTTGTTAGGTCCCTATATCACTAGTATAGCCCCTTATTATTGTTAGTGTAAACCCCTTATTGTTATTATTGTACCCTTGTAACCCCCATTTTGTTATTATGTGCCCTTAAATTATTATTGTTAGGTCGGCTAGGATTACATTGTGGCCCACTAGGATTACATTATGGCCCCATGGACTCCTATATATAGAAAGGAGGTTTGTAAATTGTATCATCCAAGAATTGTTCATTTATGTAATGTATTGGAGGTTGCCCCCTCGAAGTGGCTCATTTCTAAGGCGTTGATATCTCTTTTCTTCTCTTTTTGGAGCTGGTTACACAACATTTGGTATCGGAGCTTTGGATTCTAGGGTTTCGCTGCTCCAAACAGGTCATCGTGGAATTTTCGCTATAACTTTTTTTCTACGAAGTTTCAGAAGCTGAAATTTTTAGGGTGCGAAGAAAACATCCTGAGGAAGCTTGTATAAAAATTTCAGAGTTTGGTTCACAATAATTTCGGAGATATGATCTGTGGAAGTCAGGTATTTTTTCAGGCTCCTAAACAGGTCATCGTGGAATTTGCGCTATAAATGTTTTTCTACGAAGGTTCAGAATCTGAAATTCATATGGTGCGAAGCTGAAATCCTGAGGAAATTCGTCAAAAAATTTCAGAGCTTGGTTCGCAATATTTTTGGAGATATGATCTGTGGAAGGTAGTGTTTTTTCAGGCTCCTGAATTGCATCTCAAAGAGGTGATCGTGGGAAAAGTTCAATAAATCTCTCTCTGGGCAGTGGATTGGAGTGCCGTAAAAATTGGTCATAAGTACACGGACTGTAGTTTCTTGGCTATCAATTTCAGAGACAAAGGACGAAACAGTGACACGTGGCAAGTCCTACAGGTTTTCTCTACTGAACCAGTCCAGAATTAGGTCATTGTGGGAGATTGACACAAATTTGTCTTGGGGAATCCAAATTAGATCAGAACTGTGGCATTTGAAAGAAGCTTCAGAGTGCTACTACAGAGCTGAATTTCAGATATTTAAGATTTTCAATTACAGAGATAATTCAATTTCAATATCGAGCTCCTCAAAGCAAGTAAAAGGTGTGTATTTTTTTTTTCCGAATTGCATAAGTCTTGTTTGAAGAATCAAGTTGAATTGATTCCAAGGGCATAGTGTAGAATATATATCAGTATTGTATTCTAAAATGGCCCCTAAAAAGAATTCAACACCCATTAAGCCTTCAGAAGGCTCTACTGTGACTCATGAAGATGAAGAATGGCAACATGACATATCAAAATTACAAGAGCAAATTTCGCTCTCGCAAAGAACAACAAAAAATGAAATGGAAGTTTTGAAGAAAGGCGTGGAAACTAAGAGGGATGGTTTGAAGAAAGGCGTGGAAGCTAAGATGGTTGGTTTGGAAGCTAAGATGGATGGCATGGAAGTGGGCATGGAAGCTAAGATTGATGACATGGTAGCTAAGATCGATGAGAAAATGGAAAACATGAAGAATTTTCTAAAAGCAGACATGGAAGGTTTGACAAAGTTTATACAAGAAAGGTTTCCTAATGGTGAAAAGATAGTATAAGAACCTCATGATGAGAACAAAATAAATGTTAATTGTGATTTCATAAACTCTAATGTTGGCGGGAAGAACCACCATATTCCAAAGATGGATATGAGGAAGTTTGATGGAAAGGATCCTCTAACATGGATACTACAGATGGAGCAATATTTTGATCTCCATAATGTGCAAAACACACAAAAGGTACGCATTGCAACTTTACATTTAGAACAAATACATTTGTATGGTATCGATGGCTTTGCTCCCGTAAAAAAATTGTCACTTGGTCAATTTTTACGGAGGAAATGATAGCACATTATGAGGATACAAAGAGCAACACCTTCTTTACCCAATTGATAAATCTCAAACAAAAGGGTTTAGTGGGGCAGCACATTGAGGACTTCCAAAAATTGTATATAAGGGTAACTGATCTTACAGAGGAACACAGGATTGATCTCTTCCTAGGCACTTTAAAGGATAACATCCAACATGAAGTTCGCGTTTTGGAACCTGATTCATTGGAGAAGGCATTCAGGTTGGCAAGAAAAGTTGAATGTAAAATTATGGCGACAAGGAAGCTTACCACTCAATTCTATAAAGAAGGAAGTGTTGCTACACCTAGATTTCCACAACCTACAAGGTTGACACCACAACAATTGGAAGAAAAAAGAGCAAAAGGGCTTTGCTACAGTTGTGATAGCAAATACACTAAAGGTCATAAGTGTGCCGAGAAGAAATTATTTTACATAGATTGTGAAGAGGAAGAAGAAAATGAACAAGAAGAGGATATACACCAGGAACCAGCCCTAGAAGAGGAAGAAATGAGTCTGACCATATCATGTAATGCATTGGCAGGAATTACCACTCCTCAAACTTCAAGATAGAAGGACATATCAAGAAGAAAAAGGTAATAGTGTTGATTGATTTAGGTAGCACCCATAATTTTATTCATTATAAGGTAGCCAAGGAATTGAATTTTTTCCTATACCCAGCACCAGAATGTCAAGTGATGGTTGCAAATGGAGGAACTATAAATTTCTCTGGAAAATGCCATAATATCAAGCTAACCATGGGGGAATATGTATTTACTAGTCCAATGCTTTCCATTCCTATGGGAGGTGCTGATGTTGTACTAGGAGTACAATGGTTACAATCTTTGGGGACGGTAGCTTTTAATTTTCAAGAACTTTTCTTGAAATTTTTTTCAGAAGGAAAGGAATTCGAATTATGGGGTATTGCAGGGAAGCTGAGAAAGATAATAAGCTCTAATTTCATGACAAAGATTCTAAAGAAAGAACAATGAGGTGTAATTTCACAATTATGTTCACTAGAAGTTCCAACATCAAAATCATCTATTTCTGCAGATCTCCAACAAGTCTTGGACAATCATTCCAAGGTGTTTGAAACTCCCAAAGGACTCCCACCTATTCGTGATCATGATCACGCTATTCATTTGATTCCAGGAAGTGTTCCTCCAAACATCAGGCCTTATAGATATCCTTACTTCCAAAAGAGCGAAATTGAACGTATGATTGCAGAAATGTTAGAGGCGGGTATAATTCAACCTAGTCAAAGTTCTTTCTCTGCTCCTGTAGTATTGGTACACAAGAAGGATGGATCATGGCGCATGTGTCTGGCTTATAGGGAGCTCAATAAGCTCACCATTAAAGATAAATTTCCCATTCCTGTGATTGATGAATTATTGGATGAATTACATGGAGCAATTTATTTACCAAGTTGGATCTTCGTTCAGGATATCATCAAATTAGAATGAAGACTGAAGATATTCCAAAAACAACATTTCGAACTCATGAGGGTCATTATGAATTCTTGGTCATGCCTTTTGGCCTTACCAATGCACCTTCTACATTTCAAGGGTTGATGAATTCCATTTTCAAACCCTTCCTTAGAAAATTTGTGCTAGTATTTTTGGATGATATACTAATCTATAGCAGGTCTTGGAAGGATCATGTTGAACATGTTGACAGGGTGCTCAAACTATTGCAGGAGAAACAATTATATGCAAAAACATCCAAATGTTTCTTTGGAGTACAAGAGGTGGAATATCTCGGTCATATTGTATCTCACGAGGGTGTTAAAGTAGACCCTAACAAAATTAAAGCCATTAAGGAATGGAAAGTTCCCACAACCATAAAGCAGTTGCGAGGATTTCTCGGGTTAACAGGGTATTATCGCAAGTTTGTTAAGAATTATGGGAGAATAGCAGCACTTCTAACAACATTATTGAAGAAAGATGCATTTTCATGGACTCCTGAAGCAACTAAGGCCTTTGAACATCTTAAAGAGGCAATGTGCCTAGCACTGGTCTTAGCTACACCAGACTTCAAAAAAACCTTTATTGTGGAATGTGATGCCTCAGGAAATGGAATTGGTGCAGTTTTAATGCAGGAAGGAAGACCCATTGCTTTTGAAAGTCGTCCAATCAAAGGAAAGTATTTACAGAAACGTATTTATGAGAAGGAAATGTTAGCAATACTGCATGCACTAAAGAAATGGAGAACTTACCTAATGGGAAGACACTTCAAGGTAAAAACTGATCATGATAGTCTTAAACACTTTTTGGAACAAAGACTATCTTTAGAAGAGCAGCAAAAATGGGTCACAAAGATGTTGGGTTATGACTTTGAAATAATCAACAAAAAAGGAAAGCTTAATGTTGTTGCAGATGCACTCTCAAGAAAGAATGAAGAGGTGGAAGCATTGCTTTGTGCCATTTCTATTATCCAACCAGATTGGATAACTGAAGCAAGAGATGAAGGGAAGAAGGACAAAGATGTATGGATACTCATTCAAAAGTTGCAGCAAGATCCTAGTACATCTGATACATTTAGTTGGAAAAATGATTCCTTATGGTACAAAGATCGCTTATATCTTTGTAAGAATTCCCAACTAAAACAAAAGATTCTTCTGAATTGCACACTTCTCCTTTAGGAGGACACTCAGGATTTTTAAAAACTTACCACAGGGTGAAGAAAGAATTTTTTTGGGATGGCCTTAAATCTGATATTCAAAAGTTTGTGGCGGAATGTTTGGTTTGCCAGCAGAATAAAGTGTAAACAATTAAGACCCCGGGACTTCTACAACCTTTATCCATTCCAGGTCAACGTTGGGAGGAGATTTCAATGGATTTTATCACAGGTTTACCTAAGTCCGAAGGAAAGAGTGTCATCATGGTGGTAGTTGATAGACTTACCAAGTATGCACACTTTGTGCATTATCTCATCCATTTAAAGCAAGTACAGTTGCTACTACATTTATGGACATAATTCAAAAGCTACATGGAAGCCCAAGCGTTATTGTGAGCGACAGAGATCCCATTTTTACCGGAAATTTTTGGACGAAGTTATTTTCTTGTTTGGGTACTCAATTAGCTCATAGCTCATCTTATCATCCTCAATCTGATGGTCAAACTGAGATAGTAAATAAATGTTTGAAAGGATATCTTCGTTGTTTTGTATCTGATAAACAAACACAATGGGTCAAGTGGTTACCTCTTGCTGAATGGTGGTATAACACTTCCTTCCATACCGCAGCAAAAATGACCCCATTTATGGCACTTTATGGATATCATCCACCATCCATCACATCATATTTAAGAGAAAATTCGAAGGTTCAAGCAGTGGAAGATCACATCGAGCATCAGCAAGAAGTTCTCCAACTCTTAAAGGATAACCTGAATTTGGTACAAAATCGAATGAAACAACAGGCAGATCAACATCGTAGCGAGAGAACTTTTGATGTAGGAGATTGGGTATTTTTACGGCTACAACCATACAAACAAATGTCCCTCAAGCAAGCAAAGAAGGATAATAAATTATCGCCAAAGTACTATGGTCCTTACAAGGTATTGCAAAAGATTGGTACTATGGCATACAAATTGGAGCTTCCTGCTTCTTCGCGAGTACATCCAGTTTTCCATGTTTCATGCTTAAAGAAGGTTATAGGTGATGATCTTCCAGTTCAAACAGTATTGCCAGAACTTGATGGGGAAGGGAAAATCATATTGGAACCTGAAGCAGTCATGGAAAAAAGAACTCGACAACTACGGAATCGATCAATTTCAGAGTATCTCATCAAGTGGAAGAACTTACCCACCGAAGATTCTACATGGGAGGATGAGAATTTTATACAGAAGCACCCGAAGCTACTCAAGTGTTGAGGACAACACTTTTTTGAAGGAGAGGGGCATGTTAGGTCCCTATATCACTAGTATAGCCCCTTATTATTGTTAGTGTAAACCCCTCATTGTTATTATTGTACCCTTGTAACCCCCATTTTGTTATTATTGTGCCCTTAAATTATTATTGTTAGGTCGGCTAGGATTACATTGTGGCCCACTAGGATTACATTAGGGCCCCATGGACTCCTATATATAGAAAGGAGGTTTTGTGAATTGTATCATCCAAGAATTGTTCATTTATGTAATGTATTGGAGGTTGCCCCCTCGAAGTGGCTTATTTCTAAGGCGTGGATATCTCTTTTCTTCTATTTTTGGAGCTGGTTACACAACAGTTGTAGACCTCCTCTCTCATTTGTTGAAGGTGTATAGTCTGATGTATTCTTCTTGTCATATCATTATCTTCAAACTGTACTTATTGGATTAGCTTCATGACTGGCACTCCTAGTCTGGTTGGAAAAATTGCATCTACTCCATAAACTAGATGGTAGGGTGACATTCCAATTGATTTCATAAGTGTTAATTTGTCAGACCATAATGTGTGTACTAGATTTGTGTGCCATGATTTCTTATTGTCTTCCAGCAAATTTTTGATTATATTCACCAAACTCTTGTTTGAGGATTCTGCCAACCCATTACCTTGAGGGTAATAAGTAGTAGAATGGCCCAATGTAATCTGATATTTATGACAGAATTCAACCATCTTTTTGGATCCAAATGCAGCAGCATTGTCAGTAATAATCTTCCTAGGACAGCCAAATCTATATAGGATATGATTTTTAAAGAATTTTATGATGAGAGAGTCAGTGGCTTGCCTAGAAGAGATGGCTTCTATACATTTGGTAAAATAGTCTGTTGTGGTGAGGATCAATGTATGTTGGGAAGATGAGGCTGGATGGATTTCCCCAATGAATTCTAGACCCCACTGCTGAAAAGGGGCTTCAACAATGATTGGATGCAAGGGTAAGGGAAGCAATTTTCTTTTGCCTTCAAAGAGTTGGCATTTGTGACAGGCAATAATCATTTGGTGGACATCTTGAAAGAGGGTGGGCAAATAGTAACCAGCTCTAAGGATTTTATTGGAAGTTGTATTCCAATAGAGGTTGCCTCCACATTCTCCTTCATGTAATTCATGCTTGATCTTATCTGCATCATTCTCAGGCAAACATTTAAGCAATAATCCACTAGCATTTTTCCAATATAGACATTTATCCAAAATGTAGTAATTAATAGCTTTCAACTTTAAAAATATTGCCTTCGTTTTAGACAAACCAAGAGGTGTATTTAAATTGAGAAAAATGTATAAAGTATCAACATACCAAGATGAAAACAGAAAATGATCTTCAATAATGGGAGCTGACAACTCCTCCTGTTCATCTAATGCCTCTAACATGTTTATATCAATAGCTTCAAAATTAGACTTAGCCATTAATCTTGCTAGTCCTTGGCCTTTTATGAACTTAGTGGGCTTGATTTCTAAATCATATTAAAGTATCACATCAATCCACTTTCCTCTTTTTTCATCTGGATCCTGGGTTAAAATGTCTTTTACAACTGAATTTGGCACAAATGGAATTATGTGGGAATGTAAAATGTAAACTCTGAAGTCTTTTAAGGCTTTGACTAAGGCAAACGATTTTTTTTCCATGATATTGTACTTCAAAGGTGCATCTATTAATGCATTACTAAAGAATGCAATTGGCTGACTTGTCCCTTCAATTTTTTCTGTAATAGGAAAACAACCACTGTGTGTTCTGATGCAAATGAAAAAATGAAAAAATCCCTTTGTAAAATCAGGACTAATGAGAACTGGTGTTTTGGTTAATGCTTGTTTTACAAATTCAAATGATTTATTTGCTTATAAGGTCCATTTAACTCCTTCTTCCCTCTTCAGCATGTTTTTTATGCTTCTAAGGAGTTCAGCTAGATTGGGTATGAACCTTCTCAACAAATTAATCTTCCCAGTGAAAGATTGAAGTTCCTTGATGTTTCTAGGATGGTTGATTTGCAATATACCATAAATCCTCTTTCGGTCTATATTTATCCCCTCTTCTGATATGATGTGTCCAAGTAATTTTCCTTCTTGGAGACCAAACATTGTTTTCTTTGGATTTAAAGATAACCCATATTTTCTGCATTTTTCAAAGAATTTTCTCAAGTGTTCTAGGTGTTCTTCATCTGTTTGGGAAAAAACAGTGATATCATCCACGTAAATAATGATGAAGAAGCCTAATTCTTCTGAGAATGAAATATCCATGGCTCTCTGGAATGTGCCACCAGCATTCATTAAACTAAAGGGCATTTTCACATAAATGAAAGTACCCCAGGGTGTAGTAAAGGCTATTTTGAGTTGATCATCATGATTTACCAGAATTTGATTGTAACGTGAGAATCCATCTAACAAATAAATCCTTTTAGAACCAACTCCCTTTTGTAAAATATGATCCATCTTGGGTAAAGGATAGTTTTCCTTTAATGAGGCTTTGTTTAAGTTCCTAAAATAAATACAAAGCCTTATTTCTCCTATTTTCTTCCTAACTGACGCAAGATTAGATACCCAATTTGAATATCTAACAGGGACTATAATTCCAGCTCAACCAAGGGTAATTGAACAGGGTTTATTCTGCGCAATTTTTGTCTATAGGGCTTCTAGTTTTCCTTGAACCATATCTTATGCTGAATTATCTTTGTGTAATATGATTTTAGATCCTAATAATTCCATGCAAATACATCAGAAAATTCTCTAAATTGCTCAATATATTTCAGTTTGATGTGAGCTGGCAATGTTTTATACAGTTTTATCTTTTTTGGTTTTTTTTCACTGCCTATGTTACCTTCTTCTACTTCAGTTTCAATAGGTTCTAGGTTTGGTTTTTTGGAAACATCATTGAAATCAAACAATTCTTATAATGCGAACAATCCTTTTGGCAAGCTTTGAGTGTTATATTGCAGCATTTCTAAACCCTTTTTTTCTAAATCTGCACTAATTTATGTGGTATGTTCAAGTTTATTAGATAACAGATTTATATCAGCAATCTATGGAGATTTTACTTCTTCATCAAGTAGATTTTCTTCAATAGGACAGTATTTTTCATAATCTGAATCTGAACTTGGTGGCTCAAATTCATTTCTGGACTACAAGAATTCTTCTATTTGATTATCTCCATCAAAAACTTGCCAATATTTTTCTTTGTCTAGGACAACTGGTCTAAATTTTACTTGGGTGGTGCATTGCTTGGTTTCATAAGGTGTTAGACAAGTTCTAGAAGCAGAGGCTAAACATTGGCAAGGACATTTTGGTTTCTTGGGATAAAGATAAGTTGGAATTCATCAAATGTTTTTAATAATTCCAAAATATAATTTCTATAGGCTCTAAGTCTAGGGTGTTTGACACTATATTCCCCATTCACTTGCCTAATAATCAACTCTGAATCCCCATGAACTTTTATCCTTTTGGCCCCTAATTTTTTCAATAAGTGTAGGCCTAAAAGGAGGGCTTCGTACTCAGCTATGTTATTTGAACATTGAAAACTTATCCTATAGGAATGCCCTTCAGCATGATTTTTTTCAGTGTTGTGTATCCAAATGCCTTCTCTGACATTATTCTTAGTGGAAGAGCCATCAAAATTCATACTCCAAAGAGGACTAGTTTCAAAATTACTAGTTTCGCTACCTTCCTCTTTATCTTGTGTGCTTTTAGATTGATTTTGTAAATCAACACTATGTTGAAATTGGTTTAGTTCCTCATGTTCTTCATTATGTCGAAGACTCTTCTCTTGACTCTCAAGGGTGACAAACAATGGATGACTTTTTTGTAGCTCTAGACCTGTGATTTGTCTGTTGTAATTTTCTATTTTGGCAAACTAGTTTGATACCTTTGTCTTGTCTTCCTCCTTTTCTATGTCTGCCACTATGTTACAGTGAGGGGTGGCCACTAGGTCAGTTAAGGTTTCTTGCTCATTAAATATTTCATGATTGAAGAGAATAAATGAGTCAAGGCCTATATGTACAAAATAAAGAGGGGATTTTTTCGGTCTCTCTTGGCTACTGACCATGTGTTGCATGTGAGATTCCCTATAAATTCTTCTAGCTTGATTGAAAACAGGGATGGTAGCATATGCCATATCCATCTGCATTGTACTTTGTAACTTAGCTCCCCATGATCTTGATAACAACATACCATATTTGGGGGGTACATCAGCCACTACAATATCCATCACTAAACACTTGGCTATAATTTGAGCTAAGTTCACACAAAGGTCCTTGATCAAGCCTAAACATCTCACTCTGCTGGAGTCAAAGGAATATAGATCTTTGTATGGTCTAGTAATTTCAAGGCGTAGACTCTCCATTACTGCTTTGGGAATTAAGTTATGAGAGGCCCCTGAATCATGCATAGCATCGTGTAAATTTTTTTCATGAATTTTCAAACTAACATAAAAAGGAGGAACTGACCCTTCTTGGTATCTTTCTTCAATCTTAGGACCAAATAAGAGCTCTGGTTGGTCATCATTGAGGTTGACAGTGTCATTATTTTATCCTATGTTGAAATCTTTCAAAAATTGTGATCTATATACATCTTGGGTGACTAATTCAGTGAGGGGAACAAAGATTTTAATCTTGGCAATTTCTTGTTTCAAACTTAAAGGCAACTGATTTTTTACAATGTTTGTTTCAGCCTTGTTAGTCACTATTTTATCAGCAAAATCAGTTTTCTGATTTCGTCTATTTACATTGGTCAAAATTGTTTTGATAGGAGAATTAGCTGAAGTACTAACGCTGCTAAAGTCTACACTCTGTTTTTCATTAATTTGAGTGCCTTTCTCTTTGTTTTGATCAGAATTTACAGCCATTGTTTTATCTTTTTGTTTAATGTTTTTGGGTTTGCTTACAGGGCTGTTTTTTGTAGAATTGTCAGAGGTTTTGTTCTTGGGAGCTTCCTAATTCGTTTTACTCCTAAGTTCATATTCTTTTGGAGTCTCTATGATGACATTTTCCAGCTCTTGATAGTAATCTTCATCTTCCATTCTTCCATCATCATAGGGTGTATATAAACCTTGTTTCCTACTATGAGGAACATCAAAAGTATCATTGTCTACTCCCAACATGTTTATGTCCTCTTCCTTTGTTTTTTTAATTGTTTCTTCAACCTCACTTACATAGTTTTGATGAAAAGGAGGTATAATCTCCTAATCGGGGTCTCTTGGTCTGTTTTGAGGTTGGTTTCTCCTGAAATTATGATGTTGATTTTGAGATTGGTTTCTGTTTTGGGGAGCTTATTGGTTTTCTCTAGATTGTGCTCTCTCAAGTATGCTCATCTTCTTCATCATTTCCTCCATCATTCTTTCCACTTTTGAACTAGATTTGGAGGGTGCAGATTCCTCCCTAAATGATACTTTCTTTTCATTCCTCATCCTAGCTCTTTTATCAATCAGGTTTACTTCCACAGCTAAGGCTCCTTTCTGCATATCTTCTAAAGTTGAAGGATCTCTCTCTCTCTCACCTAATAGGCCATTTCCAGATCAAATCCTTCAAGAAATTTTTTTAAAGCTAAGCCTTGTGGAGGTTTCAAGTCTAGGTGTCGTGCATTATAAACACTAGTGAACCTAGTGCAATAATTTTGGACACTTTCCCCAGTGTTTCTTTTGAGATTTTTATAGTTTGAAAGTATTTGGAGAGGGTTTTTCCTAACTTCCCATTTGTTTAAAAATAACTGATGAAAGGCTTGGAGGTCATTAATACTCCTAGTGGTTAAGCTTTTGAACCATTTTCTTGCTTCTCCCCCTAAGCTTTGAGCAAACAATTTGAGTTTGACAGTTTCCTCATCTATCTCATTTCTATCAAAGTAGTCATTCATCTTGTCCACATGTTGTGAAGCAGTAGTACCACCACTGGCATCATACAATGGTATCTTGGACTGATAGTCCTGTGCAAGATTGACTATAGGTAAAGGAAGGACTAGAGGGACATACCATGTTGCCATGATAGGAGGTTGTGGGAAAAATGGGGGGTTTACAGGTGGAGGGGGTTGATGGAATGGGGTGGTTTGAATAGTGGGTGCATGGAGAACAGATGCAGATGGAACAGCTAGAGACTGTTGAGTAGATCTTGGATGAGAGAAACCAAAATTATGAAGGTAATGCAAATCAGGTGGGGTAGTTTCTCTGCTAACAATGTTTTCATCACTGTCTTGGGATGAAGGTGAAGGCTCAAAGTCTGTCTGATCTGTATCATCAAGTGACCTAGTTCTGAATGGGTTTCTTAATTCAACTTATGAATCTTGTAGAGCTGCAAGGTTTTCAAGAAAGGAATTATCTCTAACAATTGGTCTGCCAATAGTTGGATTTTTAACTTTAGGAGATTTCCTAAGAATTCTTTCAGGATTATCAACTATCTCAAGTGGATTTGGGTTAGGGTGGGCTCTAGTATGGATTCTTCTAGAAGCCAATATGCTATGTTTCAGAACCAATAATAAGAAAATTTTAACCAAATATGACATTCTTTAGTAGGCTAACTGATCTTTAACAAGGAAAATTTAATCTTTAAAATTTTCTTAACTGAGTTTATACGATGTGATGATAGTAATGGGTTTCCCAGTGGAGTCATTAGGTCTGTTTAGGATTGTGGAGTCACCAAGTGGAAATTTTTAGCTTTTTAGAGGTAAAATGTTTTATGGTCCACCACCATTTATTGATTTGAATACCAATCTGAAATATTTTTGGGTTTTCTGAGTTTTTTCAGTCCTATAGGTTATGAGAGTGTCCTAAATCTATTTCAACACTTAGCTATGGTAATAGACAAATAGAGTTTACTCTTATGGCTTAGCTAGCTGATTCCTTCAAGGTTTGAAAAGGCTCTATGAGAATCCTAAGGGTTACTTAGTTTTTCACTGATTCAAATAAGTCCTATCATGATCACCATTTTCTTTAGTAGTGCTTGAAGAGAGCTACTTATACTGCACTGAATTCTGAGTGTTTTCTTTTAAGAATTTTACTTAGAACTCCCCAGTATGGTCGCCAGAATGTTAGGTCTCTGTAGTTTGCAAGATTGGAAAATACAAATGCTGCAGATCCTACATATGAACCACTTTGGGATTCTAGAATCTAGCCCTACTGAATCCAGAGAGGGATCTCTCTATAAGTGCAAAGATTTATTTATCTTTATGGCTTGAAAATGTGATTTTAGGCTAGTTATTAAGAACAAGGGTTTTTTTTTTTTTGGTTGGTTGGGTGTGATTTTTAATTAAGTGGAAAGTCATGAAAATGAAAGGGTTTCAGAGGGGTGAAGGTGTGAATAATAAAAACAAGGTTCAGCTTATAGGATAGGTATGAAACAACACTTAATCCATTGGGCTATGGAGTCATAAAAGGTTTTAATTGTACAACAGTTCTCAAGAGTGGTCCATGGGGAAATTCATCTATAACAAAATATCCTTTAGATTAAATGATAGAATAGAACATTAAGAGTGTTGTGAAAGTGGAAAAAGCCAATAATTTCAACAAGGATTTATCAACTTTCCAAACAAGAAAATCCTTTTTAAGTAACTGTTTGAAACCAGCCAAAGGACAAGGCTAACCATATACTTCTTTGGACAAGCTTGTAATAAAGCTAACTTATCAGACATTTAATCCAGTAATCCACGTGATTACTTTCAAAAAGGATGAAAACTGATAAGAAAAACATAGTGTACCTTAAGATCAAGTAAGATATCATTAAAATCTACGCTTTCTTTCAACATACTCTTAGGGAAACTTTCAAACAACTTTTGGAGAAAGAACTAGAAGATAGGGAAAACCATAAACTTTCCTAGTTTAACTCTACTTAGCATGTAATGAAAATATCATTCAAGAACTTCCTTTCAAGTTTAGCACTTCAAGACATGGACTAACCAACATTCCTTGATGATGTTTACACTTAATTTAAGTCATTCTTAAATACACAAAGGAGGAAAACATAAAGATAAAGATTATTAGTGAGAGTAGGGTACTTTTAAGGGTAAATCCTAGCTCTATATTTGATTTTCTTTATCAAAGAAAAATAGAAAATTTTATGGAAAACATAAGAAGGAAAACAAGTACAATGAGAGGTACATCACCAATGGTATAGACTAGGATCCCATGAATCAGCTTGTATATTGATGTCAATCCAGTTACATAGTTCAAGTCCAATGTTTCAGTACAACAACAACTTCTCTTCTCAGCCTAACTTCTTTAATCACAAATAGAGCTTCAACAACCTCTGATAACTATTTACATGCAGAAAGTTTTGAGAAGCAAGTATTACATCAAAGTCCAACAACCAACCATGTGCTCCTCAAGGAGATTTTATAAGAATATGAGGAGGTGGAATAAAAGGAAGGGTATCTAGGTTCAATTAATACAAGTTAATGCTTCTCTGTCTTTGAGGGGTTCAATAGAGAAGTTTTCTGATATTTCCTCTGTATTAATTGGTTTTCATTAAGTATTAAGCTACTTGGCAGATTTTGTTGACTTTAAAACTCTTTAGGCAGGTTGGCAATAACTCTGGATGTCTTTAAACAAAATATCACTGACTAGGCAATAACTATGCCTTATTTTGATTTATTGAGGTTGTAGGTGGCACTTTTGGTAGCTGAAGAGGATAAATGGCCTCTGATTTGGCAGCGGAGGCTTCCTTTGACTAATATATCTTTTTGTTTACCATTAAACACTTATAATTTTCTTTTGGTCTGTGTTTAGGCCTAATTAGCTTCTGATCTTCAAATTCAAGACTTTGTTTATTAACATTGTCTTCATCTCTTTATTCAGTGGATTAAAGCTTTGATCTCCAAGCTTTGGCTTTAATCCCTTTATAATTAATTTCTTCACTGCTGATACACTTTAGTGCTCTTTGTTTATACAGGTGGCTTTCCGATGTTGGAGGGTTTCATTTAGATCAATGATCGCGATCCCTTGATGACATGATTTCGAAAAACCCGTTGGTTCCTTTTATCCGTTGGCTTAAGGCACAAAATCGTCACTCTGAGCCTTATTTGTCACCTGTCTATGACTGTGGAAAAATAAAGAGCCACTCCATTAAACCCTGCAAAACACAAAAATTAATTATAAAAACCCTACGAATTGTGGCTAAACTGCATTTTAGAAGCTGGATGGAGGTGGTAGGAAAGCTTGAGGATGAGGAAATGCAGCAAAAGAAGGATCGAAACCCCGTAGAATAGCTAACCAGGTAAAATTTTGAAATATGGTGCGAAATTGGGAAAGAGTGGTTTTCATTTGGGGGGGTAGGCGGTATTAGCATTTGGAACGCGATACCATACATCATCTGACACGCGTCCCTCCGAATACCGCCTATTTCGTAAAAACGTTTGGTGTTAACCTTTAGGCGCAAAAATTATGCGATATGCAGTATAAGCCATTGGATCATCGAAGGTAGATCGGATGGTGCAGAAAGCGCACGACAAGGGATAAGATGCATGAATGAGGGATGGTGGGACCGATGATTGTGTCAGTGCCTTTGTTGCGTAGCAGACGAGTATATTGGGTTATCAGGTTTAGTCCCAATCGTCCGATGTCTCGAATGGACGGTGGAGATTTAAAGATGGAGCGGGTTATTGGAAAGGAGGAAAGCATGGTAAGTTGAATGGGCAGAGGGAAGGAAGGCCTAATGGCCATTGATCTACAGAGATCAACTGTCCAGATTTGTTTTAAAATTGAAATGTCGGGAAACAAAAATAGAAGGAAATAATGGTTCGAAAGAGGGTTTTTAGGCCTTTAAGCACCCGATTGCGAGGCTTAGGCCATATGAAGGATAGGGTTTAAAAGCTTTAATCCCTCGGGGGCTAAAAAATTATAAGGCAAACAAACTGTTTTTAGGCTTAAAACAGGGATTTTAAAGCCAAAATGGGGGTTCCGATAGATGAAAGAAGGGAATTTAAAACCAAATAAAGGGGAGATATAAGGTTCTAAAAGGGTTTTTATGATTTTGGAGGTAAGAATTAAGGTTAAATGGAGGGATTTTATGAATTAAATAAGGATGAAAATGGGGTTGTTTTATGAGTAAGAGGAGGAGTGAAATGATGAAAAATGGGGCCTCTTAAGCAGTTTTCTCTTGGTAAAACAGCAGGTACTTTAGGATTAATAGTGAAACAGCAGTGAAGATTAACTCAAAGGATAGTTACCATCATAAGACTACAACAACTCACAATTTGGACATGAATTTTTTCTTGAAGGCTAAAAAGGATTTAGCCACCATTTGATATGGCAAATTTTTATAGGTGGCTAATAGATTGATAATATCCTTGTAGGTTTTATTACTAAGTTCTTAATCGATACATATGTATCCTATAGTGAAGCTGAGTGAAATTTTTTTAAAGGCCCATGAGGTAAGTACTTGAATTCATTTAAACTTTGGATTAAGATGCTATTGTGTGAAAATGGTGTACTATGAATGCAATTGGATTGATGTTCAGAGGAACTAAAACTAGAACTACACAACTGGGTAAGAGATTTAGAGTAGATCATAATAATTACGTTGAGTCTCTGTATAGTCCACTATTTGGGTCTAAAATATAAGAAGGAGAAGGTCACACTGTTACACCTAGAAGTGCGTCGATAAATTTTGAAGATCATCACATTGCTTCTCAAATTCCCCAATATTCCACCCCTATCAACACCCACCGCCATTTTGTTCCTCCACCACCACATCCACCTCCCCCATTCACCATGGCTTGATCACCTAAGATGCCTATTTTCAAAGGATCATATGATCCTGAGCTTTTCTGGTTTGTTGCAGAAGCGATATGGAGATCACAAAACATCACTGATGATAACATGAAGAAAACATAGTTGGTCACACTTTTGCAGGACATAGCATTATCCTGATACATGAAATTTAACACGATGAACCAAAATTCGATGTTGACTCAGACTAAGGCTACACTGAATGCTAAATTTAAGAAGCCATACTCACAATCCCAATGTATTGTGGAGATCAAAGAGATCAAGAAATTAGCCAATGAAATGGAATTTGAAGTTTAAAAAGGTTTAATACACTGATAAGTCAAGTTATCTTTGAGATCCCTGATGAGTAGCACAAGGAATTTTTTATCGTTGCATTTTTACCTCATCTCATATTTCCAATATCATAGCAAAAGGTCACAACCCAAGCTAAAGCACTAGATATTGTGATGAAGTTAGAAGCTTCGCTGGTAGTAGATACTAACCTAGGGGTTCAACAGATTAAAACCCATTTGGCAAGCTTACATATAGAGCTCCAATATTTAAATAAAGGAAAATAAGTTTGCGCAGAAGTATGGTGCATAAAGTGCAAAGTGGAATGTCATCATAGGGATCAGTGTCATGTTTTTAGAGACTACTTGGGCATCGAGATGCCATGTTTGTTGATACCTAGGCCAAGTACTGGACCAAATATGAGACTGAATGTCTGTTGTAATTTATATGATGTTGTAGGAAATCATGCTATAGACTACTATCATTTGCTACAGAAGTACATCTGGTCACCGAAGAAATTACTCTGTAATTACTGTATTTTGGTGGGACATCATGACAAGCTGTTGGAATATTGTCATTGATGGCAAAGGATATGGCAAAGAAAAGAGATCAAAGGCGCAGCAGAGTTTTGGTAAACAACAACACACATTCAAGAAAGATGGGAAAAATCGCCGTTTTACAGTGGAATGAAGACATTCGTAGTTCCAGACTACGGAGGAGCAGAGTTTATTTAAAAATATTCATTTTGGGCATTTAAGCCCTCAACAACCAAATATGAAGGAAATTGATTAAAACAGCGGAGGTCCTTTATGTTTCTGAAAAGGAAAGATCAAGTGGTCCCCACCACCTTAGCGCAAATCGCAAGATTGCAAGTTTTGAAGTTTAAATGTCTTGTTGATGTGGATATTTGCGATGTGTGATCGTCGCGCTGTCGCACCATCGCAACATCGAAATGTCGCAAAATCACCCTCCGCCCAAGCGAGAGTTTGTTGATTGTTGCGATATGCGATTATCGCAATATCGCACATTTGTTATTTCTGCCATCGCACGATCGCAATATCGCACATTCAAGTGTTCTAACTATGATGTGGGCCCGGGGTCAAAGAATGAAATCTCGTTTGTTTGAAGATTGAATTCTGGGTTAAAATTTCATTGAAATTTGATTAAAATTAATGTTACGGAGGCAGTGTAAAGTTTTAAAATAACCGAAAGGTTATATGAATATATTTTATTGCTAAGTCAGCGGCACTAAGCGAAGGAAAGGAATCACGTACAGGTTTTATGAAGCCGGTTTGCCCATTTCGCACCGCCTTTTGGGGATAAGCGGTAATTTCTGGTTGGGTGGCGATTCCATTGATCGGGTAACACGCGTCCCTGTATGACTCTACAAAACCGCCTGTCACTACGCGCCATCACGCGTTATTGTTTGACCACAGATGTCCAGCGAAATTAATGAGCATCGTTGATCTGGGAAGGGGTCATCGGACGGTGTTCGCTTGATGAAGATGCACGAAGGATTATCCAGCGTACAGAGAGGGAATTTGATTGGCTTGTTAACCATATAGGTGGGGGTTCGGAGCTAAGTTTTTAAAGATTATGACCATGCCAATCCTTTGTAAATGATTTATTAATAATAAATTTATATGGCGGAGATAAAGTTCCTTTTTGGGTCGTTTCATGTTGTAAAAGCAATTTTGTATTTTTTGGGGAGGTCATGACTATAGTAGATTGTTGGACCCAATTATCTATTGTGACCCCGTCCAGGAATACCATTAGTGGTTCATGGTTTTGACTCATGGTTTCACTAAAGGCGACATCTATATAAAGTGATGAGAATTATGAAGAAGGGTGCGAGAGAAAGGGTTGATAAAAAAATGAATCTCCTTTGGAGATATCTGTATGAATAAACCCTTGATATATCTAAATCGATGGTGCACCTGTAAATATGATGATCAAATCGACTAACACAATTATGAATAACATGTGCATGCATAAGGGTGATGAATGAATGAAGCTCTTGAAGGAATGTTTGGATGGGCAAACTCTGTTCTTAACATAAAAATCTGAATGAACCTCTAGTCTTGAATGACGGACGAAGAAACGATGAAGAGCTAGCACATGACTGCTGAAGAAAACATATGAATCCGGTGAGTCTGAGGGTTGAAGCCTTCATTTTGGAAGTAGAAGCTTTCTGCGTGTAGAAACTGGTGTTATGTTCAGGGGGTTGAAGCTCCCTTCCAGGAAAGGCTAGTAAATGAGAGAAGGTTGTAGCCTTCTGCAGGTGGGTGCCTGCATGCTGGTATGAGTCTGCACCAGCATATATTGTAAAAGGTTTTCTCTATAATAAAATATTGAAGACTGAGATTACAGCAGCGGTGGTTTTCTATCGAATTGGGTTTCCACCTTAAATCCGGGTGTCCATATGTGTTGTTCATGGTTAATGGTTTGTTCTATTATTTATGTTCATGCTTAATGCTTATATGATGCAATTCTCTAAGTAAATACATAATAAGATATCTGGACATACATGTTGAATGCAGTACTGTAGCATATGGTTTTTTTTTAAGAGAAAGGAAAGAAAAATTGTTCAGCCCTAAAATACTGATTCACCCCCCCCTCTCAGTATTTTTCCCAACAATTGGTATCAGAGCAGGTCCTTCTGAAAAAGATTAGTCGCTAGAAGGAAGATCAAGCAAGATGGAATAGCATCTATCAGGCCTCCGCTCTTTAATGGAAACAATTTATTTTTCTGGAAAAAAAGGATGAGATCCTATCTTCAGTCTCTGGGAGAAGAGGTATGGGCGATTGTTGAACAAGGATATCAATATCCAGCTGCAGTACCAACAGATCCAACGGAAAGAAAGAATTATGAAACAAATGCAAAGGCAATCAATGCTCTATTAGGAAGTCTAACTGAATCAGAATTTTTCAAAGTCATGCAGCTGAATACATCAAAGGAAATATGGGACAAAATCATTCTAAGCTATGAAGGTGATGCAAAGGTAAAAAGTACTAAACTTCAAACTCTCAGAATCCAATATGAGAATATTAAAATGCTTAATGAAGAAAGCATTGCAAATTTCTTTCTACGTCTTGATGATATTGTAAATTGCATGAGAAATCTGGGAGAAACAATTACCAAATCCACTTTGGTTGAGAAAATTTTAAGATCTCTAAGAGCAAAATTTGAGTCAAAAGTTTCAGCTCTTGAAAAAAAGCAGGATCTTCAAAATATTACTGTGGTACAACTTCATGGCATACTAACTGCATATGAAATGAGAAGAGGAGGACCATCTAAAGTCAAAGAAGCAGTCTTTAGAACTTCTACAAAAGGAAAGGAAGTACAAATAACAGAAGGATCAGGATATATCTCAGATGAAGATGAGATAAAATTCATAAAGAAACTTCAACTTGGCACAGGACGATTCAGAGGTAAGCTTCCTTTCAAATGTTTTTATTATGGAAGAGTTGGTCATTATGCTGCTAAGTGTCCTTATAAAGAAACACATAAAAAGGGGAAGGAAGTAGCAAGAAGGAATAAGAATCATTTTAGCTCTAAAAGGAGTTACTATACTGATGAAGATAGTGATGGGTTATCTGATAGTGAGGAAGAATGTGAACAAGATCTGAGACTTCTCATGGAATTTGAAAAAGAATCTCAAGAAGAAGAGGATACTTTTGTGGATGCTCTAGAAGATAATGATTTTCTTAATGAAAACAATAAACTCAAAATTTGCTTAGAAGAGAGAAAAATAATCATAGAAACTCTGAAAAATCAGCTTGAAGATGAAGAGAAACACAATGAGAAATTAGAATGTGAAGTAGTAGATCTAAGAAAAGAACTTGGGAAAGTAAAGACTCTGAATCTTAGATTTGCTAAAGGGTCTGAAACCTTAGATGAGATTATCAAGGTACAACGTTCTCCTCTTATAAAGATAGGTCTTGGATATATTGGAGAGTCTTCTCAGGCATCAGCACCAAATTATCTAAAAGCAGTTACAGCTGGTTTACAACATACTGCCACTCAGCAAGGGAATAAAGAATATTTACAGGTAAAGCATGATCATTTCAATTCAAGAAACACTAACAGAAATGTTTTTCAAAGAAACACCAATCAACAGATAAATTCATTTAGAAGATCTTATGATCGCAGAAATTTCTTCTTCAATGGACAATGTTTCTCATGTCACAATTTTGGTCATAAAGCTATTCAATGTGTAGCATATAAAACTATTATGACAAGAGAAGCAAGAAAGAAAAGGACCGATATTGAAGCAAAGAAGAATACTTATAACAACTTTTCTCCTCTTCAAAATGAATTTGAATGCACTTATTGCTATAACTTTGGCCATGAAGAATCTGAATGCAGGAGCAAAGTTCAGCCAAAAGAACATGTTCCTTCAAGATCCAAAGTATGGAAAAAGAAGGAGTTACAGGTTGAAAATTGTGGCATAGCATTATTTGTAGAAGATGAAGAGAACCAATGGTACATTGATAGTGGATGCTCAAGACACATGACAGGTGATAAAGACAAACTTCTTGCATATAGTGCTCTAGAAAAGGAGAAGAATGTTACATTTGGAAATGATACTCCTGCGGTAATTAAAGGTAAAGGGTCTGCCTTCCTAAAGGATAAGGTGAAAGCTAATGAAGTCATGTATGTGGATGGATTAAAGCATAACTTGTTAAGTGTAATTCAAATGTGTGATCGAGGAACTGAATTTGTCTTTAGTTCAAAAGAATGTGTGGTACGTGGTCTTGATACAGGTAAAGCAATTATAAAAGGAAAAAGAACTCCAAACAACCTGTATATATTGAAGAAACCCAAAGAACAATGTTATTTGAGTAAATATTCAGAAAATTGGCTATGGCATAGAAGGTTGGGGCATCTGAGCTTCTCTCAAATCAACAAATCAAGTAGACTTAAAGATGTTCGTGATCTTCCCAATATTACTCTACCTGAAAATATCATATGCAAATCTTGCCAATTCGGTAAGTAAACCAGGGTACAATTTAATGCCAAGGAAGGATCATCAAGTAAGCCTCTTGAACTCATTCATACTGACATATGTGGACCTATGAGGAAAAATTCACACCATGGTGAAGAATACTATATCTTATTCATTGATGATTTCTCTAGAATGTGTTGGATTGGGCTGCTTAAACACAAAGATGAAGCATTTGAGAAATTTCAGATTTTCAAAGCACTAGTGGAGAATGAATTAGAATTAAAAATCAAGTGTCTTAGATCTGATCGAGGAGGAGAATATACATCCAAATAATTTCTTGAATTATGTGAACAACACGGCATAAAAAGACAGTTCTCTGTAACTGGCACTCCACAACAGAATGGTGTTGCAGAGAGAATGAACAGAACAATTCAACAAATGGCTAGAGCTATGCTTGATGATTCTGGAACACCTGACACATTTTGGGGAGAAGCAGCACATACAGTAGCAAACATTCTCAACAAAGAACATGTTCGTGTAAATAGTGATAAAACTCCATATGAACTCTGGTATGGTAATCCTCCCACTATAAAGCATTTTAGAATTTTTGGGAGCAAATTCTTTATCAAAAATAATGATGAAAAACTTGGCAAGTTTGAACCCAGAGATGATGAGGGAATATTTCTTGGTTACTCCTCTAGGAGTAAGGCATATAAATGTTACAATAAAAGACTTCGAAAGATTGTTGAATGTATTGATGTTGTTATTGATGAGTCTACTGCAGCCCCAAAAGAAGAAAAGAAAACAACAGATGAAGATGATGAGGACACATATCCTCCTACATCAAACAATAATGATACAAACAGTACACCCAGTGAAGAACCTGAAGAAGAGCTATTTGAAAAGGCTCCATCTAGATATGTTCAAAAGAATCATCCAGAATCTCAAATTTTGGGAGAAAAGGAATCAGGTGTACAAACAAGAAGGACTCTTGTGGGATCTTCTAGCAACCTGGAATTTCTGTCCACGGTTGAACCTCACAGTGTCAGTCAAGCTAGAAAAGATGAATTTTGGATTCAAGCCATGAATGAAGAGCTTGATCAAATTGAAAAGAATCACACTTGGGAGTTAGTACCAAGGCCTCATGACAAAAATGTCATTGGAACTAAATGGATATTCAAAAAAAAGTTAAATGAGAATGGGGATGTTATAAAAAATAAAGCTAGACTTGTGTGCAAAGGGTATGCTCAACAAGAAGGTATAGAATTTGAAGAAACCTTTGCTCCTGTAGCCAGACTTGAAGCCATAAGAATGTTTCTTGCATTTTCAAGCTTCCAACAAATCAAAGTTTATCAAATGGATGTTAAATCTTCTTTTCTCAATGGTGATCTAGAAGAAGAAGTTTATATAGAACAACCAGAAGGATTCATTTTGGGGAATGATGAAAAACTTGTTTGTAGACTTAAAAAGGCTCTATATGGTCTCAAACAAGCTCCAAGGGCATGGTACTATCGTCTTGACAAATATCTTCATCAACAAGGATTTTCAAAGGGGTCTGCTGATAGCAACTTGTACACAAAAACTAAAAATGACAAACTATTGATTGTGGTTGTATATGTCGATGATATCATTTTTGGAAGAAATACAGAGTCTATGAGTCAGAAATTTGCTTCTGATATGCAGCAAGAATTTGAAATGCCTTTACTCGGGGAACTAACATTTTTTCTTTGCCTGCAAGTGCAACAAGCAACAAATGGTATATTCTTATCACAAGCAAAGTATCTCAAGCAAATCCTGAAGAAGTATGGCATGGAAGATTGCAAACTTGTAAGTACACCAATGATAACCGGATGCAATCTCAGTTCTAATGATGATTCCCCCACCGTAAACCAACCAGAATACAGATCTATGATAGGAAGTCTACTTTATCTCACTGGGACAAGACCAGACATCATGCATGCAGTTGGGATTGTTGGACGATTTCAAGCCAATCCAAAAGAGTCTCATCTTCAGGCTGTGAAAATAATATTCAAATATCTACAGGGAACTCAAGACTTTGGACTATGGTATCCAAAGAATGTTGATCTTACTCTTCATGCATACACTGATGAAAATTGGGCTAGAATTTTTGATGATCGAAAAAGAACTAGTGGTGGTGCATTCTTTATGGGGCCCCGGTTAGTATCTTGGTTCCGCAAGAAGAAAAGTTCCATTGCCTTATCTACAGTAGAAGCAGAATATATGGCTACAGCATCATGTTGCACTCAACTTCTTTGGATGATGCAAACCATACAAGATTTTCAAATAAAATGTTCACCTCCTATCTCCATTATGTGTGATAATACAAGTGCCATCAGTATCTCAAAGAATCCTGTTATGCATTCCAATACCAAGCACATTCCCATCAAATATCACTTCTTACGAGAACAAGTGCTTGAGAAAAAGGTGAAATTAGAATATGTTTCCTCCAAAGAACAAGTTGCTGATATATTTACCAAACCTATACCCAGGGAAGAATTCGAAAATCTCAGACAGAAACTGGGAGTAGTCTCTACCATGCAAAGGATCAGGTCTACTTAATTACAGAAGACTCAATTGGTTGTGAGGTGCTATCTGAATGCACAGGCTCAGGGGGAGCATTGGTCATGTGAAAAGGATGAATTGTTGGTCATATTATGTTTGAAGATGCAGCATGATCTCAGGGGGAGCATGGGACTGTCGGTTCTTGATCAAACTCTTTGCCATTGATGTCAAAGGGGAAGGAAACGCAAAAAAGGGTGTCTATCAGGTCATCAAAGGAAGAGTATTTCCATCAATGCCAAAGGGGGAGATTGTTGGAATATTTTCATTGATGGCAAAGGATATGGCAAAGAAAAGAGATCAAAGGCGCAGCAGAGTTTTGGTAAAAAACAACACGCATTCAAGAAGGATGGGAAAAATCACCCTTTTACAGTGGAATGAAGACATTCGTAGTTCCAGACTACGGAGGAGCGGATTTTATTTAAAAACAGTCATTTCGAGCGTTTAAGCCCTCAACAACAAAGTATGAAGGAAATTGATTAAAACAACAGAGGTCCTTTATGTTTCTGAAAAGGAAAGATCAAGTGGTCCCCACCACCTTAGCGCAAATCGCAAGATCGCAAGTTTTGAAGTTTAAATGTCTTGTTGATGTGGATATTTGTGATGTGTGATCGTCGCACCATCGCACCATCGCAACATCGAAATGTCGCAAAATCACCCTCCACCCAAGCCAGAGTTTGTTGATTGTTGCAATATGCGATTATCGCAATATCGCACATTTTTTATTTCCGCCATCGCACGATCGCAATATCGCACATTCAAGTGTTCTGACTACGATGTGGGCCTGGGGTCAAAGAATGAAATCTCGTTTGTTTGAAGATTGAAGTCCAGGTTAAAAGTTCATTGAAATTTGATTAAAAGTAATGTTACGGAGGCAGTGTAAATTTTTAAAATAACTGAAAGGTTATATGAATATATTTTATTGCTAAGTCAGCGGCACTAAGCGAAGGAAAGGAATCACGTACGGGTTTTATGAAGCCAGTTTGCCCATTTCACACCGCATTTTGGGGATAAGCGGTAATTTCCGGTTGGGTGGCGATTCCATTGATCGGGTAACACGCGTCCCTATATGACTCTACAAAACCGCCTGTCACTACGTGCCATTGCGCGTTATTGTTCGGCCACAGATATCAAGCAAAATTAATGAGCATCGTTGATCTGGGAAGGGGTCATCGGACGATGTTCGCTTGATGAAGATGCACAAAGGATTATCTAGCGTACGGAGAGGGAATTTGATTGGCTTGTTAACCATATAGGTGGGGGGCCGGAGCTAAGTTTTTAAATATTATGACCACGCCAATCCATTGTAAATGATTTATTAATCATAAATTTATATGGCGGAGATAAAGTTCCTTTTTGGGTCATTTCGTGTTGTAAAAGCAATTTTGTATGTTTTGGGGAGGTCATGAGTATAGTAGATTGTTGGACCCGATTATCTATTGTGACCCCGTCCAGGAATACCATTAGGGTTCGTGGTTTTGACTCATGGTTTCACTAAAGGCGACATCTATATAAAGTGATGAGAATTATGAAGAAGGGTGCAAGACAAAGGGTTGATAAAAAAATGAATCTCCTTTGGAGATATCTGTACGAATAAACCCTTGATATATCTGAATCGATGGTGCACCTGTAAATATGATGATCATATCGACTAACGCAATTATGAAGAACATGTGCATGCATAAGGGTGATTAATGAATGAAGCTCTTGAAGGAATGTCTGGATGGGCAAACTCTGTTCTTAACATAAAAATCTGAATGAACCTCTGGTCTTGAACGACGGACGAAGAAACGATGAAGAGCTAGCGCATGACTGCTGAAGAAAACATATGAATCCGGTGAGTCTGAGGGTTGAAGCCTTCATTTTGGAAGTAGAAGTTTTCTGCCTGTAGAAACTGGTGTTATGTTCAGGGGGTTGAAGCTCCCTTCCAGGAAAGGCTAGTAAACGAGAGAAGGTTTTAGCCTTCTACAGGTGGGTGCCTGCGTGCTGGTATGAGTCTGCACCATCATATATTGTAAAAGGTTTTCTCTATAATAAAATATTGAAGACTGAGATTACAGCAGCGGTGGTTTTCTCCCGAATTGGGTTTCCACCTTAAATCCTGGTGTCCATATGTGTTGTTCATGGTTAATGGTTTGTTCTATTATTTATGTTCATTCTTAATGCTTATCTGATGTAATTATCTAAGTAAATACATAATAAGATATCTGGACATACATGTTGAATGCAGTACTGTAACATATGGTTTGTTTTTAAGAGAAAGGAAAGAAAAATTGTTCAGCCCTAAAATACTGATTCACCCCCCCCCCCTCTCAGTATTTTTCCCAACACAAGCATTGTTGAAGCTATGATATAATGATGTAGAGTCCCCAAGCATACCGTGCAAAATTTAAAGGGCGTGAAGATCTAGGTTTGCTAATAATGTGCGGAGGTTTCCAAGGCTGGTGGTGTAGCCAAGGAGGAGGTGCTAGACGAGGTCGTGGAAAAATAATATGCTATAATTGTGGTCAGCATGGAAATTTTGTGAGAGATTATCAGAATGATTCTTCTCTATCTTGTAGGTATTGTCGCACATTTTATCATGAAATAGAGGATTTTCCTACATTATTCACTAAAATGCGAGAAAATCGCAATGAACAACCTTCCCAGAACATACAAATTATGAGATCTGAACCACGCGAAGAAGACCTAAGCATCAACATAGTGAAAAGAAGTGGTATAAGTATGGGATAAGATAAAGGAAAGAAGCATATGGAGGATACATGGGTCTGGAAAGCTGGAGACAAGAATAATGGTTTTGATATACAACATGAAAGACAAATATTCATGGATGCAAAGAATAATTTTATGAGCCCTGGAGCTTTGACATCAATAACGCATAGTAAATTGATTTCGTTGAAGTATAAACTCGTGGATATTACTGAATCCAAGGAATTTGATCCAACCATTCTGACATCTTTATTGCGGAAATGTATGAATTTTATCAGGGATCAAAAGGTTGTGGAGGGATTGTAGGAGTTTATCGAAAAATTCATTGGTAAGGAAGACCAACAACTAGAACAAATCGTATTATACAAGGTCTACAAACATGAGAAAAGAACTAGAAGAGAAATGCAGCTCACTGTATAGATTAAAGAGTATGAAATGGATCAAGAAATATTTGATCTTGGATCATATGCCAATGTTTTTCCAAAACAAACATGGGAACATATGGGGAGACCTAGGCTGCAATAGTCGCCATTTCAACTAAGGATGGAAAATGAACAAAAAATAATTCATATGGGTCAACTGCATGGTATTAGTGTAGATATTGATGGCGCACGTGTATTGTCGGATTTACAAGTTATTGAGATGGTTGATGATAGCAATATGTATCTTGTGTTTCTTGGATTTGATTGGGATTATGACATGGATGCTATAATCAATTCGAAAAGTAGACATATGGTATTTGAAAAGAACGGTACTAGGGTAGCTGTGCCTTTGCACCCCTCTGAAGGTGTACGCTATAAAAAACCTATTCATATGGAATATCATGATGCTGATATTGATCAGATCTACAAGATTACTACGCAAGATGAATATTGTATTAATTCAACCGTTGATGTAAGAATACGTTAGGGGCATGATAGTCTGTGTGTTTCAAACTCCGATGAGGAACTGGAACTTTGGAAAATTCTCTTACATGAAGTATCTACTAAAGGGTGTAACAGAGTTACCAAAGCACTGCGTTGTGTCACATAAGTGGTACGTGACTTGATTTTTTATGATGGAATTGGGAATGTTGTCTTGTTTTTGGAATACTTTGAACAAAAGGTACCTGAAGAACAATGATATGAAGCTTTGGACTTCTTCTTGAGGTCCACTCCGACCTGATGGTGGGGTGAGTGGAGAGAAAGATTAGTGAGATGATCATATTTACCATTGTACTTCTCTGTGATCTTAGGTTTGGTCATATAGACACTAAGATCATAGAGAAGTACAATGGTAAATATGATCCACGTAGGAATTTATCTCATTGGACTATAGCTTGCGGCAAATAACCTCAATGTGAATGGGTGCATATATTTCTCCATACCTTTGATACGATACCAGAGTAGTGGTATATTGAAACGGAGTTGTGCCATGGCACCATAAATTGGTATGAACTAACGGAAGGGTTATTATTGACTTATAGCTTGGCCGATGGATGTGATTTTATTAATGATGCTCTTCATGAAGTCAAAGCAGGAGTATTCTGAATTACCGCTGAGCCAAGGGCTTTTGTATAGCTTGACTGGGATGCGCAGTTGGATCAAGCATGTTGGAGCAGGGTCCCCTTAGGCACAAGTTCCAAAAAGATATGTGTCGGACCATAATTGTGAATTACGGATAAAACATGCTTCCCTGGATAGATGAAAACCTAGAACAACATATTAAATACTATACATCAACAATATACATCAACTAAGATCTTTCAATATGGAAAATCAAATCCAATATAGATGCATATAGGGAAAAGTAAGTTGTATTATTTATTGATGATAGAAGGAGAGGTTACAACCAAATGACTGATTTGAAGTGATGCTTCTAGCAATGATCCTTAGCCTCATCATAGGATAAATCTCTCTAGTAGCTGTTACACAATTCTAGCTCTCAATTGAAAATTCTCCAACATTTCTCTACTCAAATTATTCCTTCTCAAACAATCAGATCTATGCTCAATTTATAAATGAACTGAAGGTTGTTTTGAAATCAATGACTTTTCAATAATAGGAAAGATATGTTCCCAATCATGTATATGTCAAATGGACACCTGGATTTGAAGCTTGACACATGCGAACTCTTCTAGAAGGCACTGGCCAAGTGGAGATTTCAGAACAATGAGAATTTCGCTCCCAATGTGACCAACGCACCCATAGATGTTGGGAAGTGCTTTGCAGAGAAGCCTTGCATGGGGCTACCTGAATATGAAACACAATTAGCCCCCTTAGAGGTAGCGTTGGTGAGCTCTCATATGCTATATAATAAAATTCAAACCTTGGAAACCTTTTCTTGATGAAATTCATGCTTGATTTGTCTTGTTTTTGCCTTAGGGCATGTAGCAACTTGAAATGATAGGGAATGATAGACCCTTAGTCATTGGTATTGGAGATGATGCCCAGTTAACCAAGTCATTGGGAATGATGCTAAAATTGACCTATAACAATTCCCTCCTAAAGCATGAGCTCAAAATAATAATAACATTTGATTGAGATGCTTTACACTATTGTTGGCTCAAGGGGTCCTGACCCAGGTTCGGTGTGCAATGTTTTCCAACAAACTCCTATAATATTGGCACTTTCGGTAGCAACCTGCTTGCACAGGTCAAATTATCACCCGAAGTAGTATGGGTGGGTGTTGGAACCAGGTTTTTTCACGTTGAGAAAGGATGCGTAAAGCAAGCAGAGCTGCACTAGGCCCTGTAATCCCCGATTACCTTGTTCTGCGTAGGGTTAATTAAGTCTCTATTCACATCCACGTGCACTAGATCTATAGTTATATGCTTGTTATTACATCAACACAACTGTAAATAAACAGAACATAGAAGATCTAGATCCAAGAACACAGTATACAGATCTTTCGTAGCTTAAGGACAAAAAACACACAATACAACAATTATTAGTAATTCACATAACAATACTCACAAATTCAGTTCTTTAACAATATTTCGCATTCATTTTTTCATCAATTCTTCCTTACAATTCCCTTCCCAACCTGCGCACACAATAGCAGGGTTTGCACACAGCTGGAGTTGGATCTCTGCGCACACAGCCAGTAGGAGTTCGTTCCCCAAAACCCAAATAGATAGCTTAAATCACAATTCGCATCAATAGCTCATCATATCCTATCCTTTAAAATAGAAAATGCATCTCTATTTAAAACAGTCTAGCCTCAAATTTCCTATGGTTCGCAACCCATGGTTTTCAGACCCCTAGTTTACCCTTTGACCCATTACAATGCGCTCAGGGCCTTGACCCACCCCAAAACCCCTCTGCTAGGCTAAATATAATAAAAAATATTCAAAATGGATCAGTTTTGTAGCTAGTTAGGAGACCCCATTCCAATAGTCCCCCAACACAATCTTGTGACTCGTCCCAAGTCACTGCAGTGGCGCGGCCTCTATTTGCGCGCGCAAGGTAGCCAGAGTGCGAAGGAGTGGTGGGAGCACTTCCTTACTCTGGGCCACGAATCGTTGCACAATGTTGACCAATGTCAGGCTGGCAGGGCCATCTGGAGCCGTGGTAACTTGCTCTAATAGCCGGTGGAGGCACGCAATGGCATACTGAGCATCTTCTGTGAGCTGGAGTGTAGCATCGGCCCATGGTTTCAAACATTTGCAGATGACATGCTTGTTGTGGCGAAGGTTCTAAATCCCATCCAAGATGGCTAGACGTTGTGCAAAGCCGGTGGAGGGTGAGGAGGCTCTGACTTGGTCAAGAGCAGCTTCTGTCTGCTGTAATTTCATCTGGATATGCTGAAGTGTGGAATGGTGTTGTACTGTTGTCCATAATTTTGTAGTTTTTTAAACCAATTATGCGCCCTCCATCAGCTTCTCCTGGATAATACACGTTACGTCTGTGACCACTGTAATTCGCTGGTCCCGTACTTCCTGAGGTATGTTATACTACTGTCACTTGGCTTGGTCATGGTGGTGAACTTCGTACAACACTCTGGTGTTCAGTCCTTGTAGCTCTGTGCGAGATAGCTATGCTAAATCAATTTGGATTTCCCCCATAGTTGGATCAGGAGCATTAACGAGGGGAAATTCGAGGGAGGGAACACACATTTATTCAGTTGGGCGGGACTTTGGAATTGCGAAGAAGTCGTAGCGTGTCCTTGTATCGCAGCGTTTCGTCTACGTGTGGCTCGCAGACAATCCCTTCTGCCAGGAGCCAGTGCTTACCCTTGTGACTGCACTCAGCATTCCCAGGCTCTTTGGTTGGGTCCATCCTAGCAACATGAAAACGGGAAACCCAGAGAATGTTAATGAGCGCAAAAAGCCAGTACACAGATAGCAGGAGCATGGTGTAGGGTGAATAAATAGCCTAGTGTGTAATTATCCAGCCATCCGCACACCGTCCGGAGCTATTTAATGGTGGAGTAGCCCATTTGTGAGACTGACCATCGATCAGGTAGATCAATATTACCATAAATGGTTTCATTGATGATCTGTCGTCGATTGTGCATACTTGTAAGATCCCTTTTTGATTAAATCAAGATGTGCTGATGGTCATCCTGCATGCCTGAGGTCATTTCCATGGAATGTCAGACCACGGATGATGCCTGTATGTCGTTCGCGTACCCTGAATTAAGGTTTACGCGAGGTGTGTCTGAAAGCTTGCCATCAGTCTTTTCGAGCCATGTGATTCACCCTTTTTCAGAACGTCCTTGCACCATAGGGCTGTGTCACACGTCCTTGTGCCATTTATTTCTTGAGGCATCCACAAATTCTTCAAATTACACATGGGCCCGGGCAGGTTTGTAACCCGACGCATGCCTAGGTCAGCGGTACCCCGAAAAGCCTATCCGTGCAAGGCTTGATCGCACCCTTAAGTGTTGTATGTCAGCGAGTGTCCACGTAGGTCGACTGACCTCAGATTCCATCTAGAAATTGGGGTCCCTATGCACAGGATCACCCTTCTCCAATACTTCTCCTAAGTGAAGAATACTGGTCCTTGCATAGGTGCTCCGCAATGTTAGTGATAGTGCCCCTAGCCTGCGTTTCGTGGGAATCTTATGTTCAACCATATCCTGACTATCAGCTACTTCCTCCTAGCAGGTCAGGTTCCTTTCTGCGATAGAGATGCACCGAAAATTCTTGACGGTATGAAGACATCGGAGCACCGAAACTTCATGCAATCGGCCCTGCCAATTTTCCAGATCCTCATCAGAGTAAGAAAAAAATTCACTGTCCTTTTCCCAGCAGATAATTCCTTCATATGTGGGGTTAACCCGATCTTCATCCTGCGCAGTTAATTTATAAATGTGATCTGATTCCTTCTCCTCATAGGCTGGTTCTGTATACCACGCACCTTCTGCTGGATCTAGTGGTAGTATGACACGTGTACCTTTTCTTTTAAACACCATGCTGCATTTATTGAGATTAATGACATCCCCCATGTCAATTTCCCAGTCTATTCCAAGGAGCGTAGGGTATGGATCCGCATCTTCCACAATTTCTATGACTTCAAAGTTAGCTAGGACCCTTGCCCCTGCAATGTCAACCATGACTTTTGGTAACCTCTCTAGAGGGATTATTTTTTGTTGATTGGCCATTCAGAGCTGGATGGTGGACCATTCTAATTTAGGTTCTCCCATTCATTGTCATGTCTTCTTTTGTAAGAAATTCACATCTGACCCTAGATCTAAGATAACCTAATCCATCTCATAGTCACCAAATTGCGCAGTCAATCACATCTCTCTCCTGGTGCACTTCTTATAGCTGTATAGTTTGTGTACATCCTTGGTTATAGGGATCAAATTGGACCGAGTTGTGCAGGTATTTAGTAGTGCTTGGAGAATTCCTATATCCTGTGGATTTTGTAGCGGCTTTAGACATGATTTTAAAAAGGGCTCAACTCCTTCCTCTATCTGAGGTTGCGTCGGCAGCTACACAGGGTCTTCCAGTGGTGTTTGTTCTTTGAAAGGCACTCCCCCCCAGGAGGCCAGCTCCTCTTTTGCTCCCTGGGTGACCAGCCCGCTATGTGTCATGATTTTTACATAGGTATCCTCCTTTCTTAGCTCAATTTTAAATCTTTGTAAGTTTTGCATAGGGATGGGCTTCTTTTCCTGCATCTTGGCTATTACAATTGGGCATTCCTCCACCTCATGGTCCAGCTGCCTATAATATTTGCATGATGGACTGGTGGGATTTGGGCATTCTCTGGAAAAGTGCCCTATTTCTCCATAGTTATAATATATTAGTTTCCCATATCCTCGTCCTACGCTTCCTCCTCAACCTCCTCTGCCTCGGGTCGGTGATCCTCCAAAGTGCGCAGAGAATCTTGGTGACGTAGGGTCTGATTTTACCCTATATAAGTTCCCATGATCCATTATTAAGTCATAAGTATGACATTTCTTCTCATCATGTCCCACTGATCAGCAGAATCAGAACCATTTTTGCTTTAGTTCTGGGACATACGCACCTAGCTGAGGGAAATGGTTCGTATCATGAAGTCCTACTACTCGACAATCATTGCATCATAGTGCAGGTCCACTTGAACCTGGTCGTAATAGGACGAGATCCCTACTTGCCCCTGGGCGTACCGGACTAGGTCCTCCTGCTTGCATGTAATCCATCAACAGAGGGCACTGATCGTTTGTGTGGCCAGACACCCGGCATCGTATGCACCAGAGATCTGCACGAATGTCCTTTCCTCTCTCTTTTCACAGGTTCTGTGTCTCCATATGCATAACCCAAAGTTGTTCCTAGATTTGTTGCACCCCTGCAGACGTATCCTCTTGGGGGGCATCCTCCAGTTTCATAGCAACTTCCACAGCCTTCACCTACGACTCAAAGGTCTGTTGACTCATTGGCATGCGCAGATGAGGTAACAACATAATGATGAACCATTATGTATGTTGTCTATCATCATATTTGAACCCTCCTTCCCTGATTGCTTTCTTCAGTCGTTGATCAACCTACCATACTGACTAAGACGCACCTTTTTTGAAGTCCTTTACTTCTGCTACCAACTGGGAATAATATTTCATCTTCCTGAACTGGTGCTTCAAAGCATACTTGATATCTTGAATAGATGTGCCCCCATTATGGGCAATATACCGCATATACCAGTCCAGGGCCCTGTCCTCGAAGGCCAATGACATGTGTGCCTTTTTTACCGTATCACTCGCCACATTTTGCGTAATCCATATAGAGTCTAAAACGAACTAAAACTGGTCCATATCCTCATCTCCTACCCCCTTGAAGGTAGGTAGTTTTAGATGTGCAACCATATCACTGTCTAGGGAGGGTGGCGATATAGGTGAATTCTTACCTTTGTGCGGCTTAGGTGGCGATGTGGCTAGGGGATCTTGCCCAGCTTGTTCCTACAACCGATTGTAGGAAGATCTCCCTCCATCACATTTGGTCCGATAGTATTTACCACTGCGTGTTGCACTCCCATCTAGATCGGAGGTCATTTAGTCAGTATGACTACACAGAATACTCTTTTCGTACAGTAATTTCTTGATCAGCAATGGAAACATCCTCAGAAATTTGCCCCAAAACCCTTTTAAGAATCATCGTTCAGCCTCAGAATATGATACAAACTGATGAATGAAAAATTTTGTCATAAATCCTCCTAGCACACTATCCACCCAGTGATCCATCGTACGTGTTGATAGTATTATCAGTTTTTTCCAGCTGCTCAAGCAGCTCTGGGGTCCACTGATTGACACGCTCGTCCTTCCAACACTTCTGGAATTCCACAAGTCTAGCCAGCCACTCCTGGAGTTCAATCGCAAAGGTTACAAAGAATATTTCGTAGCTTTCAGTAAGAATGTACCTATTTTTCCACCTTTCTGCTATTAACTTTTCACTGTGATTTTCTTTTACTGCGAACTCTTGTATCTATATTTTGAACTAGTCTTCGATCTCTTTTCTTTCAGGATTCCATTATTCTCTTTTCATTACCCAATTCCTCTCTCAAACCTCTTCCAGTCCCGGCAGCGGCACCATTTTTTGGCTCGAGGGGTCTTGACCCAGGTTTGGTGTGCAAGGTTTGCAAACAAACCCCTATACTACTGGCCCTTTCGGCAGTGACCTGCTTGCATGGGTCAAAGTATCACCTGAAGTAGTATGGGTGGGTGTTGGAACTAGGTTTCTTCACCCTAACAAAGGATGGGTAAAGCAATTAAAGCTGCACTAGGCCCTATAATCCCCGATTACCTTGTTCTGCGCAGGGTTAATTAAGTCTCTATTCGCATCCACGTGCACTAGATCTATATTTATATGCTTGTTATTACATCAACATAGCAGTACATAAACAGAACATAAAATATCTAGATCCAAGAACACAGTATACAGATCTTTCGCAGCTTAAGGATCGAAAACGCACAATACAGCAATTATCAGTAATTCACATAACAGTACTCACAGATTAAGTTCTCTAACAATCTTTCACATTCATTCATTCATCAATTATTCCTTAAAATTCCCTTCCCAACCTACGCACACAATAGTAGGGTCTGCACACAGCTGGACTTCGATCTCCGTGCACACAGCCAACAGGAGTTCGTTCCCCAAAACAAAAACAGATAGCTTAAATCACAATTCGCATCAATAGCTCATCATATCCTATCCTTTACAATACAAAGTTCATCTCTATTTATAACAATCTAGCCTTGACTTTCCTATGGTCCACAACCCATGGTTTTCGGACCCCTAGTTTACCCTTTGACCCATTACAATGTGCGCGGGGCCTTGACCCACCCCAAAACCCCTCCGCTAGGCTAAATATAATAAAAAATATTCAAAATGGACCAGTTTCTTAGCTTTTTAGGAGACCCCATTCCAAAAACTATGATGGGCTGGAGATGAAGCGGAGTGGTCACCTACATCATTCTTACAATACATTACATCATGATATATCCTCTTTGATCATAATTGTGGAGGGTAGGCATTCCCATGTTCGACACATAAACAATCTAATAACATGTACATAATTCAAAAAGTCATCGACACTAGAATGTTTCCCAATGTAGACATGCCTACAGATATAGGCCCATGTTCAGATGACAATCTATATGTAAGGTCACCATACAGATTATGTGTACAACAATCCTAAAAACACAACCCAGATGGCTGAAACTAGATTCGGGGTCTTCTTATCTCATTCACTCGATCATTGAGATACAAGTCTAGCCATGCAAATATATGATTTTTCGTCGAACATGGAAAGACATCATTTGATTAGTAGCTAATGATGTGAGTTGTTAACAAATGCGAGAGAACCACCATTAATGAAAATTGCCTTCAAGGTAATGTAGTACATTTTGTAAGGCATGAATAGATGATTTGATGTCGAATTCCAAACAAAATATTTCGGTCAAAGGTTCAGAAGCAAGGATCTTGTCGATGCTGTAACAAGCCTCATGGTACTGGAATCTGATGTTTCTAAGCGAAATTCTTAGATATGTATTTGTCGTCGACAGGAAGTCACCTTATTGCGAAACGGGAGTTACTGATTTCAGAGACAAGGGTATGACTTGATATAGCAATTTTCAGGGATGAAGGTCATGAGAATAAAGGTTTACGAGTATTGTAGAAGGATTAGTTTATTCACTGGATGACTTCTCTTGAACATATCAGTGACACTGTGATGATTTGGCAACATCGACCCAAAACTGAAGTGAAGGTATGATGAACCATAGGTGTGAATGAACTGTCAAGATGATTACCCAACCAAAACAGTCACAGACATGGAGTAAAGGAAGTGTCATGTTCAAGAGCGACTTGCTACCAAAAATAAATTTTTCTCACTTTTCCCAAATTTTCCACGGTCATTTTTCAACCAATACCTCTTTATTTTTTAACAAGATTGAGGAGGATAACATTTGCTTGATCTATAATTCAACCCTTTGGGTGAATAAAGTATCGCTATTTAATAATTTAATGAGTCTAGCGATGAATGAAACTCGATTCTTGCCATGATCAACAATCCTGTCGCTATTTTATGTTTTAACAAGCTTAACGATAGTGATAGCCCGGTCCTTTTTCATATTTAGAGAGTTTGAAAAAGAGGACGAAAGAAAACTCCATAAGTACTTTTTCGTAAATTTGTCACTTAGATCCGAAAAAGTGTAAAATAAAATCTGAGAGAACCTCTTTGGTCATTTTTAACCAAGGTATTCCTTTTTCGTAAATAATCTATCTCAATCCAGAAAAGGGTTACATTTATACTGAGTAGATATAAATTCATTTTCTTTTAGGAGCTCAAAAAGACAAGTTCTCAACAATATTTTCACATTATTGGAGTCTAAAAAGAGTTGAAATAAGACTCCAGGGGTTCCTTTTTCACTGTTATTGAAGCTCGAAAAAACAGATAAAAATGCACATCAAATCCTTTTTCTTTTTCAACAAAGCTCGAAAAATAAGGAGAAAAAGGTATGCTTTGTGGTCAAGTCATTCTTTGAAATAAATCTGCATGACTAATCTATTCATTAGTTGTATTTCCTGTTCAGAACAACATCAAATGGATTAAAAATACCTCTTTCATGATTAAAACATAATAAAAATATAGTCATAGCAATAAATTTAACTTGCAAATAGTTAAATGACTATTTAAAAGTAGTTTCACTATTCATTTTTACCATTCCATAGTTACCATTTGTATTTTGGAGCTTTGAACCTAATTTTTCCCCCAAACTTCACTTGCTGATTGCGATCGTTTCTGTGGGCGGATTTCGTTTCTGTTTGATCCAGGTTAGTGCCATGAACCTCCTCTTTCCTTTAGTATTCATTTCATCTCCAATTTCTACAAATTTTTAGGGTTTTAAGGCACCTAGTAGAGTAAATTCTGCCAAAAATGAGGGCAACGCACCCCTGAATGTCAAAACATGCATTGCATAGAAGGTACAGTGAAGTGTACTTGCATGTGCAATGCACTATCCCTTGTCAAGGAGTGCATTGGGCGCAATTTAAGTTATTGATTTTCTTATTATGCCCAAAATTGACCTATTTTTTTGCAATAAATGGAATCTAATGGATCTTATGGTTGTGTTTCAGGTTTCCATCAGATTATAATGAAGATTACATGGAGGGAAATAGAACATGAAGAACAAGATATGATTGCCTTGAATGATTTGGGTACTATAAGAGCCATAAGAGATTGTGGACTGCGTAAGTACTTCAAATTGTCCAGGATGAGGCAACAAATAGAACTCTTGGAGTTCTTAGTTCGAGCATGGGATTCGACGATAAAGGCATTTCATATTAAGAACCAAGTGGTTCCCATAATAGTTGAGGATGTGTATTTTCTCACAGGTTGTCGACGAGAGGTTTTCTCATTTCTCTCATAGGGTCTACCGTTGGAGGAGAGACAGTGAGGGATTATATTCTACAGTATTTCTATCCAGGGGTAGAACCTAGAAAACATGGAAAAATAAACATCTGAGATGTCAGATATTTTTCTTTTAGAACTATCCTTTTCACAATCGTTAAACTTGCTGGTACCGTTACACTACATGTAGCAAAAAGATCATATATGTAGTATGCGCTAGAGTGTATGGAGCCAACAGTCTTCAACTGGCCTGAAGCTATTCTATCTTAGATAAAGGAACAACTGAACAAAGCAAAGGGAGGAAGGAATAATAATTTCAGCTATGGTTCTATCCTTATATCTTTTTCCTTGGAACGAATTCCACTGATGCAGCCACAACATGTGATACTAGATATAAGTAGTCCTAGAGATCCTCGAATGAAGATATGGGTGGAACTCATGGGTCGGCATGCTGGCCAATTGACTGTTTTTTTCTCTAATACATTCTTTGCCTGGTTTCGATGACATATTGTTGCCATCGATGAGTATGCATACATAGGCGTTGATTTTCGAAGAGATCCAAATTTAGCATTACCAGAAGGCGCTCAATGTGGTGCAATAGGTAAGAATGTTTGACCATGTTTTTTTATTTTCCTAAGGTTTATAAAATGTTTTTGTGTTTTTATTTCTTTCCAAGACTAAACTAAATGTTTGATGTAATGCATATATTGGTCATGTTCAACTAGGCGCGAAGCTGATGTGCTAGTACAGAGGGCTATCGGGAGAGCATTCCTTTAGGATCTTCATCTGGCTAAGACTCTAACTGAGCTTTATCAGCACATAGAAGGCTTGATCATCAAGATTCTAGATCGTCGGATCGAATAGCTTCCTATGTGGCTACAGCGACACACTATTGGGGTTCCTAACCATTTCATAGGATAGCTAGATCTATAGCATGTTACCATGAGCACCACTAGTTTACTTATGACATTTTGCATACATTTTGAGGTCAGATGACCAATGTGTCTTGGGCACAAATTTTTTAAAAACCTATAATTATCTATCTATATGATTTCATATTTTTTCCTATGTTTATTATGAAATCCTATTCAATGATTTGAATTCTTTATTTACATATGTTGCAAATGTCTGTCTAAAACTTGATTAGCTAATGAATTAGTCAATGTGTTCAAATTTTTTGAAATGTGTTGATATTGAATAAAATCAAAGTGTATTTACAAAATTTTAACTCTTAGGAACAATCTAAGAAGTGTTGGATTTCTAACAGTATAAACACTAGTAAGTTGTAATACCACAAGTTGTGAGTCTAACCTTATGATTATGCAGTTAATACCAAATGAAATGGAATCAGAGAGAAGTTCGATCAACGCACTATACTCAGTGATATTTTTCGTCGGTCTACCAATACAAATCCCTTGAAAACTCACTAACTCGTTGTTTGGAGCGAAAATGTCCCATGCTCAAGAGGATAGATTCTGCGTACTATGACTAGCACCATCAGAATATCCAACAAATGGTTCCAAAGATTCAGTCATCTGCGATGAAATGTAAAGAGGATTACTAATGTCAAGAAAAATCTAAAAACAAATTAAGATAGTGAAATCAAATCAACAGCATACATTTACAATATAACACAAAAAATTACTACGCTCATGATTAAGCATAGTAAAGTTTCAAATACAGCCCATTTCGAGGATGCGCCAATGGAATTCCATCGTAATTAACTAACTCATAGGAACCCTTAGCAAGAAATATTTTGAAAATAGAGGGGCCATGCTTTTGACAATATAGGGGCCATGCCATAATGGCTCAAACTTTCCTGTACCTATTACATTAGCTTCTTGATCGTAAAGAAGGACCAAGTTTCCCTCTGAGAAAATGCGAGGCTGGATTTTTTTTTCGTAATACGCTTTTATACATATCTTATGTGATTCGTTGGCCAATTGGGCTTCACGACGCGTTTCATCAAGATGGATGAGTTTAAGGAGACACACTTCTTCTTCTGAGGTGTCAGGGAACAAGTCTATTGCAAGTTTTAACGATGATATTTCGCATTGGATTGGTAAGATAACTTCCAGAACATACACCAATTTAAAGGGAGTAAATTTGGTTGCATTTCTCATCGAGGTTCGATATGCCCACAAGGTAGAGTACAGGATAAAATTCCAATTTCTTTTATGAACTCCTATCATTCATTGAAGCATTCATTTAATAATTTTGTTAATAGCCTCAACTTGTCTGTTTGATTGTGGATAATAAGGAGTAGAATTATCATGTGACAATCCTAACTTGGCAATTAATTCAGACATCATGTGGTTGCGAAAATTCTTCCCATGATCTGTAAATATAGCATGTGGGACCCCAAACCGTGAAATAACATCGTTGAAGAAAAAAAATGCAGTTGTTTGTCCTGTGTTGTTGAATGTAGGCATCGCTTCGACTCATTTGGTAAAATAGTCGACTACGACAATAATATAACCATGCCTCCCGGACGAAGGAGGGTTAAAGGTCATTAATTCAATACCCCATTTCATAAATGGTCCAGCAGAGACAATCGGTTGCATTGGCGCTGGCGGTTTGCGGATTTTACGATAAAAAATATGGCATGCATGACAAATTCCGACTGCGAGGATGCAATCTCGAAAAATAGTAGGCCAAAAGTAACCGGCACAAAGTATCTTCTTTGCGGTAGAATATCCAAATAAATGTCCACCACAAGCCCCAGTATGACAATCATTCAACACTTTTTCGGCCTCCTCAAGAGTGAGGCACCTCCTTAAAATGGTATCGACACCATGACGATAAAGTGTATTGGCAATGATCAGATAATATTTGGCTTGGTATTGAATACGTTGTTTTTCACGGCAAGAGGTATTAGGTCGAAAATTTTGGGTTTGGGGATAAATGATGAAATCCCCATACCAAGGATTAGATGATCCGATTAGAAATAGAGACTCCTCTAGAATTGATGGTTCTAACGTAGTTTCAGTACTATCATAGGGAAGGTCACATAGAAGCTCAGCAAAAACTAAAGAATTCTTTGACTTGGATTTGATAAATTCCAAATAAAATTCCTACAAAAATAGGAATCCATTTTGAATATTCCCCCCCCCCCCCCCAGAAATTGACGTGATAAGATGTAAGTCATGGGGTTGCAATCCGAAACTATTGTTGTTTTTCAAAGTAGGATATAATGGCAAAATCTTTAGACAGCTTGAACAACTGCTAAGGCTAGATTTTCTATGTATGAGTACTGAACTTCCGTATCATTGAGATTACGACTCAAATAATAGATCAGATGTTTAATTTTTTCTTCCACTTGGACCAATACCATAGCAATGTTCATTTCGGCCATGGTGATATATAGGAAAAAATCATTTTGATAATTAGGAGGATACATTAATGACGCTCGGAAAAGAGTGTCCTTGACAACATCAAAATAATATTGCGCAACTTGGTCCCAATGGAAGGGAACCCCCTTTTTCAAGAGTTGAGTAAATCCTTTAGCCATTTCGGCGTAGTTTGGAATGAACCTCCTTAGGAAGTTAGCCTTTCCTTGAAGTTTCTGTATTTGAAATAATTTTGATTGCGCAAGAAAACCAAGAATGGCCTGAACCTTCAAAGGGTTGATTTGAATCCCTTGTTTTGAGACTACGAATCCAAGAAAATGACCAGAACCAACACAAAACACACATTTATGTGGATTGAGGTGTATTTTGTAGTGTCGGTAGCATAAGAAAATGGCTCTCAAATGCATCGGGTGATCAGTTTGATTTCGTGAATGCACTTGTAAATCATCTAGATATGGTTGAACAATGTGCTTGATGTTGTTGAAAGCATAATCCATTGCTCTCTGAAAAGTTCCCCAGCGTTCTTTAAACCAAACAAAAGTTTCCTATATGCGAATGTGCCCCAGGGATAGATGAACGTTTTCATATGTTGATCATCTAGGCGGATATTTATTTGATTGTAACTGGAAAATCCATCCATGAACAAAAATATTTTGCAACCAGCACATCGTCAATAATTTATTCGATAAAGGGAGTAGGATAGTTGTCTTTTGGACAAGCATGATTAACATCCCGATAATCGACGCACACTCTAATGGTTCCTTGTTTTTTCATGACAGGAACGATATTGGAAACCCATTCAGTTAGCGGAACAGGGTAAATGAAACCAACACACAAAAAAATTTCAACTTCTTCTTTGATGGTAGTGGCTTTCCTTGGATGAACAGGATGAAGTCGTTGACGCACTGGTTTGACATCAAGATACATATTAATAGTTTGTTCAACTATACTATTATATATGCCTAGAATTTCATCGTAAGACCAAGCAAATACGTCACGAAATTCACAAAAAAGAGAGAGATATGATTCGAGTTCTGATGGATAACAAGATACACCGACATGAATATTCTCTACAATGCCAGGTTTGGTCAAAATATTGATAGAAATTGTTTCTTCGATATTTGAAAGATTTCTCTTGGAATGGATTGAATTAATGGGAAAAGAATTTGAAAAGAAATTTTTGATGGATGGGTGATATAGTTCACTAAGATCATTTTATTCATGATAAGGAATATGGGAACGATGATGATAATATTCCCATGGTTCTCCTTATGACATCATGGCTTCCAAATATTCTCATCTGTCATGAACATTGAGGAAAATGGATCAGATGGAGTACCAAAATCTAAGGAATGATCAACCCAAACACTTGGCGACATTGATTTCGCATTTTCCACCCAAGCCAGATAAATTGATTTCTATGCCAGATGAATAGGGCTGGGTGGTAGAAACTCATCATCGTAGAAATATCAAAATCACCCGTACTCTTCCTTAAGCCAGATAGAGTGGAAGATATCATGTAGCAGGTCCCTATACTTGCAATTTATGCTGACGTCGTTGGCAGCGATAATGCAAAGGTTCCCATAAGAGTGGAATCCTTTAAGATTCCTACACCAATGTTCTAAATTTCTAGTTGGAGTATGTAAATGAACATAATGCTTCCAGTTACCTGCGAAGCAGAGGAAAAGAAGGATAGTTGATTAATGATTGTAATTGTACCTTTATGTGGAATGGCAATCGTTATAAAATATGTAGAAACAATAGTAACCATTACATATACCCATGGCCTTCCAAGTAAAATATTATAGTCCAGGGGTCCGTCAACAACCTCAAAATCAATATTCACTATTTCCCCCCCTAGTTCAACATTCAGGTTATTAATAATACCACAAGGTTCATATGTATGTCCATCGAATGCCTTCAACGTCGTTGAAGATTGTGATAAGAGAAACGAGCCAAGTGACTTCCAACAGTTTAGAGACATAATGCATGTAGATGCTCCCTCATAAATAATAGTGCGATGAACAAGGTGATTGAGAACATTTACTTGTATGGAGAATGCCAATTCTACTGTTAGTTGTGGCACATAGCCCGTATGGTTAAAGATGACAAGATTAGAATTAGTTGGATCAATTCCACCAATGGCCGACAATAAATCCTTTTTTTGGGAGGGACAATTTTTTAATACCTCAAGAGCATACATAGCTGAAGGGGATTGAGCGAAATCTTCAACTATATTATAATTTTGTGTAGCTCGTGCTCAAGGATTATATGTCAATTTATGAATTACTCCCTTTGGTGTCTTGATTGTCAATTCAGGAATAACAATAGGTGGTATTGATTTTGTAGATGGATTCATTAATGAGGTAGTAGGTTAATCAGTGGCCTGACTACCATAATCTTTATTTCATGTCGACACCAAAATATCCATTGAAGTTTTTGTGATAGATAACATTAACATTTGGGAACTAGGAGCTAGATCCGTAGCAACCATATTTGTGTCAGGATTTGGAAATGGGTATGTCAACATAGTTGATGCATGAAAAGTCTTGATGATTTTTGAGACTTCAGCGCGGTGAGAAAAATCCCTAAAAAAGTGTTCCTCATTACAGATTATGCATGGATAACGAGGTTTCCAAGGTCCAGATAATTGATCAGATGATATTTCCTGCGGGTTAGAATTTTGCTTTTTCTTTGATTTCCCCTTTGTCTTCTTCCTGGTTGCTTGTCACCTTTGCCTTTGTCAAATGACACGGCATTAATTTCGGAAGTAGGAGCAGGATCAGATGCAGTAGGGTTGTGTGTTTTGCAGTTCCTATCAAGCTGTCTCTGGTATGAGAGTCCTTTAATTGAGGAGAAACATTGAAATTATATCTCGGCGCATTAGGGATTTTTCATAGAGCGTGCCAGATTGAGTGTAAATCAATTCTAAATATTGGGAATGAGCGATAAATTTCTCTTCTGTGACGATGCCACCTTTATCCACATCCTCATTTATAGATGGTAAGAGGGAATTAATGAACCATTTAGCAAGGAGCTGATCCAAAACAATTTTCTTAACCATTCGTCGGTGACGATGCCACTCATGAATATGATTAGAGTTGTGAGTAGCATTAGTCTGTTTGAAATTAGTGAAGAGTTCTATTTTAGTTTCATATCTGATGGGTAAATAGAAATGGGTCAAAAATACAGTAGCTAAGGCTATGAAATTATCAAAATAAGCTCTAGGTAATTCAATGTACCATTTTGCAGTTGGACCTGTGAGCGTACGCTAGAAAAGACGTAGTTGAACAGAATCATCATTCAGGAAATTTGATGAACACCTAAGTGATAAGTCATAACATGAGTCGACCGATCTTCTCTAGGGTTTTAATTGAACTTAGGAATATTTGAGGGTAATTTGTGAGGTATCATCGGCCACAAAGGAGCATAATTAATTGGATCATTAGTTAGCCAATTAAAACTGGTAACTATAAAGTTGCAGCAAAGGGCAACTATCTATTACGGTTAGGTTGAGCATAGCCAGGGTAAGATGGAATTTCTTGAGAAACAAGCCTTTGAACACCAGCATAAGGAATCTGCTGCTGGTAACCCAGATAGGGGTTGTTTTGCATAGAAAACGCTTGAGGATTCTGTTGAGCAAAACCTAGATATGATACTTGTTGGAATGAAGTCTTAGGAATTTGCGCCTATGGCTACCAAGGGGTCTGTCCACCAATGTTATAACCCAAAATAACATGACTTGGATTCAGTTGATATGTATAACTCAGTTGCAGTTGTGACATCCCATAAAATGGTAGACCATCTTGTGAATAAATAATTCCTGATACAGGTTTTTGTAAATTAGTCAAAGGATTTGGAGTCTGTGGACCCAACATTTGATGATATTGATTTGAAGGACCTAATTTATAAGGTTGATGATGTACAACATTTTAATTTTGTAACAAGTGTATAGATGTATTAACAAGTGGTAATGAAGTGGGTGTAACAGGTTGAACCGGTTGATACGATTGTACAACCCTTTGTGGTTGGATAGGTAGAGTGGGTTGCCATTGACAAACATTCATTTCAACATTAGATTGAGAAAAAATTGACTAAGTACTATCATAGTGGGTGACCAAAGGTTTCCCCCCAGCATGAGGAGGATAATAAGACATAAAATATTTCTCTCCAAATGTTGGGAGTCCAGTTGATATGGTACTTGAAGGAATAGACCCATAAGGACTGGCTTGATATTTTCCTGATGATGTGTATAATGAATCAAGTCATTCAGTACTTACAATAGGATTACCAATTAAAATACCGGATGATGACATTGGTAAAGTCCATGGATTTGAAGATACACCAGAGAAAATTCTAGATAATGATTTGTACCTGATGGGACCATAGGGTCACCATGAAAATATGACTCTGGTGAAGTGGTAAACATCGATGGGGTAGTGAGGGCAGGAGCTGACGTAATTGGAACAACTATCCCAACTGAAGATGTTGGTTCATACATGGTTACTTGACCAAATGTATACCCTTTTGAATCGACGAGAATTTGAAAAGGAGGAAGATAAAAAAAAGCAGAGGGTGTTAATTGAGAGAAGTACTCATGCAGGTAAAGGTCCTCTCCAAAATGGGTTGGAGTTAAAGGTGTATTGTCTTGTGGCATTTCTTCAATCGCAATTAAACCAGTTGGAAGTATTTCACCATCAAGCCCAAAGTATATTTCAGGTGGTTGACTGTGTGATATGGGAGATTCAATAGCTACAAAACTTTGTGGTATGACCAGGGTAGGAACAACTTTTGGTTGATCGACTTCAGGATTCAGATGTTTTGGCAAAGAATAGACAGGATATGGATCAATTTGTGGTTGAACAACGTCGAGTCCAGGAGGTATGGTCTCACTGATTGGATGGATTGTGACCACGTGTAGTTATGAAGACTCCGGTTCGACAACAGTAGATGAAATGGGATGTGTAGAAAAAACTTGAGCTAACTCTGGTTTATGGGAAAATGATGTTTCACCAGAGGTACAAATTATACTTGATTCGACAAATCGTGATCGCCTTCACCTACCAGAAGTAACTTCTGGCAGTAAAGGTGTTTTTAAAGCTAATGTACGTGATTGAAGGGGGAAATGATTTTTCTCTTCCACGATTACTGATTAATTTTAACCAAAAACAAATAAACAAAATAAAAGGGTAATGCTAGGAAAAAGGGTTTACCAAGAAACTTTGAACTGCAGAATACCTCTTGGCAAACCAAGAAGTACAGGAGGCAATCTCCCTGAATGTTGTGTTTAGTGTATCACAATTTATAAGGTGGTCAACTCGGTTCACTATGGATGGATAGCACCTAAAATTTGTCCTCCCAAATATACCCAAAGGTACGTGGAGGCCCAAGTCCATATTAGCATTGTCTGATGTGAAACCATGTAGTGAGAGCACCCCTTTATACTTATCATAATTGTTAGTATGAATATTAATTCCAAGTGTATGAAAAAAGAACACTTTAGCTGTGCATAACAAATATCCCTAACAGCAAATATGGCTGCCAATATCCTCAGATCTGTAGTTAGGTGATCAAGATAAATGCTACAAAAATCTAGATCTATGCATTAGAAGACATTAAGCAGTAGAAAAAAGAATATTTACTCCATGCATCCATTAGACAAGACAATAATATGTTTAATTAATTTTGTATTAATGGCACTTGGGAGGAAAACATAGAAGGGTGTTACCAGGTCTCCTCAATGGGATGGGTTATTGTAAGTCCTCAGCACTTCAGATCTAAAATTACTCTCTATTGATGGTGTAGAAAACCTAGACAAAAATGGTAGTAAAATATGACTATGATGGTTGACCAAAGTTAGATCAAAAGTATATATCCAAAGTGATCTTTAGGAAACAAAAGATAGTGAGTGAATGGAAAAACCCTTCTACTTATAACAAAATATTGAGTTAGTCTAGATATTGGTGCATAGTTAAAATATTATTAACCAAATCAAGATCCAACTTTTATGGAACATTTTATTATATTTGTTAGAGGGAAAATGAATTTGACTTGGGTCAAATCCCTTTATTTGTAAATAATAAATAAATAAATGGTTTATTTATCATTTTAAGGATGTGGTTGACTAATAATCAAATAAATAATGATTTATTTAATTATTTAAGGGTGATTTAGTCATTTTCAACACATAATATTATTTAAATAAGGTTTAAATAATTATTCTTAGGAAATAATAAGATAAATAATGGTTTATCTAATTAATCTCCCTATTTTGGGTTAAATATAACCAGAAATATTAATTTAACTGCTATTTAACTAATTATTCCTTGAGGAAAATCAAACAAATGTAGATTTATTTAATATTTCATCATGGGGTTTCCTGTTTAGACCATAAACAACTTAATAAAGGTGGTTTACTAAGTTATTTTTCATAGTGAATGCAATTTTACTTGGACTAAAATTGGTCTTACATGGTGTACTTGGGTCCATCTAATAACAATAGTTTAGATAACCAAAAAATGGTGTAGCAGATTGCCCCCCAACATGCGAGCGTTAGGAGCTAATCGTATGACCGAAGTACATTGTAAGAACTCAATCACTAGACACCAAAGGGGAAGTCAAAGAGAGAGAAGTATAAGGTAGACCAAAGTGATGAAATGACTATACCCTGAGGAGGCAAGACCTACAGGCGCGACAAGTCTATTTTATGAGTGAGTACCTATGTTATAAGTAGCGGGGGAGGCATACCTATGCCTGCCGAGACAAAGTACAAAGAATAAGGTGTCCAGTAAATAATGGACTGAACAATATAGTACATGCTAACATAAACATGATCCAGATAAACGACATGATAATGAATCCCACATACATATTGTGCCCGGAATAACAACCAGGACTTGTACAATAATATCTGAGTACATGAGATATAAATACAGCCCCAGATGCCCCTGTAAACAAGAAAGGGCTCTGAAAATCTGACTTATACATGAAAACAAAAGTGCGCTGCAAGAGACTGAGGCCGACATCATCAAATGTATGGAGCTGCATCAGAGGCTATAATGAAGAGGTCATCTAGGTATGTGGGGTGCTACCTGTAGTGCTACCCCCTCATTAGGGCTGAGACATCTCACACACACTCAGGAATCACCGATATTAGTTGTTGCATCACTGAACCATCAAGTATATGGATCTCGATCATGCTGAAAGGAGCTGGAGCTGAGAAACAATCAAGTCAAAGGGAAATAAGGTGTCCCTTTGCCTAATCCGAGGCAGTGAACAAGAGTGGAAGCTGGAACCAAGGCACACCGCCCTCTAGACTTATCTTATAGAATGAATGAGTTGATGTCGAAAGAAGGAGGTCCGCCATAGGTGAGGCAATAAGGGATCCTCAACTAAGGCACGAGAGAAAATATTAGAGCAACTGACAGACTGACACCAATGATGGTGATGAAATGGGAGGGACTAAGTAGCGGACAGACGACTTCTCTTTTTAGAGCATAAAGGGCATGGATGACCTGGCAGTGACTGACACAATATCATGAAGGATAGGGGATAGTGTGATTGAAAGCCATACTGTGTGATACGAGAGATGAACCAAGCAATGAAGGATGGAGGACTAGAACGAGATACAAAGGGACTTGGGATAGAATCCATGAATGAAATGATGACTCCACTCGGATTCTCTAAAAAAGGGTGACTCGATGGTGCTTCCACACAGAAAAATTCTAGTGGGGACCATAAATACATGAGTACATGATGGTTACTCACCACAACAATTGACACGAGCATGGACAAGTATGGAGGAAAATTGGTGCCCCAAGTACAAGTGTCGCAAATGAAGAAATTTGATTTTGAGTGGTGAAGTGACCCGTCTTGGACAAAATCTGTCCTGGTGAAGTATCAAATCACAAAAAAAACTAACATATACCAATTTGAGGCTCGGTGTGAGCTTTCCAACGGTATGGGTGGTTCGCCAAACTGAACTATGGTTTGGTCACATCGGGCGAAAGAAAAATCTGTGGTTTCTCTTTTAATAAGGCATTTTCCCTCCAAATTCACTCATTTGCATGTGGAGCTGTGGTGAATGTAGAGAGGAGAGGAGGCCCTAAATCTTGTGGTGATCGTAGTGTACAAACCGACCGTTGGAATCGAGATCCATCAGTTGAAGGTAAGAGGCCTAACCCTACTCTTTCATTTTAGAGGATTGAAATTTTAGTTTAGGTACCCAGAGATCATGAACAGGCCAGGTCGCATTTTTTGGGGTTTGTTATGTGACCTAGGTAGCAGGTACTGGGCAGAAAACTGCGACCTGTCCGAGGAAATGACCAGAAAAGTGCAACTTGTCAGAGAAAGAAGGTTTCAGTGTTGTTTTTGGCTGATATCTAGGATTTTTATGGTTGAGGGGCATAGGTGCCCCCAAGCATGTTGTGGTCATGCTAAAATGTATTTAGAAAGGGGGAATATAAACAAATTTTATGATGTGGTGTGCCATTTGTTTTCATTATGGTTATGCAGTTTGAGAAAGGGAAATTAGGATTACCAATCTATTTTGGTACTGCATATATGAATCAAATGGACATTAAGTTTTCGGGTTGGTATACATGGTGTCACTATCCCAAAGAGAGGATTTACAGATAATTAACTGATGCTCTCCTAGAAAACCCATAGGTTGGTCAACAACAATGTCGAAGAGACTAGGTTTTTGATGTAAGATGAAGGAATGATGAGGGGTATCATCCCGAGAGTGATATGAAGTGATATGGGATGCTAGAGGTTCTTCTAAATATGGAAGAATAATTGTACTAGAGTCGACACAACCAGATACACTAGGAGAGTTGTGGAGGATTGCTTCTCCTGGTCTCTCAAATATGGGTGCCCCCTTACCTAAACATTGGGTGTCAATGTAATGGACACAATGTGTATGTGGTTTGACTACATGGGTTCGATGTAAGGGAAGACAGATAAATTTAGGGGTGGTGACTACTTCCATAATATCATCATCGTAATATAAGATGGGGTGACTGGTGGAAGAAAGACCACCTGACGCACTGAAGCTACCTGAATCATCATCATGAGAAGAGAGGTTCACATGCACATCATTACAAGGGGTGACATAAGAGTAAGTAGATAAAGGATCTACTGATGTTTAGCCTAGGGTGATCGTTGAAGGGAGGTCAAGTGAAACATCATGGGAAGTCTCCAAGGGGACTTCCACCGAGGGCCTCATGGATGATGATAGGTAGAAAATGGTGGATGAAGGCTCCGTCATCTCAACATCAAGAGGGGGAATTTCAATGGGATCATTCGTGTCCTTTGGTTTTGTCGAAGAAAAATGCGCAAATAAGGGAACGTTGGAATCGTTTCACTTGGCCTTGAATTGGCGAACTGCCACTAGAGAGGTGCGGAAGTCCTCTAGGCAGGGACAGAAGTGGGTATAATGGCCATGGAGATCACACAAAGCACAGGGGTGGTTGGTGTGAATAGTCTTGGGGTTCCTGGCTGCAGTCGAGGAAGGAACAAAGGTTTCCGGGACCGTAGACTTAGGGAATGTGACGTTAACCATGGGCTTGAGATGAGGCAACTCCGGACAAGTATGGGTGGCATGACCGACAACATCACGTAAAGCACACTGGATGGTATGCTTTGGAGGCCAAAGAGGGGTAGGGTTTTTTGGGGCAGCTTTGTCTTTTGATGTCGTCTTGCAAGCTTTGCCCTTCTTACTTGAAGCGGTCACAACACGAGGTGGTTCCTGTTGAGGTGGTTGAGGCACTGTTGTAGTGGGAGAAGTCATTGGGACCTGTTGAACCATGGTCAAAGCAACATAATGTTTGGGTTGACCAGGTGAGGTAGTGGTTGGGGGATCAAGGTACCAGACGGGAATCACCAGGGTCAAGTTAGGGAGATAGAGGATATCCATGATAGGTACCATGTACACTCCTGGGGGGGAGCTAGGAACGGTATTTGACTAAAGGGGTAATGGCCAGGCGGGACGTCTCCTAAATGGTTAAAGCCTGTAGGAACCGTTCTAGGAGGATAAACAGGCGCATGGATACCAGCTGAAGGGCCAAGAGGAGGAGGTCTAGAAGGCTGAATCGAAGGGATAGGAGTAGGCTATGGAGGACAAGGAGGTTGCTAACTAGCCGAGGCGGGCTGCTTGAGGACACCTCGAGACGATTACATCATGCAAACATTCGATGAGCTGGGATCATAGATAGGAGGAGGAAGACCAGGGAATGTACCAAGCAATGAGGAATCTTTGTAGACTCCAGGTTAGACACTGTTCAAAGGATTGATGGTTTGCTTATTGGCCACCGAAGATATGGTGGACTCAGGGGAGGTCTGAGACTTTGGTTCGTAATATGTCAACTATTCAATGGTGACTATCTTTCCATTGTGAGGGAAGGACATCTTGCGGTGGACCGTAGATGGGACAGCAAACATCACATAGGTGTAGCTACGACCCCATAGAATGTTTTAATATAAGAAGGAATCTATGACTTCTACATCAACACAAACAATCTTGCCCGTAAGAGTAATAGGAAATTGCAGAATAAGCCAAGGTGCTAGGAGGCGTGGCCATCCTACGCTCAGATAGTGATCATGGAATGAGCCAACTCAGTTGATCCAAATTTCTTCCAAACCAAAGTGGACATCACACAAGTGGATGCCCCCTCATCAATGATACACCGGGAAATGTGAGCATTCCGGATTTTGACTGGGATTTGGAAGGCGACGGAAGCAAGAAGAGGAGGATGTTCTGACCTGTCAAAATAGAAGACCATCAAGTGATCATTGGCAGGGTCTACAGTGCCCATGGAAGATAGTAGATCTTTTCATTGTGAAAGGCACGACTGGAGGAGTTCCAGCGTTGAGATGGAAGCATGGGATTGCGCCAAATCATCTACAATAATATACGAATGGGAAGCTTAGCCAGAAGTAGCATTTCGGCATAGTGGTCGCCTAGGGATCTTAGTATGGACCTCCACCTTAGGCTGAGGGATATTTAAGGAACCATTAGGTGTCGAAAGAGGCTCTGTAGAAACTGAAGGAGGTGGCTCGGGACAGATGTAGCAGGAGGCTTGGTGTACTGACGGGACCGATTCTGAAGGTTGAGGTCAACGATAACATGTTGGTCAGAGTTCATCATGAGGATTTGGTAGTCGGGGGTACCAGATGGAAGAGGTTGAGTGGCTGCCTGACCTTCAGGTGGTTGGGTAGCCACAAATATTTTCTGAGGGAAAGGATTAGTAAGCACAACCAGCTAATTGGGTGCAGCACTAGGAGGGACAGAAGGGGAGGCTTATTTTCCTTGCAATTCTACTTGAGACTCCCACATCTGCATCATCTATTGTAAAAGAGGACCATCGTGCATGTAGTGACCATAAACACCACAACAAGAACAATGTTGGTTCATGGGAATAGGCCTGTCCTGCTTGGGATGAGTGCCCTGTTGCTGCTTAGCATTGTTAGGTGCATTATTTTGAGGATTAGGTCCAATATTATTGGGAGCAGATTGATTTTGAGTTCCTTTCCTCATCTCTTTGGATGGAGGAGGATTAGTTGTGCCTTGTTGTGCATACACTTGCCCCTGAGAGGGCGGTGGCTACTGTTGCAGGGGTTGAGAAGGCAAGGGAAGCGGAGGTGCTAACGCTGGAGGAGCTACAGCACCAGGCTGTGGATATGAATAATAAGGAGGTTGGGTAACAGTGTGGTAAATAGGAGGTTGGAAAAAAAAGGAGGCATGCTGTAACTTAGATATGTGCTGCCGAGAGGGGGAAAAGTGCAGGAGGTGTTGCCCCCCCCAGGAAAATCATAGCCCATGGGAGGCTAAGCATATGGATTAGAGAGAGCTCCAATGATACCGCCGGTGGCATGAGGTGCCCCTAGTGCATTGGCACCATTGGTTTTGGGAAGATTAGGTAGAACAATATAAACATAACTCGACTGAGCGTAGATCAGGTCATATTTTAATGCCATTTGGAGAGCGGCTTCTTCAGTTTGAGGAAAATGTGATGCAACATCTTTCCTTATAGGAGGAAAGAGAGATATAAGGAACCAGTCCATGTAGACACGGTATTTGAAGGTATGGGATTGACATAGGCTCTTTCTTCTCTGCCATTCCTGGACATGATTGGATAGGTAGGTCGCAGATGATTGACGGAAAGAAGTCAAAAGTTCAAAACCAATGTCATAACGAAGGGGAAGATGGAAGTAAGATAGAAAAGCCTAGGCAAGAGTTGCAAAGGTGGTATGAGAGGAAGGGGCCTGATCAACATCCCACTTAGAAGCTTCACCAGTAAGCGTACGTTTGAACAACCGAAGATGGATAGAGTCATCAGTAATAGAGTTAGATGAACACCACATGTGGAAATATCGAACATGATTTGTAGGATCTTCACTAGAAATACCTTCAAAATTGGGGATGTTGGAAGGGAGCTTGGCTGGCATAGCAGGCCAAGCAACATCATGGTGTATAGTGTCATTTACAGGGAAAATTTTAGGGGCTAATATTCGCAGGTGGGCTAATTTTACATGATTTTTCAAAAAAAAGATTCGCAAATTTCAGTTTTTTTCTAAGATGATTCGCCCAAATTTTATAGTACACAATTATTTTACCTTAACAATCGCCAAAATATTATATTGGATAATATAAAATCATTGGAAATATAAATATTTGTACAAAAATATTTCCAAAAACATTACAATTTGCATACTAGGGACTAGTAAGATTTTCCAAGGTTTCTAAACTTTAAGATAAACTTCCATCCTTAAAAGTTTCCCTGGTCATTTATCAACTGGTCAAAATTGGGAAAGCTGAGGCCTGCCATGAAGGGGATCAAGGGCACAGCCGAGCTAGTGTCTGTTGTGGTCCCACTAGTGGTATTTCCAGCATGAGGTCTAGGGTTACCACTAGCATTAGGTCCTACACCAGACATGGTGAAGGTGACAGGGGGAGAAACAAAGGTGGAACGAGAAGGAGAACCCAATGAACTAGAAGAATAGTCGAAGTGAAGACTCGGTGGAGGAATAACTTGAATCCTACGTGGAGGAGTAAGTCTTCCTACCAGAAAATGAGGATGAAGGCCAAAAAGTCTCTGGGATAAATTCCTTGATGGCACAATGATGACGACACAAACACGGCACAAAGGAAAAAGATACTGACAAGGGCAGGGAGGTGCAGGATCAACTGATTATAATGTCGAAACAAGGGCAGAGACATGCAGGATCAACTGATTTCAATGTTTTTAGAGTCTTTTCATGGTGGTGTTAACCAAGCCCTTTTTCACTTAGGGTGTGTGTGTGTGAAGTGTGTAAATTTTAATTTTTAAATCGAGACATTTTTAGAGAGAAAAAAAAGTGTGTTGTATATCTGCAAATAATAGTATATAAGCTTGCAAAAACAGAAAATAAACAACTAATAATGCAATAATCTACACCCAAAGAGTCGGGCCTCTAAAAAAATAATTTTTAGGCGGGTATAAAAGTAATAAAAACACACTAAAATAGCCAATAGATCTAAGGTCAGGAGTGACAGGGATATAAAGGACAAATCTTCTAGAAAGTGGTGTAGAAAATAGCAACAAATCAGAGGAACAATTGTTGTAAATGAGGTGGTGAAAGGCTATCTCCTGGAGGGAAATGGAGTGAACCCTAGAGGAAAATCCAAACAAATCTAAATGAGGTGACTTGGATGGATAACAAGCCAATCTAAAGTGGATATGAAGGTGAGGTATCAGATCTGAAAAAAGGTTGAACACTTTGAAAATTTTAGACAACCTGCAGCAGCTAAAACTCTTCCACAAAGTGTGGAGGTTACTAAAGCCCTAAGGGTCTAGGTTCCCACTTAGTTGAGTAAAACAGAACAATTACAGGTCCAAAATGAGCGGAGACGGAGGCTAGAAAACCCTGAATAGAGGCCCAGATAAACCCAGAAAACTTTCAGAAAAACTCCTACAAAAAATCCACGTCGCATTTTCTGACTTGTTTTCAGCAGAGGTCACAGTTTTTGGGTTGATTCCCGCTTCCTAAAGCTACAGGTCACAGGTATTGGGCCAAAAAATGTGACCTGCACTTCCGATACTCTCGGTGTGAGATTTCAGAAAAAAGTATCGTCTCAGCTGTGGATGATGTATGTCGCCTCCGCAATAGGTCCGAAAACACACAGAACTTATAATTTTTATTGTTTTAGGGTTTTATAGGTTAAAAACAACATCAAGAAAAGAAAAAACAAGGGGTTGAAGAGAAATCCTAGGGTTTGAAGAAGCTGAATATGCAAGGATCAGAAAAACGACAGCGGTCGTAATCGTAAACCAGTGTAGAGTCACCAGTTGTTAGTATGAATCTTAATTCCAAGCGTATGAAAAAATACCACTTTAGTTGTGCATAACAAACAACCCTAACAACAAATATGGCTGCCAATATCCTCAGATCTGCAGTTAGGTGGTCAAGATAAATGCTGCAAAATTCTATATCTATGCATTAAAAGACATTAGGCAATAGAAAAAACAAGATTTATTCCATGCATCCAATAGACAAGACAAGAATATGTTGAATGAGTTTTGTATTAATGGCACCTAGGAGGAAAACACAAAAGGGTGTTACCAGTTCTCCTCAATGGGATGGGTTCTTGTAAGTCCTCAGCACTTCAGATCTAAAATTCCTCTCTCTTAACGGTGTAGCAAAACCCAGACAAAAAAGGTAGTAAAATATGACTATAATGGTGGATCAAAGTCAAACTAAAAGTATAGATCCAGAGTGATATTTAGGCAATAAAAGGTAGTGAATGAATGGAAAAACCCTTCTATTTATAACAAAGTATTGAGTTAGTCTAGATATTGGTGCATAGTTAAAATATTATTAACCAAATCAAGATCCAAATTTTATGGAATATTTTATTATATTTGTTGGAGGGAAAATGAATTTGACTTGGGTCAAATCCCTTTATTTGTAAATAATAAATAAATAAATGATTTATTTATAATTTTAAGGATGTGGTTGAGTAATAATCAAATAAATAATGATTTATTTAATTATTTAAGGGTGATTTAGTCATATTCAACAAACAATATTATTTAAATAATGTTTAAATAATTATTCTTAGGAAATAATAAGATAAATAATGATTTATCTAATTAATTTCCCTGTTTTGGGTTAAATATAATCAGGAATATTAATTAAACTGTTGTTTAACTAATTATTCTTTGAGGAAAATCAAACAAATGTAGATGTATTTAATATTTTCTCATGGGGTTTCCTGTTTAGACCATAAACAACTTAATAAAGGTGGTTTACTAAGTTATTTTTCATATGGTGTAGAAAACCCACACAAAAATGGTAGTAAAATATGACTATAATGGTGGATCAAAATCAGACCAAAAGTATAGATCCAAAGTGATCTTTAGGCAACAAAAGGTAGTGAATGAATGGAAAAACCCTTCTATTTATAACAAAATATTGAGTTAGTCTAGATATTGGTGCATAATTAAAATATTATTAACCAAATCAAGATCCAACTTTTATGGAATATTTTATTATTTTTGTTGGAGGGAAAATGAATTTGACTTGGGTCAAATCCCTTTATTTGTAAATAATAAATAAATAAATGATTTATTTATCATTTTAAGGATGTGGTTGAGTAATAATCAAATAAATAATGATTTATTTAATTATTTAAGGGTGATTTAGTCATATTCAACAAACAATATTATTTAAATAATGTTTAAATAATTATTCTTAGGAAATAATAAGATAAATAATGATTTATCTAATTAATTTCCCTGTTTTGGGTTAAATATAACCAAGAATATTAATTAAACTATTGTTTAACTAATTATTCCTTGAGGAAAATCAAACAAATGTAGATTTATTTAATATTTCCTCATGGGGTTTCCTGTTTAGACCATAAACAACTTAATAAAGGTATTTTACTAAGTTATTTTTCAGTTGGCATAGAAAACCCACACAAAAATGGTGGCGAAATATGACTATGATGGTGGATCAATAGTTAGACCAAAAGTATAGATCCAGAGTGATCTTTAGGCAACAAAATGTGGTAAATGAATGGAAAAACCCTTCTATTTATAACAAAATATTGAGTTAGTCTAGATATTGGTGCATAATTAAAATATTATTAACCAAATCAAGATCCAACTTTTATGGAATATTTTATTATATTTGTTGGAGGGAAAATGAATTTGACTTAGGTCAAATCCCTTTATTTGTAAATAATAAATAAATAAATGATTTATTTATCATTTTAAGGATGTGGTTGAGTAATATGTTGAAATTTGGTACCGGAGGACAGGTGGTTCCCTAAGGCTTTGATTTTTGGCCTAGCGAAAAGTGTCCAAAAGAATTTAATTTTTCTTCTAAAGTGACTTTATAATTTTTATAAATTCAAATCTAATTTAAAAGTGACTTAAGTGATAAAGTTACTAAAGTCTAAATTTAAAGTGACTTTTAATAAAGTCAATGTAAAATTAGAAAGGAAAAAGTGACTTTGGAAATAAATGACTAAGTGGGTCTTTATTAAAGTGGGGTGAATTAAAAAATAGAAAGTGAGATTTAAATGAGCATTTAATCTCAGCCCTAGATCTCAATCTATCTTAGCCATTGGATTTAGGGATTCCCCAAAAATCACTTAGGGTTAGGTTAAAGGAGGAAAAGGAGGAAAAGGTCATTCATTCTTTCATGAGCAGATTGAGAGAAGGAGAGCAAGAGAGCAAGGGAGATTTCAGGGCAGTGAGGAGAAGGAGGCAGCAGCTTGGCACACATTCCAAGGCAGCATTTCAGCAAGACATTTTCAGCAAGACCGTACAACTGAGTTAGCAGACAGTGAGGCAGATTTTCAGGCATGATTTTCTAGAAAAGGAGGCCGTACAGCAGGTTTGCACAGAAATCGAGGAGAAGAATTTAAGGGAGGCCGTAAAGCAAGTGGATGTACCTTGGCACGCATTTCTAGGCAAAAATTTGTACAGCTGTACAGCTTTTTTTCTGCACAGAAATCGAGAAAACCGTACAACAGATTTTATAGCAGCTTGCACACTTTTCTAGGCAGGTTGTACAGCAGCATTTAAGGTTGAAATTTGGCATGAAAATCGAGGAGGACGTACAGCATTTATTGTTGTTCTGTTTTTTATGGTTTCACATTTTCCAAGGCGGTGGTTAAGCACGGAAAACGAGATAAGTTGTAAAAGTCTGTTTGCTGATTTTTTGCTGAATATTTCTCTCATTGTAAAAAGCATTTTCCAGAAGGAGCTTTCAAACTGGTTTTCCCCAAGAGTTGTAGGGGGTTTCTCCAGGGTCACCTTGACCAAAAATATATGTGTCAAAATGTGTGAATGACTTTTTTATGTGTGCTGATATTTATTTCTGCATTTTCTAGCATTCTGTAATTTTTCCAGAATTTGTGTTTTCAGCAAAATTTATTTTCCAGCTTGTTAAATGTATGGATATGGGAAAGGGCATTTAACTATTTTGGAGTAATAAGGTGAAACTGAAAACTGGGGTGGGAAAACAGAAATTTCTACATGGTATCAGAGCTTGAGTGCTGAAAGAGCAGTTTGGGACAGCAAGGAGGAAAATTACAGCCTGCTGATTTTTCACTCAGAAAATTCCAGCAAGCTGATTTTTCACAAACAACAGTTTTATCTTTACCACAGCAGTGCTATTTTTTAGTTGGGCATTCCAATTACAACATTTGGAAGGAGAGAATGCAGAGTATCTTTGAGGAGGCAGAAGTCTAGGACATTATGGTACATACCGCACAGAACCCTGTAAATGTGCCTACTAATGCTACTCAGTTGGCAGCATATAATAAAAAGAACAACAAGGGTAAGAGACTGATTCTAGACGGAATCAAAGACCATTGTATTCCTCATGTGAGAGGAAAGAGAAATGCTCATGAGATGTGGACAACATTGTCCAATCTCTACCAGAGTACCAATGAAAACCGGAAAATGGTCCTGAAGGAGAAGCTGAAGACCATTAAGATGGGTAATGATAGTGCAGCTGGATATCTCACAAAGATTACTAATGTGAGAGATGAGTTGGCAGCGATTGGAGAGGCCATTCCACCCACTGAGTTGGTGCGGATTGCAGTGAATGGCCTCCCCCGTTCATGGATGAACTTTGCTGATGGGGTTTGTACATGTGAGACCCTTCCCACATGGGAGAGGTTTTGGGATGATTGCATTCAGACAGAGATCAGGAAAGGTCAGCTTGGGGCAGCCAAGCCAGTTGAGCAGGATGAGGATGTAGCACTGTTGGCAGGACGCAAGAAAGGCAAAGGGAAGAAGCAGGGTTCCACAAGCAATGGTGGGGGAAAAGGAAAAGGTAAAGGTAAACATGATAACACATAGAAGGACTATTCCAAAGTGAAGTGTTGGAATTGTCAGAAGATGGGACACTATGCAGTTGTGTGTCCGGAGAAGAAGAAGAAGAAGGGGAAGAACCAGAGCATGGCAGCTTCAGCAGAGGTTGAGGACTTTGCAGATCGCTTTGACCGGGAGGTTGGGTTCATTGCGTGTGAGTCTTCTAGTGCAGGATTATCTGCCATAGAGGTTCAGAGGGAGCATGCATTTCCCTCGATTAGCGGAGCATCTTCGGGTATCTGGTATGTGGACGGTGGGGCTTCACGTCACATGACAGGAGTCCGTGAGTACTTCTCAGAGCTTTCAGAGAGTGGCACTGATGTAGAGGTAGTACTCGGTGATGACAGAGTTGTTAGAGCAGTCGGTGTGGGAACATTGACATTTGAGAGGGAGTCCAAACCTCCCTTGAAGGTGTCAGATGTTCTTTATGTGCCAGGGATGAGGAAGAACCTCATATCCGTCTCAGCTTTGGAGGACAGAGGATATGAGATACTATTCAGGGGAGGACAGGTGTTGATGTATCCTAGGGGCACTCCAGCTGATTCAGCTAGAGTGATAGGTGTACGCCATGCAAAGGTGTACAAGTTTGCATTTCAGTCCCTTTTGGCATTGAGCAGCAGTACCGACAGCAGAGCTAGCAGTTCTGAGCAGTGTGAGATTTGGCACCGCAGGATGGGGCACATGTATCATGGAGCCTTGAGGACTTTGTGGGAGATCACTACAGGTGTGCCAGATTTCAGTACTGATCACTTTGATACTTGTAGAGGATGTGCGATGGGCAAGTTTGCCAAATCCCCTTTTCCCAACAGTGACAGTAGAGCGACTGGGATACTTGATTTGATTCATTCCGATGTGAGCAGTCGGATGTCTCATGTTTCCTTGAGTGGATATGAGTACTATGTGTTATTCATTGGTGATCACTCCAGGAGGACCTGGATTTATTTCTTGAAGACCAAGAGTGAGGTCTTCAAGCAGTTTTAGGAGTTTAGAGCTCTTGTGGAGACACAGACAGGTCGGAAAATCAAGTCCCTAAGGTCGGACAATGGAGGAGAGTACACCCTTGGAGAGTTTGTTGACTATCGTGCGGAGGCATGCATTAGGAGGGAGTTCACTGTTCCTTACAACCCCCAGCAGAACGAGGTTGCGGAGAGGAAGAACAGATCCATCGGAGGGGCTGCCAAAGCCATGTTACATGATTAGGGGTTGCCATTGTTTTTGTGGGCAGAGGCCTGCAACATAGCTGTTTATTTGCAGAACAGGAGTCCGCATCGTGCCTTGGGGCACATGACTCCGGAGGAGGCTTTTTCTGGGAAGAAGCCTGATATTGGTCATCTTCGTATCTTTGGGTGCATCACATACTCCTACATACCCAACGAGAAGAGGACCAAACTAGAGCCCACCGCAGAAGAGAGAAGTGTCTTTGTGGGCTACGGTGAGACCTCGAAAGCCTTTCAAATTTATATTCCTGCACAGAGGAGAGTTGTTGTCAGGCAGGATGTGAAATTCGAGGAGGACAGGGCTTTCAGGAGGCCACGGAAGTTAGAGTATCTGGATCGACGGACCCTCGGCGGTGGTGGAGTCGGTCACATGGATCCGGTGGGTAGGGATCGGGAGGATCGGTACATCTATGGCGATGTCGAGGGTCGAGTCGGTGGGCAGTGGCTCACGGAGTCGGAGGGGTGGTGCTACGGGTAGCATGCGGAGCAGCCCACGGAGGCGGAGTTCCTTTGGGAGTCCCGCATTGCGGTTCCGCAGTGCCTCGGCCACATGGGATCGGGTGCGAGACGGGGAGGACGGCGGAGTCGGACGGTCGGGGAGTTCGGAGGCTGCGCCGTGTTAGTGAGGAGTTTTATTCTCCAGCGGGAGAAGTGTGCTCAGGGAAGAGGAAGCCCAAGTGGCCTCAGGACACCTTGAGAGATGCCACATCTGTTGCTGAGCCTAAGAGGCCGGTCAGAGAGAGCAGACCACCTGAGAGGTTTTGTAGCTATATGGAAATGGCTACCAACATCCTTGACTCTGAGCCTTCTAGCTATGAGGAGGCAGCTAGCCAGCAGGTCTGGAGAGAGGCCATGCAGGAGGAGTATTCTTCTATCATGAAGAATGATGTTTGGGAGGTGGTGCGGAGGCCTGAGGGCAAATCCGTGGTTACTTCCAGATGGCTTTACAAGGTAAAGCATGCTGCAGATGGCAGCATTGAGAAATTCAAAGCTAGGTTTGTGGCTAGAGGGTTCTCCCAGGTAGAGGGAGTTGATTATGAGGAGACCTTCGCTCCCGTGGCTCGATATACTTCGATCCGCTCCATTATATCGATAGCAGCAGAGATGGGTTGGAAGATCCACCAGATGGATGTGAAGACCGCATTTCTCAATGGCTTCATACGGGAGGAGGTGTACATTGAGCAGCCACAGGGCTTTGAGGTGCATGGGAAGGAGTCCCATGTGTGCAGACTGAAGAAGGCCCTTTATGGCCTGAAGCAAGCTCCCAGAGCTTGGTACTCCGGGATAGATACTTACTTGCAGAAGATGGGTTTCACAAAGAGTGAGGCAGATCCGAACCTTTACTATATTGTGATAGGTGAGGAGCCTCTCATTCTGGTGCTGTATGTGGATGACTTAGTCATTACAGGTGCAGAGAGACTCATAGAGCACTGCAAGAGAGATCTTGTGGCGGAGTTTGAGATGAAGGACATCGGCTTGATGCATTACTTTTTGGGTTTGGAGGTGTGGCAGGAGGAGGGGCATTTCTTCTTGGGACAGGGGAAGTATATTGTGGACATCCTTGGTAGATTCCACATGGAGGATTGTAGACCCATGTCGACACCGATGATCACCAACTGGAAGAAGCTTCATGCTTCGGATTCCGAGTTGGTGGATCCCACATTGTACAGACAGCTGATTGGTTCCTTGATGTATTTGGTCAACAGTAGACCAGATATTTGTTTTGCAGTCAACACGATGAGTCAGTTTATGTGTGAGCCTAGGAAGGTTCACTGGGTGGCTGCAAAACACATTTTGCGGTACTTGCAGGGGATAGTGGATTATGGTCTGGACTACAGGCAAGGGGATGGAGTGAGATTGGCAGGTTACACTGATTCTGATTGGGCAGGTTGTGCTTCTGATAGGAAGAGCACTTCAGGGTGCTGTTTTGGGTTGGGTTCGGCGGTTGTGTCATGGTTCAGCCGAAAGCAGCAGTCAGTAGCATTGAGTTCAGCGGAAGCAGAGTATATGGCAGCCAGTCTAGCTAGTTGTGAGGCCATCTGGCTTCTCAAGATGTTGTTTGGCTTATTTGGTCAGCCGTTGAGACCTTCAGTGATTTACTGTGATAATCAGAGTTGCATTAAACTCACGGAGAATCCAGTATTTCATGACAGGTCAAAGCATATCGAGATCAAATATCATTTCATCAGAGACTATGTTCAGAAGGGAGCTGTGAAGCTTGAGTATATTCCCACTGATGAGAAGGTTGCAGATGTTCTTACCAAAGCCTTACCACGGGGCAAGCATGTCTACTTCAGAGACAAGATGGGTGTGGTGAGGAACACCTTCCTCGGTAAGAGGGAGTGTTGAAATTTGGTACCGGAGGACAGGTGGTTCCCTAAGGCTTTGATCTTTGGCCCAGGGAAAAGTGTCCAAAAGAATTTAATTTTTCTCCTAAAGTGACTTTATAATTTTTATAAAGTCAAATCTAATTTAAAAGTGACTTAAGTGATAAAGTTACTAAAGTCTAATTTTAAAGTGGCTTTTAATAAAGTCAATGTAAAATTAGAAAGAAAAAGTGACTTTGGAAATAAATGACTAAGTGGGTCTTTATTAAAGTGGGGTGAATTAAAAAATAGAAAGTGAGATTTAAATGAGCATTTAATCTCAGCCCTAGATCTCAATCTATCTCAGCCATTGGATTTAGGGATTCCCCAAAAGTCACTTAGGGTTAGGTTAAAGGAGGAAAAGGAGGAAAGGTCATTCATTCTTTCATGAGCAGATTGAGAGAAGGAGAGCAAGAGAGCAAGGGAGATTGGGCAAAGGAGGAGAAGGAGTGGCAGTAGCCTTTTGGTACACATTCCGTTGCGCATTTCAAAGAGATTTTCAAGAAGACCGTACAAATGAAAGCTGAAGACACAAGAAGGTAGATTTTTAGGCACGATTTTCTAGAAAAGGAGGCCGTACATCAGGTTTGCACAGAAATCGAGGAGCAGAATTTAAGGGAGGCCGTATAGCAAGTGGTTGTACCTTGGCACGCATTTCTAGGAAAATATTTGTACAGTTGTACAACTGTTTTTCTGCACAAAAATCGAGAAAATCGTAGAGCAGATTTTATGGCAGCTTGCACGCTTTTCTAGGTAGGTCGTACTGCAGCATTTAAGGCTGAAATTTGGCACAAAAATCAAGGAGGACGTACAGCATTTATTGTTGTTCTGTTTTTGCTGGTTGCACATTTTTCGAGGCGGTGGTTAAGCATGGAAAACGAGATAAGTTGTAAAAGTCTATTTGTTGATTTTTTGTTGAATATTTCTCTCACTGTAAAAAGCATTTTCCAGAAATAAGAAGGAGCTTTCAAACTGGTTTTCCCCAAGAGTTGTAGGGGGTTTTTCCAGGGTCACCTTGACCAAAAATATATGTGTCAAAATGTGTGAATGACTGTTTTATGTGTGCTGATATTTATTTCTGCATTTTTCAGCATTCTGTAATTTTTCCAGAATTTGTGTTTTCAGCAAAATTTATTCTCCAGCTTGTTAAATGTATGGATATGGGAAAAGGCATTTAACTATTTTAGAGTAATAAGGTGAAACTGAAAACCGGGGTGGGAAAACAGAAATTTCTACATAATAATCAAATAAATAATGATTTATTTAATTATTTAAGGGTGATTTAGTCATATTCAACAAACAATATTATTTAAATAATGTTTAAATAATTATTCTTAGGAAATAATAAGATAAATAATGATTTATCTAATTAATTTCCCTGGTTTGGGTTAAATATAACCAAGAATATTAATTAAACTATTTTTTAACTAATTATTCCTTGAGGAAAATAAAAAAAATGTAGATCTATTTAATATTTCCTCATGGGGTTTCCTATTTAGACCATAAACAACTTAATAAAGGTGGTTTACTAAGTTATTTTTCATATGGTGTAGAAAACCCAGACAAAAATGGTAGTAAAATATGACTATAATGGTGGATCAAAGTCAGACCAAAAGTATAGATCCAGAGGGATCTTTAGGCAACAAAAGGTAGTGAATGAATGGAAAAACCCTTCTATTTCTAACAAAATATTGAGTTAGTCTAGATATTGGTGCATAATTAAAATATTATTAACCAAATCAAGATCCAACTTTTATGGAATATTTTATTATATTTGTTGGAGGGAAAAGGAATTTGACTTGGGTCAAATCCCTTTATTTGTAAATAATAAATAAATAAATGATTTATTTATCATTTTAAGGATGTGTTTGAGTAATAATTAAATAAATAATGATTTTTTTAACTATTTATGAGTGACTTAGTCAATTATAACAAGGAATATTATTTAAATAAGGTTTAAATAATTATTCCTAGAAAATAATAAGATAAATAATAATTTATCTAATTAATTTTCCTGTTTTGGGTTAAATATGACCAGGAATATTAATTAAACTGTTGTTTAACTAATTATTCCTTGAGGAAAATCAAACAAATTTGGATTTATTTAATATTTCCTCATGGGGTTTCCTGTTTAGACCATAAACAACTTAATAAAGGTGGTTTACTAAGTTATTTTTCATATTGAATGCAATTTTATTTAGGGTAAAATTGGTCTTACATGGTGTACTTGGGTCCATCTAATAACAATAGTTTAGATGACCAAAAAATGGTGTAATAGTACTGTAACACCGCCCGATATACCCGAAAGTACATGGAAAAGCTACGATATACTTACGTACGTGGAGTGAAGCATCACACTAGGAATGTATCACAGACAAGTTAACGACTGTTATTATGTTTTACGATGTCGGAACATGTCTCTAGCCTAGACCTTCTAAATGTCGTCGTTATGGTTCCAATGATTTGTTAGGTAGATTGAGATTAATTTTATGTTGATCTTGCTTACAATTTTCCTTTCAATGGTTCATCGCGATGATGTATTGGAAAATTCCTAAAATGCAACTAAAAATGATAATAAATCTTTCAATTTCAGTTTCTTCAATGAAAAACCTAGCTACTAAAGGAACAGAGAAAATAATTTGTGAGAAAAAAAATCAATGAGCAAAACAAATCAATGATCACAAACTAAATGCAGATTTCCTAATTTTCCTTTTTGCAAAACACACATTATTCTACATGTAAATGCAAATTTTTCTTTTCAGTTTCCTTAATGTTATGAATGCATAAAAGAAACTAGGTGCACTAAATCAACAATTCAAATGCCTTTTACTTCCGAGAAATGAATAATACAAACAACAATTTCTCTTTTGAACGAAAAATAAGGATTTCAAAAACAATTTCTCCTATCAATAAAATGAAGATTTTACGACAATTTCCTATTTCAAAAGAAAATTATTCTTAATGCGACCATAAAAGTTACTTTGAAATAAACTTGTCAATGATAAAGAAAAACTTTTTAACAAATATTGAACAAATTTTTAGTCAAAGGAGGAAGAAGTATATAGAGTTACTAGTCAATATTTCGATCAAACTTTTCAAAACAAAGCAGAAAACAAACTGAAGCAAATTGCAAAGGAAAATTCAAAGGAATCTAAGTGGTTTCAGGATTCAACGTTGTCTCCAAAGGGAGACATTTCTCTGCAATGTAAGCCTGAAAGGGAGACATTGTTATGCAAAGCACTGTGTCCTTTCTAAGGGTGTGTTGGGCGCAGTATATAAGGAAAAATACCACTGTTTAACTCACTATATTTGAAAATTTGGTTTTGAAAAATTTTAATCTTTTTGTGTAACAACTATTGGGTGGATAAACAAAGCAAATCAGAGGCTAAGTCACCTATATCTAAGAGAAATTCTCCCCAGCGGAGTCGCAAATTTGTTGGGCCAGAATTGTGAATTATAGATAAAACATGATTCCCTAGATAGATGACAGCCTAAAACAACAGATTAAAGACTATACACCTACCTTTCCTAACTCAGAGGAGACACACATAAAGTATTAGAGGCTTACTTGTAATCCAAGCACTTCTAAATGTTTCCTTCTGTCACTTCCGTTGTAGCTTCAAATTCAAGTGGTTTGTAGGAAAAATTATTCCTGCAAGAAAGAACACTAAAACATCAGAAGATAGCAATAATACATATTTCTATTCAAGTTATTTAGCTAAATCAGTAAATCATAAACAATATACATCAACTAAGATCTTGCAATATGGAAAATCAAATCCAATACAAATGCATACATGGAAAAGTAAGTTGTATTATTTATTGATGATAGAAGGAGAGGTTACAACCAAATGACTGATTTGAAGTGACCCTTCCAGCAACGATCCTCAACCTCATCACAGTATAAATCTCTCCATCAGCTATTACACAAATCTAGCTCTCAATTGAAAATTCTCCAGCATTTCGCTACTCAAATTATTCCTTCTCAAACACTCAAATATGTGCTCAATTTATATATGAACTACAGGTTGTTTTGCAATCAATGAATTTCCAATAATATGCAAGACATGTTCCCAGTCATGTAGATGTCAAATGGACACTTGGATTCGAAGCTTGACACATGTGTACTCTTATAGAAGGCACTGGCCAAGTGGATATTCTAGAACAATGAGAATTTCCCTCCCAATGTGACCAATACACCCATAGATGTCAGGAAGTGCTTTGCAAAGCAGCCTTGCATGGGGCTACCTACATATGCAATGCACTTATTCCCCTTAGAGGCAGCGTTGGTGAGCTCTCATATGCTATATAATAAACTTCAAACCTTGGAAACCTTTGCTTGATGAAAGTCATGCTTGATTTGTCTTGTTCTTGCCTTAGGGCATGTAGCAACTTGAAATGATAGGGAATGATTGACCCTTAGTCATTGGTCCTGGAGATGATGCCCAGTTAACCAGGTCATTGGGAATGATGTCCAAATTGACCTATAACAATATGTTTTTTCTATGTTTGTATGTGTGCGCTGTACAAATGTAGTCAAAGGGATTTTTTCCACAATTTTGGATATAATCAAGCTTAAATGTAAACTATCATCCTCAAAACATGGTTTGAGACCATATTATCTGTGCTCTAGGAATATTATAAATGTATAGAGTTCTTCTAAGTCAGTTAGAAGTAAGAAGTGATATGTGATATTGATATTATGATAATATCTGCGTCTGCAAGGGTTTGGGTTGGGTAAAAGGCTCGTGTTGGCTGTATGTGCGGAGACCTAGTCCTGCCTATGTATGGAATCCCCTGGCTATGTGCACAGATACCTAGTCCTGGTTGTGTGCGGACTCCACTCGTTGTGTGCACGAAAGGGATTATAACAGATTTGTAAGGGTTTTTCAAGGAAATTTGATGTATTGACAGATATGAATAATTAATAGAAGGAACAGTTTGGCGAACTCTCTACGTTATGTATTTATGCTTACTGTTTATGCTCTGATTCAGATCAGATTATTTGCTTACTGATTACTATTTGAGCGAAGATATATGATATAATTATGGATGGTTATTGATAAATCATTAAGTGTTTTACTTTGATTAAGATCTAGATCCGGTTCTGATTTATTCTCTGCGATAAGTAAGACAAGTATTTCTATGTTATCCTGTTAATGATTGCACAAGATCTATAATTCTACTATAAATTGACTACGCATCTCTATATAATATCACTTAGGGTTTTTACGAGGACCACTTCATTAAATTCTATCTCAGGGTGCAGAAACCTGGTTCCAGCATCTCCCCATACTGCTTCGGGTGAGACTTTTGTTTGCGTAAACAGATCATTGTCGAAAGGGCCAGTAGTTGGAGGGTTTGTTTATTTATCCATAAACTCTGAACCTGGGTTAGGATCCCTCAATACAAAAAATGGTTTCATTTCCAAGAATGGGATCATCATTTTGAGGGAGATTTGATGTTGTGGAATCTGTCGTGCAACAAATTACAAGACTGGCTGGATAGAACGATCCTTGAAATTACATTGCAAAAGAATAAAAGCACTAAATTGTTTGACAAACACTAGGTACAAAAGTATATTTATACATAAGTGCATGCAATTTTATTTTTTTCCTTTACACACAAATTTCAGGAGTGGTTGTCACACTTTTTCGAGTTCCATCACTACATAAAAGACGACGTGGTCACTGAATGGACTCCTAAATTGATCCAACAAGTAGAGAAATTTTATAATAAGATTACTCGTGCTGTAGATCATTGGATCTATCGCCTTCTGGGCGTATTTGTGACTAAATTTATCGCTGAACAATTTGTGTCATATTCTAAAGAAGAAAGGATATTTTTCAAAGGTACTAGAGGTAAATTTTTTCATTCATTGAAGTTATTACGAAAAATACCATTGTGTGTACGGGGTTGTTTATGTGAACATATTGCTTGAATGCATTGAAGAGGTTCAGTTACACGCAGTGGAAGAATTTACCAAGAAGGCTCTAAAAAAGTCCTTTATATCCCTCTGAAGCCTAGATTTGATAGTGAACCTGAACCAGAAAATGACTCTGAAGAAGAAAGCTCATCACATTAGAAGCCCTTGAATATGTTTCCCACTCCATCCACTCCACTTTTGAGCTCAAATCATAGATCACCTACCCCACCGCGCATTCCATCCCCACCTCCACCTCCACCCCCTCCTAAAGTAATATGGTTGCATCCATGAAGTTACCTAATTTAAGAGGCATTTGAAATGAGGACACTGGTCACTTATGGTTTGTAACTAAAGCCGCATGGCAGGCTCAACAAGTAAACAATATTGATATCAGAAAAGTGCAACTGGCTACTGGATTTCAAGATCGCACTCTAGACTTGTACATTATGTATGTGCAAGAAAACCCTAATTCTACTCTGGAAGAAATTAAAGCAACACTAAAAGAGAAATTTGAGAAACCTAAGTGATACGCACATCTGGTGACAGATATGATGGATATCCATCAAGAACCTAATGAATCTGTATGGGAGGCTGATCAAAGATTCAAGCACACCATCAGAGATGGTGGATTTGTGATTGATGCTACTCAGCATCACAAATGGTTCATTTCTATGTTGCTCCTGCATCGATGCCAACCATTTGGTCAAAAAATGATTTCTACAAAAGATGAGGCTATAAAAGTTTCAATGAAACTAGAAGCTACCCCAACACCTATTGTTCAGGGAATTCAACAAATTCAGAACCAGCTGGAAGCAATGCTATGGAAATTCAAATTATGCACCAAGATAAAGGAAAGGACATCTGCATAGAGATATTATGTATCAAATGGAGCGCTTTTGGGCATCATAAAGACTAGTGTCATTTTTTCAACAACTATCTAAATGCTAGAGGTTGTACTCCATTAAAGAATAATATGTGGTGTACTATCTGTCAGATTTCTAGATTACACAATACATATTCCTGCCCAAGGATTGAAAAGTATCAACCATATTTGAAGCAGTCGTTTTTTACATTTCGTTTGTCATTAGGGCATGACACTGTCGTACCTATGATATGATGTTGGATAACACTGAGATCTATAGAATGTAGGTTAAGCCTACATCACCAACATCCCTTTCTGGGTGCAAACGATTCCACGAAAGAGGAAGAGACCGAGGAGGAGGATCAACTGGTCGAGGAAGAGGAAAAGTTATTTTCTATAACTGTGGTGATGTTGATCATCATGCATGCGATTTTACAAATCCAAATTGACAGTCCTGTAGGTACTGTAGACAATTTGATCATGTTATAGAATATTGTCCTATCTTGATTGCTAAAATGCAAGAAAAGAAGACCCCAACACAGAATCTACAGATGGTTCGCGGTGAGACTCAAGAGGAAGATCCTAGTGTAAACGTGGTAACCAGGAGTGGTGTTGCTACCAATTAAGATAAGGGAAAGAAACCAGCCTCGGATGTATGGATCCATAAAGCATCTGAGAATAAATAAGGCCTTAATCTTCAGCACGCAAAAGAAATCTTTATTGAAGCAAGAAAAGAATTTAGAGAAGGAGATACTTCAACAAGTGGTAGAACACTGAAGAGAGCTGGAGGAGAAGAATAAATTAAGCCATTTTTACAAGCATATATAAAGTTGTTGTGCAACAAAAAGGTTGTTGAAAATTTTTAGGCAATGATAGATAATTATGCATAAAAGTAAAAACCTCTGGTATAAAATCACGCAGTCAAAAAAATCTATAAGAACAAGAAAATAATAGGTAGGGAGATGCGCCTGACCGCACAGATTGGTGCTTATGAAATAGACCAATTTATTTTGGATTTTGGATCAAATGCTAATGTTCTAACTAAAAAAACTTGGCAACGCATGGGAGAAACGAAGTTGGAATGGTCCACTATCCAACTGCGCATGGATAACCAACAGAAGATCATTCCTTTGGGGAGATTGTCAAAATTTGTGGTCAATATAGAAGGAGTTAAGGTATTGGAAGATTTTTAAGTCATACAGATTGTAGATGATAATGATCCATATCCTTCACTGCTAGGATTGGATTGGGCCATTTACATGGATGGTGTTATCAATCTGAAGAGAAGGAGGATGAAATTCAAGAGCAATGGAATTAGGGTGATCATTCCTCTAGATCCTACAGAAGGTCAAAGGTATACTGAACTAGTGCACGCTGAGGATGAGATTGATCAAATTTATAAGCTAACTTTACGTGAAGAAGAATGGATTAATCCGACAACGGATGAGATGATTAAATGGGAGAAGGATGATTCCTTTTTTTTAGACTCTGATGAAGAAATAGAGAATTGTCAGAACCACCTACATGAGGTTTCTGCGATGCACTATAATCGTGTGACTCACGTTGTGTTGCACAACATCTGAGGTACGTGATTTCCCACATTAGGATGGCTCAACCAATGTATACATGTTCCTAGGAGAACTAGAAAGGTGTGTGCCAGCAGACCAGAGGTTCCATGCTTTGGATCATGGCTTGTGCGCTACTCCAGCATGATGGTGGGAAACACATATGGATAGTATGGGATATTTGGAGGAATGTGTGTAGATGATGTGGCTATGACTTGAACTTCTAGTAGTTAAAGAAGAGGACTTATACTATGGTAAGGGGGATCCGTGCAGGAATTTGGCCAAATGGAGTCGGGTATGGGGTGTAGAACAAAGGGCTGTATGGGTTCATATGTTTATTCATACATTTGGAAAGGTGCCAAATAAATGGTACTTGGAAACAGAGCTGCGCAGGGGCACTAGTGACTCGTCTGCGCTAGTAGAAATTTTTATTCTAACCTTTAGCTGTGCTACATTTAGTGAAGCTTTGACCCCAGAAATCATTAATGCACTGATAAGAGAGACTGTGCATTGCCAACACTTGGCACTAGTAGAATTTATTGAACCACGTGCACTCACATGACTCTCTATCCCTTGAATATCAGACACCTATGCTCCATATTGAGCCTTGTGGGATACTATAGAATGCACATTCCCTAGTATTAAATGATAACTGTGCCCATGACTAGATTATTAAGAAGAGGCGTGACATTCCATTGGTATGATGAATTTTATAGAAGTTTTCATTAATAAGGGATATGACAGATACTACCCGATGCACTTTGAATTACCTGGTTAAGAAGCCTGTGTTGGGGGGGGATGGTCTATCAATGGTTATTCTTAGCTCTGGATTATATGCGTAGCAAGGTGTGGCACGATCGCAGTATCCATGCCAGGGGATTGAATAGTGTGAAGAAGTGTCAAAAACTCGTAATTGGAATATTAAAACTGGATAAGACAAAATTATTACCATTTTTAGGAGCATACAAGATGCATTTAATGAAGGGAATTTTCCAAATTTGTGACCATTTTGTCAGTAATGGAACCTCATTAATGCACAAGGAGTCGTTAAGGACACACCACAAGTATAAATATGCCCTAACGGATTGCAATAGTTCCCTTTTCATTCTGAGAAATTTTTATGCTTTGAGCTATGTGTTTGCTATTTCCTTTGTTGTGTCTATGCCAGGATTGGATCCCATGTTTGAGGAATCATTGCACCAAGATATTCTAGTGCACATGATCTACAACAAGATGACAACCACCAAAACTATTGAAAACCCTATTGTGCCCGAATTACCCATTGTATAGACCCCTGCACCATCTAAAACTAAGAAGGGTCAAATATCTGGAACGTGTAAGTCCCTGAGACAAAATACCCAGAGACCGCGCCATTATACTGGAGAGAAGATGAAGAAACCTATGCCTTAACTCCCAGATACTATTGAATAAGGCGATGATGAGGTGGTAGAGGTATCCCCCTTCCTGTAGCTGCCCAGTTATATTGCATTGCAGAAACCTACCATCAAAATGTTGAAGGACTTGGAAAAGGTGCATGTAGGTATCCAAGTACCCTTGATCCCAGAGAATGTCCTAATGGAGGGGGATGTGTTTTCTAAAATCCCACAGCTGTGATTTGATGACTAGGACATCACAGAGGCCAAAATGTTTCCCAACCTTGTGCCAGATCTCTATCTTAATCTACTTCCATATGTCAGAGGTCTGGTGCACCTCGAACTAAAGTGAGAAATACTTGGTTTGCACAAGGAAGACCTACTCAATCTCTTGTAGATCCCTCATTTTGGGCTCATCCCCATTAATGATATCTACGTCAGGCAGTTCTTGGCATTGGTGCATGACGATGCACTATGGTTGGGAGAGCACATCCCAATTGATGCATAACTCATTCAATGAATCATTGGTTTGTCGAACAAAGGGTCTGACCCTATGGCAGATTTTAGAGGGAAAGCGTAGGAGAAAGAGTTCGTGGAACAAATCAATAAAAAGTATGATGTTACATGAAAATCCCAAGGACTCGTGGTAAAAGCGATTAATGACCTAGTAGTCCATTTTTCACGCTCATCTTGGCTTACAAGATGATGCGCAAGTGTCAGCCAAAGGAAGTTCCCGCGCACGTGATTGCGCTAGTTGGAAGGTGTGAAAATGGTGTTAGATACAATTGGTGTTCGTATCTCTGCAAGGAGTTTCTTGAAAACCTGTGCAAAGTCCAGTAGGAGGGAAAGAAATTTCAATGTGCTTGGCTCTTTCTATTAATCACACTGATTGGGTGAAAAACACCGAAAGATACCTAGTTCCCTGACCTTGAAGAGTTGATGTGCAAAGCTGCGTGCTACGCAACCCCCTGGAACTCCTCTAACATAGTGCATGAAAAGGAGAATAAGATATTATGGGTTGAGTATGATGAAAGCTTATACCAGGCAGTATAGTTGAAGTCGCGACTATCCCCAACTCTGTGTGACCAATACAAGATGGAAACTGACTTTAAGGCTACATTTCACAATATCCACATCCATGCAAAGGGAAGTATGGAGGACATATGGTATGATTTGATCTACTTGGTCACTGAAGACAATTTTCTTAGAGTAACAACATAATGGCCCTTGACTTGGTTGACTCCACCAAATCAGCTGTGCACCCCAACAGGAAAATCCATCGAGAAGGCTCTTGAAAATCCTACAAACATAGTGACTGTGACAAAAAAACATTGTGAGAAAGATCCCACCCCAATGAAAACAAGAGAAACTACTGATACCACCATAGTGCCAGAGAAAAATGGCTCTATGCCTAAGGAGATTGAAGCAACAAAAACCTCAAAAGGCACAAAGCGTGGTCTGCAGACCATAGTTGGATCACAAAAAAATTAAAAGGGATCCAAGAAAACAAGACAGGAGGTCCTAACACTCATAGAGGATGATCTCAATGAGATAATGAATATAGTGACCATCGTGCAGGAGGATCGATGGATGGACATGGAGGTCTAGTATAAATCTATGCTCGAGATCATTCAAGTGGGGTTGCAAGAGTCGAACATACAAGAGAGCGTGAATCAAGGGACTCGAACCCATGCACCTGTTACAAATGAAAAACCTTTGGATGTAGCCTTTCCATCATCTAGGGAAGGGCGATTTTTTCATATCCCCTTTCCAGCAATCCAAATGGATGTGAGCCAGCACACTCAGTTTACTAGTACAGGTGATGTTCATGGTAACCTTGTCATGTTTCCTATAGGAAAACTCCATTTACTACACTTAGTTATTACTGATGAGCTCCAGTACCGAGAAGAAACCACAAAGACGCAGACTAAGGATGAACAAATGGAGTCTGCACAAGCGCATGAGCAACAGAGATAGGCCAACACAGAATATAGAGAATCATATGCCGAGATATTCTAGCAGTCACAACCATCGCTGCACACATAGAGAGGTTGGATGGACTGGCTACTGTGATCAAGGATGCGTGTGCGGAAGCTCACACCATTTGAGATAAATATGAGTAGCAAATTGCGGACCTCCACACCAAGTTGGAGTCAGAGACATTGCTCGAGGTTCATGCAAAGAGAGTAGCAGAGGTTAAGAAAGCCCAAGATAGTATTGTTGCTATAGTATCCTAGTGTGATGAGTCCCTGAATGAGGCCATGGAAATTTGGGCCTCTGTCCTGAATAATTCAGTTATGTAGCAGTTTCCTGACACAGTCAGTACAAAGGAGCAATAGTTTGATGAAATATCGACATAGCACCCACTTTAGTAATCACACAAAGACTTTCTTGTCTCCAAGAAGGTCTCATACTCCAGGCATAAATTGTAGATTTGCGCTGCAAGGAACAAGTCATAAAAGAGTGTATTCAACTGTGGGTAGAGGAAGTGTTGCAACTCTCTTAGACACTAGACAACACCTTCAATATCATTCAGTAGACCTAGCGTAGTGTCGAAATGGCTGCGAAAGGGCCTACGATGAATAAAATGGTTTAGCAAGTGTTGAACCTTTAGTTAAATTGAGAGGGGGGGGGGTGAATCAGTTTAACACATTCATGGATTTTTAAAACTTTTCATTAAGACTTATTTACACCTTCATTTCATGTTCAACTTAATATGTGAATAATCTTAGAATGTGAGCAACATGTATTAATATAATGTAACAACATACTTAATATGAGAGAAGCAAGTATTAAGCAGATGGGATAAACCATATCAACACATGCACATCATGCACAAAGACACTAGATATAAGTGGAAACCCATAAAGGGAGAAAACCACATCTTACTATTGTTGTGATGCAAATGCAAGCTCCAAATCCCTCTCACCACAGATTTTCTGTAGGCACCAACCTACAGGAGGCTCCTACCTCAATTCTGCAAGGTACAACTTGCAAGGAAGCTCCAACTCCCATCAATTTTCTGTAGGCACCAACCTACAGGAGGCTCCAACCTCAGTCAGCTACCACTGACGTTTCATCAAGCTACAACTTGATGTGGAAGCACCAAATCCCATCAATTTTCTGCAGGATCCAACCTACAGGAGGCTCCAACCTCAGTCATATACAACTAACATCTATCAAGCAACAACTTGATAGGGAAGCTCCAAATTCCTTACTCTTTCAAAAGAGAAACACTTGCTGATTTACCTTGGATATCAGCTCTGTTCTGTTCCATTTGATCTGTTGTTCATCTATTCTCATATCTTCCCTATATCATCTCTGCATCTTCTCAGATTCTCTATCAGCTTCTCCTTCTTCTCTGCTCAGCTCCTCCTTCTTCTCTGCTCAGCTCCTCTTTCTTCTCTGCCTCACTGCTTCATTTTTTCATTCTCTTCACTCACTCTATAACCTATTTGTGCATGTCAATGTGATATTATATATATATTTCATCACATGACTCTTTACATTCCTCAGGGAACTTGAAGTGAATAGTCCTAACTTTTTGCCTTCTTCCTTCTCATCTCTTTTATTAACTCATTCAGAAAAATATAACTGTAGGTACCAATTTAACATTACAGTGGGATATTTTTTCTCTTCTGGAGACTTTCCAATGCATCACAAATAATAAAAAATTAATTACAACATTTACATTCACATTTTCAGTTACACACTTCAATTTTACTCAGCTCCTATTCTGGATTTTGGCTTTACTGGATATGTCTTGTTTGCTGCTATTGAGTGACTGTTATGTATACTTTGGTTCATCTCTGTGTCTATTCATTTGTTCACTGTAATTGTGTGCACCAGCTACATAGATAACTGCTTTTCAGGTTTTATTCTCAAATACTTATGAATCTGGGCGATGTCTGTTCATTACCAATCTCTGTTCTCAGGCTTCCTTCTTACATTCTCTGTTCATATATGAGCTTAAACTTAATGGTTGAAAATCACATTACAGTTTCAATTCATCTTTTTCCCTGTACAATTTTTTGCCACTGTCTCTCTCTCTTTCGTTCTTGCAGGCTCTCTTCTTCATTTCAGTTGTATAACTGCTGTACATATAACTGTCTTTTAATATAATTGCTGTGCAATTTCAATACTTTTTAATTTCTGCACTGGCAATTTGAATCAATGTTGAAATTGCTCCATCATAGGTTACAATCATTGTTGTGACCCAATTAATTTTATATTTGGGCAATATATTTTTTAGTGCGGAAGCTCCTTGATGTTTGGGCTATCCTCACTCTTCTATTATATTTCACATTTAAAGCACTCATCCAAATTTTTCAGTGACTTTAAAATCCATTCAGCACATATACAGTGTTCACTATATAACTCTTCATATTATTTGTTGGTCTATATTACATATAACAATCCAACAATAAATTCTCGCTATTCACATATGTTAACATATACGAGGCTTTCAACATTATAATGAACCCTTTGGTTTCGTATTTAAATCCCCAGAGAAAGGTTATATAATGTCTTCGAGCCCCATAGAATTTTTCACTGTATTATTGAATCCTCTATTCAATTTTGACTGAATACATTCGAAAGTCAAAAGACTGTAATGTTAACACCTATTCTCCTTTCGACATAACCACTTCACCCACGCTGGCCCACACATTTATACAACAATCAAATGCTGGCCCATACCTTGTTTGTCACCTTGCAACTTCATTCACGATCCAATGGTGGATAATTCATCGCTCTTTTAACCTCTGATCCTATGGAAATCGCGCGGTTAACTTGCACGAGGGTTAATATTCAATATTTGCGTGATGGACTGGACCCCAACGCTTAAACGACCTTCCACATCCGACGGTAGAGAGCACGTAGCCTTGCTTCATATGATTCGACGAATATCGCTCGAGTTAACTGCATGAACTTTAACTCGTGATGAGGGGTGGTTTTCCAAAATGGCTAAGGTACACGTGTTGCCCAGCATATGGAATCACACTGATTTTCTAATTACCGCTTTCCCAACGAAGGTGGTGCGATCAAAACCGGAAACCCGCCTTTACTGTTCACTATTCATACTTCCCAGTTCTGGTTCTCGCCTTCAAGGTTCCGCTCAGCTTCCGCTCAAGGCTCCGTCAAGCACAGTTCCATTAATCTCCGCTGTCTCCCAACATTTCGATAGAGATAAAGTGACTCTGTGGCTCCACCATGATTCTCCAACCACCGAATTCATCTTCTTACAAAATAAATGTGTATCAAACTGTCTACGGGAAGAGCAGGTTCAAGGGTTCCGGGAATACACTCCCACACTAGATTTAATAGCCCTCACGCGAACCTTTCTTGCTCACTCCAAGGTCAAGTCATTGTGATATTAATTCCAACATAATCAATTGCTTCTGGTTCGACCACTAGCATTCATCCTTGTTACAATTACTCAACAACAACAAATTCCTTCTTGCATGCAGGGCATTTCCACAACCCTTCACACACAGTTTCTCAAGGGCGAGAGGGATATTTTACAGTTGTCCTCTACACAGACTACAAGCACTTGCTATTAAACACAGAAATATAGACCTTGCACAGAATTTCTAATTCAACCAAGAACGCAGAATCCATACTTACTCTCAGAATTCAACTATTCCCCATGTAATTCGACCAAGAAGACATGAAGTCACACATGGAACTTATAAACAATTCTCCATATATATATATATATATAGGTGATCCATCTCAAAAGTAATCACTTACAATTTCATGGTTGGCCAGATATTCAATACGAAGGCCACTACCCTCCAGTTTGGATGCTATTCAAACTCCTTACAAATTACAAATCATTTTACATAACTCCTTTAATGACCTCTACTGGTATGGTTTGTGCATAAGAGGTAACTTTTCAACACTCTTTTCATACTTTCATAGAAAATTTCAGCTGTCAATACATGTTTCCTTTTTGCCACAAAACGTCGAATGTTCCTTCTATAATATGTTCCCACACTCAAAACCAGTTTCTCAAATCAAATACCTCTTCTCCTTGACTAATGCTGCTCCTTGCTCTTGAAGCTCCTCTGCTGCCTCTCCAAATATCCAATCAAATGACCCTTCTAAAACTACCTCTACTTCATGTCTCATGCTCTCTTTGCCTTGTTGTTGTTTCAAGTGCTCCTCTTTGCCATCTCCTTTGCCATCGTAGGGTGCAGAAACATAGAGCCTTGAGTTAGTGCTCCCTCTCCATACTTCTATCAAGATGCTCAAATATAAAACTAAGGAGACATCTTTAATGCCTCAGTGACTCCGTATGAGTCACATGTTTGTGTTGGGGGCCTGTTGGAGCGGGGTCCCCTGAAGTACAAGTTCCAAAAAGATATTTTTTCTATGTTTGTATGCGTACGTTTTGCAGATGTAGTCGAAGGGATTTTTTTCCCCAATTTTCGACATAATCAAGCTTAAATGTAAACTATGGGCCTGAAACCATGGTTTGAGACCATAGTGTATACGCACTAGGCATATTATAAATATATAGAATTCGTCTAAGTCAGTTAAAAGTAAGAAGTGATATGTGATATTGATATTATGATAATATCCACATCTGTAAGGGTTTGGGTTGAGTAAAAGGCTCTTTCTAGATATGTGCAGGGAGACTTAATCCTGGCTATGTGAAAACTCCATTGGTTGTGTGCGTGGAAGGGATTGTAAGGGTTTTGTAAGGATTTTTGAAGGAAAGCTTATGTATTGACAGATCTGAAGAATTAATAGAAGGAACATTTTGGTGAACTCTCTGTGTTATATGTTTATTCTTATTGGTTTTTCTCTGTTTCATATCACATTGTCTATTTACTGATTACTATTTGGACGAAGATATATGATATGATTATGGATGGTTATTGATAAACTGTTAGGTGTTTTCCTTTGATTAATATCTAGATTTGGCTCTGATGTATTCTCTACGCTAAGTAAGACAAGTATTTCTATGTTATCATGTTAATGATTGCGCAAGATCTCCAATTCTGCTATAACCTAACTCCATGCCTCTATATAAGATCACATAGGGTTTTTTCGAGCAACACTTCATGAAATTCTCTCTCGGGGTGCAGAAACCTGGTTCCGGCACCCCCCCCATACAACATCGGGTGAGAATTTGGTCTGTACAAGAAAATCACTACCAAAAGGGCCAGTATTTGGAGGGTTTGTTGGTTTATCCATAAACTCTAAACCTTGGTCAGGACCCCTCAAGCCAAAAAATCCCTAAAAAGTTACAATATGACTGCATAAGAAGTTGAGGATGATCCACGTAATGTCAATATTCTTGAATTAGAAGGACAACGTGAGGTTATAGGTCCTGAAGTAGAGATGCCAGAAATAGCACAACCTGTCAAGACTTAGCAATTCAACCTTACTAGATGGGATGAGGCATAGTTGGTGAACAATTATAGTGAAGATATAGCGGCAAAGTTTATTTTTGAACATATTTTGTTGCGGTTTAGGTGTCCACAGATCTTAATGAGCGATATGGGTATGCATTTCTTGAATAGCGTTATTGAAGGATTGACCGCGGAGTTCAGAATGCATCACTATAAGAGAAAGCCATATCATCCCTAGGAAAATGGGACAATTGAGGCCTTTAACAAAATTTTGGAGAGTAGTTTGACAAAGGTGTGCAACGTCAACATGGATGACTGGGATCTACACATTCCTACAGTTTTATGGGCCTACAGGACTACCTATAAGAATTTGACAGGTAAAATTCAGTTCAAATTAGTTTACGGACAGGAATCTATGATGTTGATTGAATACATTGTAACTAGTCTTCACATAGCCATAGTTACAGATATGGAAGACTGCGATATTTTGAAGCAGAGATTAGAGCGAATTCTCGCACTGGAGGAAGATAGGTTCATCATGTTATCACTCCCCCCAACTTCCTAAGGTAAGAGTGGGATTGAAGGAAGGTAACCATGGACCATGCTTTAGGTCAGGTAGCTAGCCCTACCAGGACCAAAGAGTGCTCTGTCATTGTCACTTTGCAGTCAATGGTAGCACTTAATATCTATTGATATTAGGCTAGGTATGTAATCTCAGTAAATAGGATTTTTTTTTATGTTTTAAATGCTAGATATGAATGTGAGTGAGTAGGATAGTTCTAAGGTTTTTAGGTATGAATTCCAAGGTCAATTTGCAGAGAATGTGTGAGGCTAGATAGCTAGCTTGAAAGCATGATTAATTGGTCATTGAGTATAGGATGAAGTGATAAAAATTATAAATGAGCATTGAGGTTAATTCATTCATTTATAAGAACATATACATAACAAGTAAACCTTGTATAAAACAGAGCATGAATAGACATGATTTATTCCAATAAACTTACAAGATAAACACATGGAAGCATGTATCTTAAAGAGAAAAATATATCATTCAACATGAATATATAAACATATATAGAAAGAAAAAATTCTCCAATTCATACCACGAGATTCTCAACACAAGTTCTACAAGACTGTCTTTCATTTCATTCCAAAGGGCTATACAATAGATCCACTGCAAAATAAAATTATCCCACCCAAAAAAAGACTAGAGGGAGTCTAATTATATAAGATATGAAATATTACACCTCATAGGGTCCAAATCCCATCCAAAATGCATCATAAATACATGAGATGAGTCATTTCCTAGATTTTAGGGAGGTTAAAAACCATTCCCTAAATTTTAGCTATGAACTAGGACTGTGTGTCCCCCATATTGAGTTACATGTTCCCTCACGATAAGAGGAAAAAACCAACTCAATTACTCTAATTACAACTCATAGAACATTAAAAACTCAAATTTCGGACATTTTTTAGCTTGAAAAGTGTCCTAATGAATCCTATGCAAATGTGTAACACTTTCTGACAAATGTGTAACAAAATTTTACAAAAGCATAGTAGAAGTTTACAACCATTTTTGAGGCACTTTTAGGAGTTCAAATATAATTATGAAAGACAGTTCAACTAGCCCTATCTATCTAGTTTCTAGAAAATCTTTAATTTTTCAAAATTACCCATGGGAAGGTCTCCAAAAGTTCATTCTCCTAAGGTTTCTCCAAAAGCATAACAAGGCCTCGAAAAAAGTGGCAGAATCATAGAAAATGAGTGGTTTTTTGGCCTTTTCTGCAAAATTAAATCTTCTTCATGAAAAAATGATTCCTTATAAGACAATTATCATTTTTATTCCCCTAAAAAAAGCGTAAAAAAATCTTTTTACGCTTCTGTGGAGGCCAAATTTCCAAAATTGCAAAAAATCCATAATTTTCCGAAACAATTTCTGCAAACATAGAGCTTAAATATGGATCAATATATCTCTGACCATAACTATTTTTTAGAACATGAGAGAGGTTTTTTTTCTTTGGCATGTTTTGAACAACAACCTCCTCTTGTTTTCCAAAGTACTTTCCCATTTAAGCAGAATCCAAGTTTTAAGTTGATCGCTAATCACTTGCATAAGCATAGTGCCTACTTTAAGAGGGAATTTATAGGTCTTACTAGAGGATTTTTGGACTGAAAGTAGTTTTTTTGGAAATATTATGGTGTCTACTACAAATTGGAGTCATCAAGCACTGAAAGCCCTACCCCAAACCCTTGAAAATTTTATTTGAAGGCAAATTGTCCAAAAGTGCAGAAAATAACCTGGAGCAACTATATTTTGAGCATTTCTCTCTGGAAATAACACCTGTGCATAAACTGAAGGAGGTTTTTTTTCTTTTGCCTATGATTGAAAAAAAAACTTTCACTTTTGGAAAATTCATCTCCATTTCTTCATAAACTAATTTTGAAGCAAAATTTTCCCTATGTGCAATGTAAACACTAGCTTGATCACAAAACTCTGAAAATGATGCGATGGCTCTGAGTTGGCTCAATCCTAGAATTATGGCCTCCCTTATGGATTTTTTTATCACTCTCCATAGTATTTATGAACACAATAAAATATTCCTAGATGAAATGAGTGGGTAGGGATGAGTGGATTTGGAAAAACGTGGGATATATATATGGTAGGTTTAGGGGCTATGATCTGGTATGAGGAGGTTGAGGAAAATTCCCAAAAAAATTGATAGAGTAGGGTAATGTGTCAGCTCAAGAATACAGGTGGAAGAACCTGAAATGGGTACGGGAAAATGAGTCAAAATAGTAAAACACATATACTTTATAGTTTTTTTGTGAAAGTGTAGTGCGGACTTAGGCTTTTTATGGAAAAGGGGTAAAGGGAACTATAAGTGGTAGGGGGTTTTGTGGTAGGGTTTGTGAAGGATTTTGGAAGGATGAGTGAAGGTTTATATGGTGGGAAAAGTGTCTCCAATGGCCTAAACCAATTAAGAAAGGAGAAAACCTAAAATGGAGGAAAGAAAAACCATAATGATGGAAAACACTCATACAATCTTGAATTGACATAAGGAATTCTTTGGAATGTCAAATTACTAGTTTTTGATGTTACTTGAGGTTTCAGGAACAATTTGTAATCTTCAAAGTCGAAGTCCATGCCCTTTAACCCCTATTGTCCATGACTAGGTATACTTGTCACTGCGTAAATCACATCTACTGATAGGTTAAACTACACACCTACAATTATGGCCTTTCCCATGTTGAGATTAAAGGAAAATAAGCTTGTAAGTTTAATATGATATCCTCCCTTCATAATCTTCTCACATAACCTCAAACATCCAGTCCTCTTAAAGAATCTTTTGGCCAAGGGTGAAGCATTGATTTCTTGCATGGTGCAGGGTTATAATCTGATGTGGCACCCTCCCTTGAGGTTTTTTTTCTCACTCTCCATCTTGTATATCAATGAAAGGATGAAACCCTAGTGTGTAGATGGAATGGGTATGTGTAGTGAAATTTGGAAAATGGAGTATAGGGATGGGGTAGACTTAAAGGGTGATATGAAGTGTTTTAAAGCCAAGGAAAATTATACAAAAATTTTAGGGGATAGGCTTGTATGTTGGCTCCATGATATGAGTGAAATTAGGTGAAGTGGATGTGATGAGGGTGGTAAAACAAGGGAAATAGAGGAATTTCCTAGTTTAACACTAGAAAACTAGCTAAAAATTAGGGTTTGGTGAAAATGGTTCTTAGGAAGGGTATGGATGGTGGGGGATGACAATATGATGTATGTGGAAGGTGTAGGATAGTGTTATATGAAATGCTTAGGGTTTGGTGCATTGAAATATTTCAAAAATGAGAAGAAGTGAAAATATAATGGAGAAGGAAGTGAGCATGAAAATCAACAGTAAGCCTGATAAGTTGACAACATGATGTTATGAGAAGCTTACTTACTATTGTAAGAGCTTAAAAAAATGATTTAAATGAGCCTTGAACTTTTTTGAGTAGTTTGGGAGCCAAAATACCCTAATTCAACACTTTATGGATGCGTAACACAACCCCAACAAAATCATAACAATGTGTTCTAGAAGCGTAACAACGTGCTACAAAAGTGTAACAACTGTTCCAGAAACGTAACAATGTGCTCCAAAAGCATAACAACAGCCAACAAAAGTGTAGAAACCGTGTTTTGGAGTAGTTTCTTGCCTTTGTTTTGAATTCTTTACTGCTATGGAGTCCAATGGAGGTAAGATAGGATCTCTACCACACATGAAAAGAGAAGAATGATTTTGGATGAGCATATTTTTGTCCTTTATAAGCTTTGAAATGAATTTTTTGTCGTATAGTGAAAACAATAAGACAATTTTTCCTTTTGAAATCATTTTATATTAAAAAAAATTTTAAAATAAGACAAGTTGTCTTACGCTATTCACCTACGTATGTTGACTCCCTTTAGAAGACTTATATGGTAAAAATGAAGGATTGTTTGCCTTGTTTGATGACAAATTGGACTTTTCAAGGCAAAAAAATGACACCTAAACATCATACCTACATGAGATGGAATGAATTACCTAAGACTTATAACTGAAAATGAATGAGATGACCTTTAAAGTGATGGTGGTTGTGGATTAGATGAGAGGAGCAACATTTATGACCTAGAATCCTTCAATGACCAAAATTTATTTTGAAAACTTGTTTGAAAAGACCAAAAATTCTCACCTATGACTACTAGAAAATTAGCTGAAAGAGTATGTTTGATCACTGACATATTGATGCTAACACATCATTGGGTTTCACCAACAGGTACAAAATGAGAGGGAAAAATCCTTCCATGATAGGCATATTGGGAAAAGCATGTTAAAATATGGGGACCTGGTTATTTTATATGAAAACAAGTTCGCAAAGTTCCCAGGTAAGCTACAAATGCATTGGTTAGGCCCTTACATTTTTAGGCATGTTTCGAAAGGAGGCACAATTCAGCTTGAAAATTTGAATGGATAATTGTTTCTTGGATGTATCAATGGTAGAAAACTGAAGTTGTATAGGGCTGAATCTGTCCCTAGAAGTTCGAAATGACTATATGGCTGACGTAGAGTCTTAATGCTCCACGTAGTTGAAAGAGAGCATGGGACTTCGTCACATTCAGAACATTGTGTACTATGTGGGAAGATGGAAAAGATGGAGGACACTGCATCAAGGGAGGATGGAATGTGCTGACAGGATGAGTCTGGCAAAGTTCATCTAATAAGTGATCATTGGAACATGAACTGTTGATTTGAAAAGGACTTAGCCATTAAAGGGAGCGAAAGGGATGTATTTAATGAGCATATATAGGTGGATCTGCTGCCATATTTGCATTTATGAGGCATATCTGAAGGATATCATGGAGTTTGAATTTGAATTTTCCTTTAAATCAAGCATCCCACTCAAAATTTGGACACTTTTTGCTCCAAGAGTTAGAATTGAGATTTTATTCCTACAAGAGCACCAATGGAATGGTTGTATATTAGAACACAACCTTTAAGTATTTAAATAGTAATTTATTAGAGTAGGGATAGGGTACATGATTTGGCCGTGTTTAGAACACACAATGACAGCTATGCCACCCGCACATAGCGTAGGGCCATGGTCACCCAGGAAGTAGACCATTGTGGGCGTAACCCCATCTCAAAATCCAAAGAAGATGGTGTTGTGATTATTTCCCTGAAAGAAACTTCCTAAGGAACATAGGAGTAAGGGGCCCAAGAGTGAAAAGAGTTTCCTAAGGAACATGTTGGGAAAAATAATGGGAGGGGGGGGGGGTGAATCAGTATTTATAGCTCAATGAAAACTTTTACTTTTTCTTTACTGAATTCCATACGTGACTTTAATGAACCAACTAGCGTATACACGTGGCTATCTTTAAACAAAATTGTGTATGTCCAGAGATCTTATTATGCAGATAATTCTTTACTTATATCAGTGCATCATTCATTCATCAGATGATTAGTAAGCAGTAAGTATGTACAGTAAGAATAGAATAAATCATCGCACATAACCAACACATGTGAACACTAGGATTTAAGGTGGAAACCTAATTCGGGAGAAAAAAATCATTGTTGTCATCTCCATATTCAATATTTATTATATGGAAAACTACTTACAATATTGTACTAGTGTACACTCATACCAACACACTGACACCCACCTGTAGAAGGTTGAAACCTTCTCTTTTTTTCCAGCTTCTACTGGAAGGGAGCTCCAACACCATGATCTCGTTTACCAACCACTACTGGAAGGGAGCTTCAACCCTCTGATCAGAACACCAGCTTATACTAGCAAAAAGCTTCTACTTCCACACTAAAGGATTCAACCCTCAGAACCACTACAAACCACGTTTAATCAATTTTCACACTAGAACCCACGGCTTCACAAGAACACTTCATAAAGATCAAGACTAATAAACTTAACCCAAAATTCAATAAGAACAGTGAGATCATTGTAACCAAAACATATCAATAAACCCAGATTTTATAATCAACATGCAGAACCAATATCAACCCTGATCATTCATTATCTTAAAATGCATACGCTACTTCACTTTACTTAACCACGTGTATACGCACTTTCCTTCATACCAACCTACGTATAGATATGAGAATACTGATCTTCCAGAATATCATCAGTCTCAAAACCATATCTGAGGCTTTCAGTCATATATCTTTTCAGTATTGTATAAACCTTAATGATTCAGTCATCATTAAACATATTCACTCAGTCATTGGTCAAATTTGTACATATTCAACTCAGCAACATATAGTATTCAAGAAACCCAGATCTACATGGAGACTTCATTTATAGACAACAGAAATACAGTAGAAATAAACAAATAACCTCTGCAATAAGCTGAAGAAAAACCTAACTTCCATATGTGATTTTTCTGAGACAAATCCGCGTATATACACGCTTTCATTGAGACAAACTAGCGTATAGATCTATAAATATTAATTTTTTCAGAATGTTTCAGATCTATAGACTTACCCATATTTCTTCACTTCACTTCAGAAAACATGCATTAGATCACAGATCTAATCATCTCTTCAATAGATCAAGTACATAGCCATTTCAAGTCTAGATATCTTAATCCATCATTGTATCCAAGGGTGCATCATAGATTCAAATATACCAAACAAATAGAGTTCATCCCATGAAGATATACTTCAGAGAGAAGTATTCAGTAACAACCCTTACACATGCACACCATGCATTATGATTGTCTCCTCCTTATATAGTTTTAGCCTTTACCAATACCATGAGCCAAAACCACACAGGTTTCGATGGTATTCTTGGACAAAATCAAATAGATGACACATCTCTCAATACTATGGGATAATACCATGGTAATGCCGCTTGGTATCATAAATTTAGAGCGCAAAAGTCATACACGACTTTTATTCTTCCTAATCGCTTGTATACGCGACTTCTCTTCATAAAAATTGCATATATACTAATTCTGGATGTATACACGGGTTGACTGTATACCAAGTAGCGTATACATTGCCTTGATATGTGGGTTTCCTTCATCAAACCTGCGTATACATTGAGAAATATTTCATGTTTCATTTCTCTGGAACTTACTGGAATTCATTTCTCTATCACATCTTAACTGACCTGTAGAAACATCATTTTTACATCTTTAACAAAAAGGTTTCTTATCAAAATGCAACTAATCAAGTAGGCTTCCATCAAGGACAACATATTACATCATATTGCCAACAATCCCCCCCTTTGACATCAAGGGAAAAGGGGGGATCAAGGTTTCTCTTCCCTTGTAAAAAGAAGAGCTCTGTAGATATGAAGTGCACTAAATTTACCATGCTGCCCCTGAGTTCATGCTGAATATTCAAACAAAATTTTCAATGAGGTACATGACTCTATAAATCAACCAAGTATGACCATTCCTATCACTGAGGACTCATGCTTACATCAATGATCCAACCAAGTGGAATTACATATTTGACTCAATTACCCAACCAAGTGGGTTTACAAATTTGACCAAGTCCTTACATGACTGAATATAAAAAATTTACATCATAGGTCTCAACATGACCCTTTCATCAAATAGCAGATATGAATTTGTATAACCAGGACCAAAATATCTCAAGAGAGAGATCATAAATCATAAACCAATCAGAATTCCAACAATGCAGCCTTTTCAACAAGGCAGGTGTTCCCCCTAAGCTTGTGCATCCTGAACACCTTCAACAACCAATTCATCAAGGCATCTTCACCAAGGATATAAATATAAAAGTAAGGTACAGTAAGATGAATATTGGAACAAAAAAACCATAGACTATTATGAAATCTGACCTAGATAATTTTTGTCAGCAAAAACCATATGTGGTTTTATGCACAAAAACTCGTGTATATACGTGATTCGCCTTTATGAAACCAGCGTACTGAATTTAATCTCTTGAAATTAAGAAGATTTGATAAGAGAGACATAGACAAATCTCAACTTCTATCTGAGATATTTGAATGCTTCCCTGGGAGGAGTTTTAGTAAATATATATGCAACTTGTTCTTTGGAGGGAACATACTCCAATTTAACCTTTTGTTCAAACACTTGTTCACGTAGGAAGTGATACTTGATAGGAATGTGCTTGGTCATGGAATGCACAACATGATTTTTTGAGATACTAATGGCACTTGTACTATCACATTGAATGGATATGGGAGGTGAAAATTTGATTTGAATATCTTTTAATGTCTTCATCATCAAAAGAATTTGTGTTAACATTTATGCGGCATCCACATATTCTGCTTCTGTTGTAGATAAGGAAATAGAAATTTTTTTCTTACTGAACCAAGATACTAATCGGGGCCCCATATATAATGCACGACCACTGGTGCTTTTTTGATCATCAACATTTCCAACCCAATCCTCATCTGTGTAAGCATTAAGAGTAAGATCGACATTCTTTAGATACCATAGACCAAAGTCTTGAGTCCCTTGTAGATATTTGAATATTATTTTTACACCCTGAATATGAGACTATTTTGGATTAGCTTGGAATCATACAACAATCCTAATTGCATGCATAATGTCTGGTCTTGTCCTAGTTAGATAAAGCAGACTTCCAATCATGGATCTATAAACTGGTTGATTCACCATGGGAGAATCATCATGAGATCTAAGGTTACATCTAGTTACAATTGGAGGTTTGTAGTCTTCCATCCCATACCTCTTCAGAATTTTCTTAAGATATTTTTCTTATGATAGAAATATTCCATCTATTGCTTGTTTCACTTGTAAGACAAGAAAATATGTTAGTTCCCCAAGTAATGAAATTTCAAATTCTTGCTGCATAATAGAAGCAAATTTTTGACTCATGGACTCTTACTAACCAATAACCAATAGTTTATCATTTTCAATTTTTTTGTATAAGTTACTATCAGCAGATCCATTTGTGAAACCTTGTTGTTGAAGATATTTTTCAAGATGATAGTACCATGCTCGAGGAGCCTATTTGAGACCATATAAAGCCTTTTTAAGTTTGAAAACAAGTTTTTCATCATTTCCTAGAATGAATCCTTTTGGTTTTTCTATATAAACTTCTTCTTCTATATTGCCATTGAGGAAAGAATATTTTACATCCATTTGATAAACTTTGAATTTTTGAAAACTTGAAAAAGAAAGAAACGTTCTTATGGCTTCAAGTCTGGCTACAGGAGAAAATGTTTCTTCAAAGTCTATACCTTCTTGTTTAACATACCCTTTACAAACAAGTCTAGCTTTGTTTCTACTAACATATCTATTTTAATTTAACTTGTTTTTGAATATCCATTTTGTTCCAATAATATTTTTATCATGAGGTCTTGGAACCAATTCCAAAGTATGATTCTTTTCAATCTGATCAAGTTCTTAATTGATGGCTTGAGTCCAACATTCATCTTTACTAGATTGATTTATATTTTGTGGTTCAACAGTGGATAAGAATGCCAGATAGCTAGGGAATCCTACAAGAGCTCTTCTTGTTTGGACACCTGATCCCCTTTCTCCCATAATTTGGGATTATGGATGAATCTTTTGAACATACTTGGATGGAGATTTTTTAGATATATCTTCTTCTGGTGCTTCATTGGGATATAATTCTATATTGTTTCTATTTGATGAGGGAAAACATAGAACATAGTCGTCTTCATTTGTTGTTGTTATTTCCCTTTTAGGAGCCGTGAGAGACTAAAAAATTACAACATCGATACATTCAACAATCTTCCAAAGTCTTTTATTGCAAAATTGATATGCTTTACTTCTAGAAGAGTAACCAAGAAAGATTCCTTCATTTGCTCTAGGCTCAAACTTACCAAGTTTTTCATCAATGTTATTGATAAAACATTTTCTTCCAAAAACTCTAAAATGCTTTATAGTGGGAATATTACCATACCAGAGCTTATAAGGAGTTTTATCACTGTTCACATGAACATGAGCCTTGTTAATAATATTTACTGTGGAATGTGTTGCATCTCCCCAAAAGGTATCAGGAGTTATAGATTCATAAAGCATAGCATGAGCCATCTGCTGAACTGTTTTATTCATTATTACTGCCACGCCATTTTGTTGTGGGGTTCCAGCTACAAAAAAATATTCTTTTATGCCATGATGCTCACAGAAATCAAAGAATTCATCTCATATATATTTTCCTCCTCGGTCAGATCTAAGACATTTGATTTTTAAGTCTAATTCACTTTCAACCAGATCTTTGAAGATCTTAAATTTTTCAAATTCTTCATCTTTATGTTTTAGTAAATTGATCCAACACATTCTAGAGAAGTCAGCAATAAATAGAATATAGTATTCTTCTCCATGAGGTGAATTTTTCCTTACATGTCCACATAAATCAATATGTATAAGTTCAAGAGGCTTAATTGCTGATCCTTATTTGGTATTGAATTGCACCTTAGTTTTCTTACCGAACTAGCATGATTTGCATATGGTACTTTCAGGCAGAGTGATGTTGGGAAGATCACGAACAAATTTGAGTCTGCTAGATTTGATTATTTTGGAGAAGCTCAAATGTCAAAATATTATGTGCCATAGCCAATCTTATAAAGATTTACCTAAGTATCATTGCTCTTAGCCACCTTTCAATACATACAGATTTCTTGGTGTTCTAGTTCCTTTTATTACCATTTTTCTTGTGTCAAGATCAGGTACTACACATTCTTTTGAACTAAAGACAACTTCATTTCCTTGGTCACACATTTGACTCACACTCAACAGGTTATGCTTTAATCCATCCACATACATAAAATTGTTAGCTTTCACCTTTTCTTTTATAAAAATAGAACCTTTTCCTTTAATGACAACGGGAGATTCATTTCCAAAGGTAACATTATTTTCCTTCTCTAAAGAGTTGTATGAAAGGAGTTTATTTTTATCACCTGTCATGTGTTTTGAGCATCCACTATCAATGTACCATTGATTTTCTTCCCCTTCTGCAAATAAATCTATGCCACAACTTTCAACCTGTAAGTCCTTATTTCTCCATACCTTGGAATTTTAAGGTATATGCTATTTTGGCTGATGTTTTCTCTTGCATTCAAATCCTTCATGTCCAAAGGTATTGCAATAAGAAAATTAAATTTCATTTTGAAGAGGAGAAAAGTTGTTATAAGTATTCTTATTTATTCCAGTCTCATGTCTTTGCTTCCTTGCTTCTCTGGTCATGATGGTTTTGTATGAAACACATTGAGCAACTTTATGACCAAAATTATGACATGAGAAACACTGTCCATTAAATAAGAAATTTCTGCGATCACGAAACCTTTTATTTATGTTTACCTGCTGATTGATATTTTTATTATTGTTCTTCATTGCATTGAAGTGGTCATGCTTTACTTGTGTAGTCTCTTTGTTCTTTTGTTGAGTGACAAAATGTTGTTGGCTGGCTTTAGCTACATTTAGATAGCTTGGTGCTGAATTCTGAGAGGATTCTCCGATATATTTCAGACCTACCTTTACAAGAGGAGAGTTTTGTACCTTGATAATCTCATCTAAGGTTTCAGATCCTTTAGAAAATCTAATATTTAAAGTTTTCACTTTCTCAATTTCCTTTCTTAGACTTGCTATTTCACATTATAATTTCTCATTGTGCTTCTCCTTTTCTATAAGCTGATTCTTTAGAGTATCTATGGAAATTTTATTTTCTTCCAAACATATTTTTATATTATTTATTTCTTCAAGAAAATAATTTTCTTCTAATGCATCCATAAAAGTATCTTTAGCCTCACTAGATTCTTTTTCAAAAGCCATGAGTAGTCTAATATCTTGATCAGATTCTCCTTCTACACTATTTGATAGACCATCACTATCTTCATGAGTATAAATTATTTTTCTATTGATAAACCGTTTCTTATTTCCTTTTTCCACTTCCTTTCCATTTTCATGATTATATTTATGGGGAAATCTAGCAGCACAATGACCAACTCTTCCACAAGAAAAACATTTAAAAGGAAGCTTACCTATGAACCTTCTAGTTCCAAGTTGTAGCTTCTTTACAAAATTTATCTCATATTCTTCTGAAGCATACCCTGATCCTTCTTGTTCTTCTACTTCATTTCCTTTTGTAGTAGCTATAAAGACAACTTCTTTGACTTCAGATGGACCTCCTTTCCTCATTTCACATGTCGTCAGAATCCCATGAAGTTGAACAATAGTAAGAGTTTGTATATCTTGCTTCTCTTTAATAGCAGATACTTTTGACTCAAATTTGGGAGTTAGAGATATCAAAACCTTTTCTACTAGAGTAGTGTCATTTATGGTTTCACCCATATTTCTCATACGATTTAAAATATCATCTAGATGTAAGAAGAAACTAGCAATGCTTTTCTCATTCTACATTTTGATTTTTTCATATTGAATTGCAAGAGTTTGGAGTTTAGCTCTTTTTACCTTGGCATCACCTTCATAGCTCATAATAATTTTGTCCCATATCTCCTTTTTTGTATTCAACTGCATGACTTTAACAAATTCATATTCATTCAAACTTCCCAATAATGCATTGACCGCCTTTGAATTGGTTTCATAGTTATTTTTTGTTGCTAGATCTATTGGAACTGAAGATGGCTATTGATAACCTCCTTCAATTGAAGATAGGATCTTGTCCTTTTCATCCAGAAGATTAAATTATTTTTGTTGAAGAGAGGAGGCCTAATAGACGATGTCCCATATTGATTTCTCATCTTAGCTAAGCTTCCTTCTAGAGATTAAGCTTCTTAATAAGAAACTGCTCTGATACCAATTGTTGGGAAAAATAGTGAGAGGGGGGGGGGGGGGGGGTAAATCAGTATTTATAGCTCATTGAAAAAATTTATTTTTTCTTTACTGAATTCCATACGCAACTTTAATGAACCCAACTAGCATATACACATGGCTATCTTTAAACAAACTTGTGTATGTCCAAAGATATTATTATGCAGATAATTCTTTACATAGATCAGTGCATCATTCATTCATCAGATGATTAGTAAGAAGTAATTATGTACAGTAATAAAATAATAAATCATCACACATAAGAAACACACATGAACACCGAGATTTAAGGTGGAAACCTAATTCGAGAGAGAACCACGGCTGATGTCATCTCTGTCTTAAATATTTATTATATGGAAATCTACTTACAATATTGTACTGCTGCACACTCATACCAACACACAGGCACCCACCTACAGAAGGCTACAACCTTCTCTCATTTTCCACCTAATACTGGAAGGGAGCTCCAACTCCTTGATATCATTTACCAGCCAGCACTAGAAGGGAGCTTCAACCCCCTGATCACAACACCAGCTTATAATGGCAGGAAGCTTCTAATTCCAAACTAAAGGCTTCAACCCTCAGAACCACTACAAACCACATTTCATTAATTTTCACATTGGATACCACAGCTTCAACACAACACTTCATAAATATCAACACCAATAAAATTAACCCAAACTTCAATTGGAACAGTGAGATCATTGTAACCAGAAAATAGCAATAAACCCAAATTTCAGAATCAACATGCAGAACCAATCTCAACCCTGATCATTCATTATCTTAAAATGCATACGCTACTTCACTTTACTGAACCGGCATGTCTATGCACTTTCCTTCACGCCAACCTGCGTATAGATATGAGAATACTGATATTCCATAATATGATCAGTCTTAGAACCAGATCTGAGGCTTTCAGTCAAATATCTTTTCAGTATTATGGAACCCTTAATCAGTCAGTCGTCATTAAACATATTTACTCACTCATTGATCAAATTTGTACATATTCAACTCAACAACATATATAGTATTCAAGCAACCCAAATCTACATGAAGACTTCATTGATAGACAACATAAATATAATATAAATAAATAGATAACCTTTGCAATAAGCTTAAGAAAACCCTGACTTCCATATGTGCTTTTTCTGAGACAAATCCGCGTATATATACGCTTTCACTGAGATGCACTAGCGTATAGATCTATAAATATTAATTTTGTAGAATGTTTCAGATATATAAACTTACCCATATTTCTTCACTTCACTTCAACAAACATGCGTCAGATCATAGATCTAATCATCTCTTCAATAGATCAAGTATATAGCCATTTCAGGTCTAGATATCTTGATCCATAATTGTATCCAAGGGTGCATCATAGGTTCAGATCTACCAAAAAAATAGAGTTCATCCCATGCATATATACTTCAGAGAGAAGTATTAAGTAACAACCCTTACACATGCACACCATGCACTATGATCTCCTCATCCTTATATAGTTTTAGCCTTTACCAATACCATGAGCCAAAACCACACAAGTGTCAATGGTATTCTTGGAATAAATCAAATAGATGACACATCACTCAATACTATGGGCTAATACCATGGTAATGCCCCTTCGTATCATAAATTTAGAGTACAAAAGGAATACACAACTTTTCTTCTTTGTACTCGCATGTATACACGACTTCTCTTCATAAAAACTGTGTATATACTAATTCTGGATGTATACGCAGGTTGCCTGTATACCAAGTAGTGTATACATTGCCTTCATATGTGAGTTTTCTTCATCAAACCTGCATATACATTGAGAAATATTTCCTGTTTTGTTTCTCTAGAACTTGCTGGAATTCCTTTCTCTTTCACATCTGAATTGACCTGTAGAAACAACATTTTTACATATTTAACAAATAGGTTGCTTAGCAAAAGGAAACTCATCAAGTGGGTTTCCATCAGGGACAATTTCATCGAGTAGGTTTCCATCAAGGACAAAATATTACATCATATTTCTAATAGAACAGAGGAGTAAGGGGCCCAATAACGACAAAAGAAGGCTATCAAGGTATAAGAGTCGAACGATTAAGAAATTGCACCAAAAGATATTGTTGTGGAGGAGGTAGGACCTATATTTATGTTTCCCCCATATATTTCGCCTTGGAATATGGATGCTACGAAGCCTACAAATTATCTCGACGCAATCAAATATAATAACTTAACGTTGTTATTTCCTGATGAAGTACCTATTGAGGGGGATTTGTCGGCAAAAATTCCCCAACAATGGATGGAGTACTGGGACTTTAATGACCGCAACAAGTACCCACAATTTTAGTCAAGCTAATATCTATTCTCCTCCTATTACGAAGATACTAGAGTAACAATATTGGAACTGATGAATTTTGTGGTTGGTATCCAAGATGCAGGGATAATGAACATGTTATATGTTTCACACTTCAGGAAAAGTATCATCAACATAATTTGTGTGCACCAACTGTTGGCCCTGGTGTGTAGAAATTATATAAATGATATGTTATATGTCTAATTTTCTCCTGATCATACACTATTTGACTTCACACACAATACAAATTCTATTCCACCATTGATCATCATATTCGGAAATTAAATTAATTGCATGCACACATTAAAACCATAAAAATTCACACACATTAACATAGTGATTTTCGGGAAAGCCTGAAGCTAAAAACCCCAACTATCTGTATATAATATATGTCACAAGCTTCTCACAAGCTCTCAGTACAATCCAATCTCTACACACTAATCAGGCTAGATCTTGCAAATCCATGCACCGATCTTTGCCACCTGCTAGCCTGCCTCTATTGCGCAATCCCTACTGAAGAATGGCTCTGAATGAACTCGAATTGGTCCAGCCTTGATCACACAATCCTCATTGGCATCTCCATCAATGTGTGGTGCAAAATCATGCAACACTATAGTCATAACTGATAATCAACTTTCCCTTTCACCTATCTCTCCACTGGTCTCCACTGAAACTATCCATGCACTGTAGTTAACTGATGTATTCTTCAGTTGATTAATGAGTTAATATTTAGTGAATTAATTCAAACCACTCTTAATAGTGTATCAATCATTTATACTAGATACAACTAGCTCAACTGAGTCTAACTGAGTTAAACTAAATACAACTCCATGAACTACACTTCCAACTCTGTCATAACTTTGCCACTTTAGTTCTAACTGAGTCCTCCATGCATGAACTCTAGAAAACCCTTAGGAATTGTGTAATTCCTTCTGTCAGCTCCTGTGCCACATCTGTGCACTTAACTGAAGTGCTCCAAGAGAATAAGTTAATGTTTATAGTCCAAATATTATTAAGAGCTAATAACATTCGACATATCTATTTTTAGACTGGCAATCTAAAAATAGATTCCGCATAATATGTCTAAAAATAGAAGTCCATCTATTTTTCCAACTTGACCAACCATCCACAAATAGCATCCTGCAACTCATAGAATGTGATCGACATTTCTAAAAATAGACATAGTCTAAAAATAGACTTGCGCCAAAAATAGCCTGCGAGCCCACTTAGTGAAGGCGATTCTTTTCACTAAGATCATCATCTTGTTGCAATCTCAAAACTCCCTCTCAACAAGATATGGATTATCTGCCACCCCGATCCTGCCTCTATGGTATTCGAATTTTCTTCTGGTGAGCGCCTTCATCAAGATATCAACATCCTGATCCTCTGTAGGAATGTAAGAAAGTAACATGATCTTTCGCTGCACACAATCTATGATATGATGATACCGGATGTCAATGTGTTTAGATCTATCATGAAATACTGGATTAACCGAGAGTTTGATGCAACTATGATTATCACAATATATCACAGTATGATCTAAGTGTGAACCGAAAAACCTGACCAGGATCTTCCTCATCCATATAGCCTCGCATGTAGCCAAACTTGCTGCCATGTACTCGACCTATGCTGAATTGAGTGCCACGGATCTCTGTTTCCTACTATACCAAGAAACTGTTGTAGACCCAATACTGAAAATCCCTCCAGATGTGCTCTTTCTGTCCGTTGGGCTCCTTGCCCAATTTGCATCCGTGAAGCCATGCAGCTTCACCTCATCCTACTGTCTATACCATAATCCATATCCCGATGTGCCTCTGAGATATCTCAATACATGCTTCCCCGCCTTCCAAAAGATCTTGGTAGGCTTAACCATAGCTTGTGAAAGCTGGTTAACATCATAGCATATTTCTGGTCATATATTGACTAGATACATGAGTGAACCAACCAACTATCAATAAACAGTGGCATCCACTACCTCTGCTGATGTAGCATCCTCTTTCTGCCAACCACCAGGAAGAGGAGTGTCGATAGGCTTACAGCCATGCATTTTGAACTTCTCCAGTATCTCCTAGGCATACTTTCCTTGAGACACAAACAATCCATCACTGCGCTGCCAAATTTCCAATCCCGGGAAATAATGAAGGAGGCTAAAGTCCTTCATCTCAAACTCTTTTGCAAGATCACTTGCATGAGAGTATCAACTGTTCATCACCTGTCAGAATCAAACCATCTACATAAAGTACAATGATAAAAAACTTACCCTCCACAACAATCTGGTATAGGTTTGGATCCGCCTCACTCTTGGTGAATCCAAGACTGGTGAAATAATTGTCTATCTGTGTGTACCAAGCACGAGGTGCTTGTTTCAGCGCATACAACGCTCTTTTGAGTCTGCACACATGCGACTCGCTGCTAAATATCTTGAAACCTTCGAGCTGCTCTATGTACACCTCCTCCTCAATGACTCCATTGACCAACACAGTCTTCACATCCATCTGATGAATGTGCCATCCCATCTGCACTGAGAGAGCTAGGATGCTCCGTATGGAAGAATACCTTGCGACAGGTGCAAAGGTTTCCTCATAGTCGATCCCCTCAATTTGTGAGAAGCCCCAGGAAAAAAATCTTGCCTTGTACTTCTCGACGCTCCCGTCAGCAGCCTACTTCAATTTGTAGATCCATCTCGAACCTACCACTGATTTCCCTTCTGACCTTGGGACAATCTCCCATGCACGGTTTCTGACAATCGAATCATACTCTTACACCATGGCATCTACCCATGCAAGGTCCTCCACAACTTCCTCGAAAGAGGATGGTTCTATCACGATACACTTGCTCATCAGAGCCATGTATCTAGTATATCGTTCAGGTGACTATCTCTTTCTACACTGTGATGTAGGTGCTCCTACAATCTTCTCTGCATCAAGATTCAGTCGCTCAGCTTCTGTAGTGCGCTTCCACCCTCTGATGTTTGGCATTGCATGAGTGGTTTCTTCCACTCCATGAACCTCCTCTTGTGGCTGATCCACATCTTGAGACTCATATTTAGGAACTAATAGCTCCTCATCTGCAATCAACTGTGGCTCCCTCTCAAGCGAACACTTCATGGTATTCTCCTCATGAAATTTTATATCCAATCACACACAGTTTTCCGACTATCTGGAAAATACACACGATAGTTGTGGGGTGTTTTTGTGTACCCCAAAAATATCCCAACCTCTGCGGTCAGCTCCAGCTTCTTCTTGGCATCCTTCGTCACATGAATGTAAACAGGTGAGCCAAAAATCTTCAAATGAAAAATATCAGTCTTCTTACCAGAAAACGCCTCTTCAGGTGTACTCATGCCAAGTACTCTGTGAGGACAACGATTTTTCACATAAACCGCAGTATTGCATGCCTCAGCCACCAAGTTTATGGGAAGGCCATAATCATGCAACATCGCCCGTGTAGCACCCACAATCGTTATGTTCTTTTGCTCCGTGACCCCATTCTACTATGGGTTATGAGGCACTATGAGCTCTCTTCGAATTCCTTCTACACTGCAAAAGTCTTTGAATTTTCCAGAGATGAATTCACCACCATTATAGCTCCTAAGAGCCTTCACTTGCTTCCCCGAATCTTTCTCCACTAGTGCCTTGAACTCATAGAAATTTGAGAATTTCTTACTCTTCTTCTACATGAAGGAGATCCAGCACTTACGAGAAAATTCATCAACAAAGATCACATAATACCTGTGCTTTGCAGTTGAAGCTACTGAGAAAGGTCCACACACATCTGTGTGAATTCTCTCAAGGATCGTCGTGGTGTGACTATCCTTCTCAGGAAAGGTGGCTTTCACAAATTTTCCCGAAGTACATCCCTTGAACTGATTTGACTGCGCAAGTGTACCTTTGAGAAGCTCGATAGAAATCTGCTGCAAAAGTTTCAAAGCGCCATGGTGAAGATGGCCCAATCTCCTGTGCTATAGTTTGCCCTCATCCTGGCTCACCACACCTTCTGCTTTTCCTGCCATTGCTATGCATCCATCTACCTACAATTGATAAAGGTTCTTAAATCGAACCCCTATCCTCTGAGTTTCACCAGTTTCCTTACTGCGCACGAAATCCTTTCCATCGCTAAAGACAACATCATATCCCTTGTCTTCCAACATTGCCACAGAGATAATATTCTTCTTCAATCCTGGAACATGCATGACATCTTTCAAGATGAAAGGTTTTCCAGACTCCCTCTCAAAGGAAATGCTCCATACCATTCGCATTGTATCTACCATCATCGCCCATCTCAATGTGCACTCCAAGATCCTTTTCATCTAGATCAGTAAACAAATCTTTGTCTCCGGTCATATGGAAAGATGCACCACTATCAAGAAACCACACTGAACCCATCACACTTGAGACCAAGCATGTGATTAGCGAAAAATCCAGCTCAAACTGCGAGGCTAAGGCCTCTCCAGTTGCAGATCCAGCAACCTGCTTATTTTTCTTCTTCTGTGGACAATTAGTGGCGTAATGTCTGTGTTGGTGATAGTGAAATCACTTCACCTTGGACATGTCCTGCTTCTTGCCTTTCGCACCGGATTGAGAAGTATTTTTCTTGCCCTTCCCCTTCCTTGCTTTGGAAGCCAAAGCATAATTTTCTTCATATTCATTCTTCGATGAAGATCCATCCCTGGTGCTCCACCTTATCTCCTCTTGCACAAGATCCGACAAAAGTCACTCCCATCCTGGCAGTTTATCCCGACCATTCACAGAGTCCTCATAGGAATGCCAACTCTTCAGAAGCCCAAGGAGAGCCAAGCTCACTAATTACTCTTCATCTACAATAACCCCCAGACTTCCCAGCTCATCCCTGCACTGGACGAACTTCGTGAGGTACTTGGGTATACTCTCGCCCTTCTCCATTTTTATTTTCCTGAGTTTATCCTTGAGCGCCAACTTCCTCTAGTCGCTCTTGCTTTGGAACAAGTATGTCAAAGCTTTCCACATCAAGAATGGAGAAGCTTTACCATGAAGGTTGGAAAATATGTGATCCTTCACACCTTCCAACAGAATCCTTCGACATTTTGTTGTCTTCTTTTGCCATGCATCAAGTGCGGCAGCATCGCTAGAAGCAGGTTTTGGAATTTCTGCATCTATGAACTCCTTCAATGCATTATCCTCCAGCACCGCCTCCATCCTGTCCTTCCATGCAATATAGTTCAAGCTTCCCTCAAGGGCATACTCCAATCACAATTCGTTGAAATACATCTCAACTTCGACACCAAGAAAACACTACTGCAAATTCGAATTCCACCAGCACAAAACTCAATCGCTTCAATGCTTTGAAATTGCTCCAATGATCAATGCTCTGATACCATTTAGAAATTATATAACTGATATTTTATATGTATAATATTCTCCTGATCATACACTATTTGACTTATGCACAATACAGAATCTATTCCACCATTGATCATCATATGCGGAAATTAAATCAATTGCATGAACACATTAAAACCATAAAAATTCACACACATTAACATAGTGATTTACGGGAAAGCCTGAAGCTAAAAACCCCAACTATCTGTATATAATATATTTCATAGAGATCAAGTAACAATCCTCATACAAAGCTTCTCAAAATCTCTCAATACAATCCAATCGCTACACACTAATCAAGCTAGATCTTGCAAATCCATGCACCGATCTTTTCCACCTGCTAGCCTGCCTCTACGACATAATCCCTGGTGAAGAATGGATCTGAATGAATTCCAATTGGTCCAGCCTTGCTCATGCAATCCTCATTGGCATCTCCATCAATGTGTGGTGCAAAATCATGCAACACTATAGTCACAACTGATAGTCAACTTGCCCTTTCACCTATCTCTCCACTGGTCTCCACTGAAACTATCCATGCAATATAGTTAACTGATGTATTCTTTAGTTGATTAATGATTTAATATTTAGTGAATTAATTCAAACCACTCTCACTAGTGTATCAATCAGTTAGACTAGATACAACTAGCTCAACTGATTCTAACTGAGTTAAACTGAATACAACTCCATGAACTACTCTTCCAACTCTGTCATAACTTTGCCACTTCAGTTCTAACTGAGTCCTCCATGCATGAACTCCAATAAACCCTTAGGAATTGTGTAATTCCTTTTGTCAGCTCCTGTGCCACATCTGTGCACTTAACTAAAGTGCTTCAAGAGAATAAGTTAATGTTTATAGTCCAAATATTATTAAGAGATAATAATATTCGACATATCTATTTTTAGATTGGCAATCTAAAAATAGATTCTGCCCAATATGTCTAAAAATAGAAGTCCATCTATTTTTCCAACTTGACCAACCATCCAAAAATAGCATCCTGCAACTCATAGAATATGATCGACATGTCTAAAAATAGACATAGTCTAAGAATATACTTGTGCCAAAAATAGCCTGCATGCCCACTTAGTGAAGGCGACTCTTTTTACTAAGCTCATCATCTTGTTTCAATCTCAAAATGGTGCACAACGACTGTTTATGGTTGGGGAAGAAAATTCCTGTTGATGAAATGCTGATAAGGAATATCACAAACCTTCCATGTCTTGGTTTGAACCTCGTAGATGCATTTGTGGGCAAGGATTAGGACAAGAAACTGGTAGAAAAGATGAAGCAAGATTACGATTTGACGAAAGGAACTAGGAGTTACTCGATTAACCCCATCACAAATAGTTCTGTGCGCTTTGTCACACACATTTTTGCAATAAATACCATGTGAAACTGTCACACAGAGAATGTTTCTATGCAGGTATTGTCTTTAGATGTGGGGTGCAACAAGTGAGTTGTTTATAATTAGGTAGGATACTTGTCCAGTGAATTATTAGTTGAATTTCATGAAGCTCAAGAGGATGGAAAGCAGTTCCACTATGCATGTCTCTTTTTATTAATAACATTGATGGTCTGGAGGGAGCCCAAGGAGTCACAGTTCTCCTCTACGGACCTTGATCTATGGGAGGCTACATGATATGCCTCATTGTGGCATTCAAAGGAGCCCACCAAGGTAATGGTAAATAAATAAAAAATTCTTGGATTTGGAATGATTTTGCATAGAGTGATTAGCCAAAAGGACCGACTATCACCAATTATTTTGAATAAATATCAGTAGGTCACAGACTTCAAAGCGAACTTTCACCATGGTCTCCAAGAAGGGAAATTTTTTTAGGGGCAGATCGATGAGCTGCACAGAAAGGAAAAATTTATTACAAATAGAATGCAACTATGGGAAGCCGAATCCAGTCAAATATCACAGACTCTAGAGAAGTAGCTTAAGGTCTTGTGCTAGACACGAAAATATATTGTAGCCTAGCTTGCAGGGCTGTCTAGTGACACATTCACGAAGAAAAATATCACTACGCCAAAGAAGTTACACCTCTAAAGTATTCCTTGAATGAAATCAAAGAAAATATCGAGGGTGCACCGATAAAGTGACTCGGGAGGAGTCATAGTTTTGTGTTGGGGGCTTGTTGGACAAAGGGCCCCTCGATAGAATATTTTGAGAAAGACTTCGCAGATTGAGGAGCGGAGCACACAACACGAAGCTGAGTTACATTCTTATGGGCTTTGGGGTGGGTCAAATCCCCTTATTTTGTAAAAGGATGGGAATATTTTTTATACATTGAGATCCTCCCATGGTTTTCAGACAACGGTATTATAAATTTAAAGAATATATAAGGAGTCTAGGATAGTATTGATTAAAAATATACATGATACTTGATATGTGATGCAATTGGATGTAAGATTATCTTGATTCTGTGCTCTGTTGGTTGGGTTAGAGAACAGGCACCTGTATTTTAGTGCGCAGAGACCTTAGGAAGTCTACAGCTAATTGCGTAGACCCCTCCAGTTGAGTGTGCGGGGTGGAATTGATTGTATTGGGGAAATCTGAGCATTAATGAAAGAATTTTGAAGATAGATCTGTGTTTTATTTTATATAATTTCTTTACTTGCATATTATTTTATATGTTTTGTTTTTACTCATAATTTCATCATGAATTACTCTTTAATGTTATTAATACTGGTTTATGCTTGTTAAAGAAAGATCACACAGTATGCACGTTAGTTCAACACAAGTGTTGAAATATGATTGTATAATTAGTAGATATATTCTGTGAAGCTCTTTCAAGTAATGAAAGGAAGATAAGCCCTAAAGCCACACTCCATTATTCCTATGGATGCTGAAACCTAGTTCTAGCATCCCCCTATATTTCCTCGAGTGAGACTTCGGAATGCACAACATATTGTTGCCGAAATATGCAGTAATAGTGGGTTTTGTTGGTTCACACAACCATATCAGAACTTAGGTCTAGGCCCCATCAACCCAAAAAATATAATATTTTATACCAAATCTGAGGAACCACCCTTCTATGGTAGATTATTGTTGTCTTTTCACTTTTACCATTTTCTTGATCAACCCAAGAAATTTCTTTCCCAATCTTGTTTCTTAAGAATTTCGGGGAGGATCCTAAATTCACAAGAGATTAATTAGAATTGGCCTCCTTTTTCTTTGCACTTGATGTATCCTCTTTTATATTCATTTATTCTTGATTTTCTTTCGATTCCTTCGATGAATCCTCTTTGACATGAACGTCTTTTTTTATTTTTTGTTGCTTTCTCCTTGACCCGTGTGTCTTATTCTTTCAATAAAATTTAATGTTATATCTGAGCACCTTCCCACCATTTGAGACTCCGAATATTTTTATGGACTATATTATTTTTTAGTCACTTGAGACAATTCTTGATGACATGCCATTTTTCATAACACACTCGACATTGAAATGCAACATTTTCAGAATCAAGCTTCTAAGCCCATACATAATATGGAACCATTAGATATATTTTAATAGGAAAACCTTTATTAAATCCAACATTAGGGGAATTTTGAGGTCTAAAATGGGCCTCCTAAGGAAATTATAAAATAATAGTGGAAATAATAATAATAAAAATTGATTACATCATCAAATTTTAGAGGGAAAAAAAAGAAAAAAATATTTTTCCAGCTTGCATTTTTAACTTATCTCCCTAAGGTTTTACTCAAATTTCAAGTGGGAATAATTTTTGGATGCAAAATTTAATTCCTCATCCAGGGAGTACCCATGTTGCATACTTTTTATGGTCTATGCTACACGAAAAATGAGAAATACATGAAAAACGTGATTGTAAACACATTTTTTCATGTATTTTTCATTTTTTGTGTAGCAAGGTCCATCAAAAGTATGCAACACGGGTACTCCTTGGATGAGGAATTAAATTTTTCATCCAATGAGTACTCCTGATCAAAATTTGAGTAAAAAATTAGGGAGATAAGTTGAAAATACGAGTTGAAAAAGTAGTTTTATTATTTTATTATTTTTTAATATTTTTACTTTCTTACTCCAAAAATGGTGAATCATGCCCCATGGTTGATATCATCATCTTGAATCCTATTGGTTCTTATAAAGTTTATTTTTCTTGTAAATTTTTCTTAGGAAGCCCATTTTAGACCTCAAAATTCCCCTAATGATCCACACATATTAGAGCATAAGTGGTCTTAAGGAAATGCTCATTTTCTAAGTTAGTGCGGTAAAATTTCCCTATTTCATTCCCAATATAAGTTAATGAAGGAAGATTCCAAATATGGAGGGGAATTTTCGAAATCCTTACCCAAATTGGAGTTGAGGATATTTTTTCCATAACGGGATCAAAAGGAGTCCAGGGCTACATGACGACATTCATACTACCTCAGAACCATGTCCTATAATCCTAAAAAATATTTTTATCCTCAAGGTTATTAAATACAACAACAACAAAAACCCCAATCCAAAGCATTAATATCCAACTCCTCAATCAATAGGAGTTTCCATGAATTGGAAATCCACTTATGCATATAAATCAACCATGTCCAAAACCCATTAAATCTATAGATTAAACCTAGATATGAAAAATATTTTGGCACAAATCAGAGCTTCATCCTCCAAGGGAAAATTAAAAGTAGGGACTTCCTGAACTAGTGGAAGAGCAGATCCATATAGTGACCCTTATTGTTAAATCTTAGATGATATTTTATTCCCTCATGTTTAGACTTGCATTCATGACCTGTAGGCTTCATATCTACTAAGTGTTTGATACAATGTAAGCCCTAGTTGGGGATGGTCAGGTCAAGTCTTGGTTTCAGTTTTGGTGTACAAGAATTTTCTTAGTGTCATTTATGAGTTCTATAAGTTTCATAGTTTCTTGGGAAGAGGCATATCCCCAATAATGGAAAATATCCTTAATTATCACATTTAATGGCACAAAAATGATAGAAAAAGGGCACAGTTGCACTAATGTATGCCTATGGGAGCGACTGGGAACCCATAGTCGCTTGGAGGCCTTAGAAAGTGAGCGAATAGGGCTCTAAGTTAGGAAAATTGTGAGTAATCATAGGGGTTGTATACTTGGAGGGGTTGGGTTACTACTGGAGGTCCTATGGAACCTAAGGGAATTGAGTAAGGTATTTTTGTGTCGACTCCATTTCCTTAAATTAATCTAGGAGGTTGAGTCATATCATAGTGACACTTGGCTCAATTTACCCTGGACAAACCTGTGAAAGTGGATAAATGTGGGAGGAGGCGTTATATATTGGTATCAAATGAGGTTTTGATCTCCTTGGGTCATATATGATACCACATGGTGGTATTATAGTGTGGTTTCACTCTCTTGGGGTAAGTTTGACGTTTTCAAGGTTATGATTGTCATGCATGAGATCATGGTATACAATTGGTATGGTCATGCATTATGTTTTTATATGGGTATGCTTATGATTATACATGTAATTTTAATGTGGATTGATCTTGAAAATTATATAAGTCTCCCCTAAACATCATTGAGGTGTGGAATTGATTTTGGTATCTATTTGGTTTATCTGACATGGTATTCTTGTAAGAAGGAGGGAATCAAATATGATGAGAAAAATGGTAGACTACAATTCTTGTGAATCTCCTTACAAATTAGTTTGGCAGTAAGGATAAATGTATTCTCCTGGTATAGCAGATACAATGAGGAGATTGATGGAAAAGATCAGAAGTTGTAAAGCAGAAAATGACAGGTTGGTTGAGGCTCAGGAAAGACTTGCAATGACTCAAGAGGATCAGGTAGAGACTAATGAAGCAATCCTTTAGATCTTGTCAAATTTGCATAAACAAGGACATATGAGAATCGACCAAGAGAAGGCAAAGAAAAATAATGGAGCCTATGGTAGCATATCTCGGTCCAGATACATATTGGATAGAGGGGACATAGTTAGAGGTGGAAAATCACTAGATACACCTAATAGGAGGGATGGTATGTGTTGGCATCATTTGAGTTCCTCATCAAGGAGACATCATCATAGTCATCACAGTCATCATCCTTATAGGAGGAGGGAGTATTTACCTAATAAGTTCAATAAAGTGAAGCCTCCTATGTTTGATGGAGATATGAAGAATCTAGGGTATGCAAAGGCATGGTTTCTTGGGATGAATAAAATATTAATATTGCATAACTATTCAGAGGATATGAAATCCAAGGTAGCCACCTTCAGTCTAAAAGGGAAATCGGATATCTAGTGGGAAGATGTGAATATTTTCAATGGAATTCAGAAAGAAGACTTGATTTGGGAGGATTTTGAGAGGATATTAAAGAAGAATTACTTATTGGAGAGGTACTATAATGATAGAGCTAAGGAGTTTTATGAGATACAAATGGGTTCTATGACATATGATGAGTATGATAGTAGATTCTTGGAGTGATAGAGGTATCTGTCATATATCAAGGAGGAAAATCCTAAGATTCAAAGATTCATCAATAGATTTCTAGTAGCATATATAGACCATATTGATTTTGATGAGCCTAGATCATTAGAGAAATCCATCCGTAAATTGAAATATTATTATGATAAGTAAAGGAAAAAATCCAAGCCTAAGTGTGAATTGAAGGGAAATGATAAGGTAAAAGGAAAATGGCCACCAAATATGGGAAGGCCTCAAGTTGCAGGTGAGAAAGAAAGTGTTGCACCTTACAACAAGTTCAGTGTAGTTGATAAGGGACATGTGTCACAACCTGGAGAGTAACAGACTAGGGGTGATACTAGAGCACTTTTGGAGTGTTGGATATGTGGTAAAGAACATCGTAAGAAGGATTTTCCATTGTACGAAGGAGGTAGGAATCATATTTATAGTGCTCAGGAGGCACAGATAGTTGGATATTTTGGTCATAGTATTCCTCGGATCTATGTAGCTGCGGACAACAGGAAGGCATATCACAAGGAATTTATCATTGAGATGGATGGTAAGCTTTTTGATCAAGTTATTTCTATTTTTATTGGTCATGGATCTAATTATAGTTATGTTAATCCTGACTTGGTGGATAAGTGTGGCTTGAGAAAATAAGTGCATGCAGAGTCTTGGTTGGTGCAATTGGCTATATGTACTAAGAAAATATTTCATCATTAGGTAAGAGTTTGTGCATTTGAGTTGAATGGTATGCCTACAATTGCACATATGAATTCATTGTCATTAGGATCATATATTATGATTTTTGGTATGGATTGGTTATATCTTCATAGGACCAAAGTAGATTTCTATGAAAAGTCTATTGAATTCCTGAATGATAATGGAGAGAAGAGAATCTTGTAGGGGAAGAAGAATCCCACATTAGTGAGGATGGTAAAAACTATGCAGGCTAAGCACAATTGCATAAAAGGGTGTGTGATGTTTGCATTTCATATTTTGAGTGAAAAGGGTAAGGATGTTGAGGATGTAGAAATATTCAAGAGGTACCCTGTATTGTAGTAGTTTCAAGATTTGTTTCCAAAAAATATTATAGATTTTCCTTTTCATAGGAAAGTATAATTTTTATTGCGTTGTTACGATGGGAAAAACCAACATCCATGACAACTTATAAGATGAGCACACCAGAATTGGTAGAGTTAAAGTTCCATCTAAAGGAAATGATCAATAAGGGATACATTAGGCCAAGTGTATCACCTTGGGGTGCACCAGTGTTGTTTGTGAAGAAGAACGATGGTACTATTATATTGTGCATTGATTATAGGCATTTGAACAAGGTGATGATCAAGAATAGGTAGCAATTTCCAAGGATTGACGACTTGTTTGATCAAGTGAAAGGAGAAACATTGTTCTCAAAGATAGATCTGTGATAAGAATATGATAAGGTACACACCAAATAAGATGACATCTACAATATTTCCTTCAGGACCAGGTATGAGCATTATGATTTTGTTGTAGTTCCACTCGGTTTGACTAATTCTCTATATACTTTTATGTGTTTGATGAATAGTGTGTTGCATACTTATCTTGATAAGCTTTTTATTGTATTCATTGATGAGATATTGGTATATTCTAAGAATGAGGAAGTTCACAACAGTGTTGATATTGCGAAGATAGCATCGATTGTATGCTAATATTAGCAAGTGATGTTTCTTTCAGACATAAGTACACTACTCGGGACATGTTGTCTCCAATAATGGCACATCAGTAGACCCAGAAAATAAAAAGGCTATCACAGAGTGAGCAACTCCTAGAAATTTGGAGGAAGTCAGACCATTCATGGGTTTAGTGGGTTACTACAGTAGGTTCATTAGGAACTTATCATGCATTGCATATCATATTACATCATTGTAGAGGGAAGGTAAGAAGTTTGAATGGGTAGAGGAGTGTGCAAATAGTTTTGAGTAGTTGAAGCAGTTGTTTACAAATGCTCCAATGTTAAAGATTGCATATTCATATAAATAATTCGTAGTGTGTACAGATTATTACAAGAGAGGACTTGGTGGAGTCCTTATGCAAGAGGGGCAGGTGATATTATATGAGTCCATGAAATTGAATGAGCATGAGTAGAAATATGTGACTCATGATCTTGAGTTGGAAGCTATTATTCATGCCTTGAAGATGTGGAGGCATTATATTCTTGGAAGGAGGTTTGTGTTCAAGAGAAATCACAGTGGAATGAGATATTTATTTGATTAAACAAATTTGAATTCCAAACAAGCTTGATGGTTTTCTACCCTTAATGAGTTTAAATTTGAGATAAGATACATTAAGGGGAAGGAGAATATGGTTGCAGATTCTCTCAACATGAAAGTATAGTTGAACCATGTTGCAACATAGATCTCATATGGGACAAATTTACAGGATCAGATTTTATAGGTAGGGCAACAAAATGACAGGTACAAGGAGCTTATGTACAAGCTACACCAATATACAAATGATGAGGATGTGGATTATCATCTTAGAGTAGATGGATTGGTGATATTTAGGGACAATATTTATGTGTCGAATGATATTGAAATCAAGAAGCTCATATTTAAGGAGTTTCATGTAAAACCATATTCAGGTCACCCAGGAAATTAGAATAGGTTTACAACAGTAAATAAGTTCTACTACTAGATGAATCTAAATAAGGACGTGGAAAATCTTGTGGCGAGATGTTTGGATTGTTAGCAAGTCAAAGTAGAGTGTAAGCATATAGGTGGGTTGCTTCAGCCTATTCCTATTCTAGAGTGGAAATGAGAGGCCATTTACATGTATTTAATTACAGGTATTTCGAGGACATCGAGGAAACATGATTCTATCATGGTTGTGGTAGACAGGTTGAGAAAGGTACCTTACTTCATTGCATCGAAGACTACTTATTCAACTAGTGAGGTAGCATAGGTATTCATCAGGTAGATTGTGATATTGCATGGTGTTTAAAAGAAAATTGTGTCAGATAGGGATGCAAAGTTCACTTCGAAGTTTTGGAAGGAGTTTTTTGCAGGATCGAGGAAAAAGTTGGCCTTCATCACAACTTATCATACAAATATAGATGGATAGATAGAGAGGGTTAACAAGATACAGGAGGAAATGTTGAGGATGTATGTCATGCATCGACATAGGAAATTGGAGGAGTATCTTCCATTGGTTGAGTTTTCATACAAAAACAATTATCAGGAGTCATTAAGGATGAGTCTGTTTGAGGCATTGTATGGGCAGAGTTGTAACAATCCTATCATATAGAGTGATCCAGTGAACAAGGTACTTATTGGATCAAACATGTTGGAATACATGGAACAGGAAATGTGGGTTATAAGAAATAATCTAAAGGCAACACAAGATAAGAAGAAAAGTTATGCATATCAACACATGGAATTTAAGGAGTTTTAGTTTGGGGAGCATGTGTATTTTTGCATCAATCTCAAGAATATATCCTCAAGGATTAGATCATGTTCCAAGTTGGCACCATGGTATTGCAGGCCTTTTGAGATCCTTGAGATGATTGGACCAGTGGCCTACATACTTTCACTGCCTCCGAAAGTGAAAATCCATGATGTTTTTCATGTTTCATTGCTTAAAATATATGTAAAGTATGTTGATAATATTATTGATTGGTTTGTACTACAGGTGGAGCAAGAATGAGAATTACAGATGGAACCCCAATGCATTATTACAGTGGCAACATCTTGTGCTTTGGAATAGAGCACTCGAGCAGGTTAAAGTGCAGTGGAAGCACTTTGTGCATGATGAAGCTACATGGGAGATGGCAGATCAGTTTCAGGCTATGTATCCTTGATTATTTATAGGGGAAGGAAAATGATTCTTGGTATTTGTACATATTTATGTATGAATTTTATTGTAAATACCGCAATGAGCTAAGTTATAAAGCTCCAATAAGCAGTATGGTTTTCATGTTTTCATGTTTGTCATGATGGTTTTTCTTTTGAACATGATGTTATTGTAAATACTTCAATGAGATATGTTATAAGGATCCAAAGGCATTATGTTTTTCTTTTCAACAGTTTTGCTGGGTATAGGTGTGGTTTAACAAAGAGGATGGTGTTTCCATAATGGGTAGGGGTCTATAACATCCTTTGGTTAAAAGTTCATGTAATAAAAGTTAATAATGGTAAAATAAGACCACAAGAAAGGGAAACTTATTGCAATGTTAATGTTGGGAAAAATATCCTAGTGGGCATCACGTGTTATGTTTTATGGCTAAAGTAAATTGGAAAAGGCAATGGATAAGTATTTCGAAAGGAAAAATGGGTACTTTTGGCACATTATTTACGAAAATTATAGAAATTTGGAGAAAAGGGAGTTGAAAGGTCACAGGTTGCATGTGAGGAGGAAAATGAAGGAAAATAATGGAAAATGAATAAATTACAGGCCTCATTAATAAAAAATACCTCAAAGCATTAGTTGGTAGCATTTTTGTCAACTTAGTGTTAGATTTTGTCTCAAATATGAAAAATCACAAGGATAAAGAAAGAAAGAAAGCAAAGGAAAATGAAAGAATGACAAGGGAAACAAAGGAAGGAAAGGATCAACCAGCTTTAGCAGGAATGCTTGCAGGTAATTGATTGCATGTGTGATTTCCTAGCTGGTTTTGACATGAAAGGTATGTGAATGTTAGTATATGGTTATTTTCCCATCATTGGCATGGATTTTTCAGGGATTCAAGGGTGGATTTTAGCCTAGCCTTGTAATTTCTAGATAACCATGGTGTGATGGGACTACTCACGATTTTGTGCTTGGATTGCTGGATGGTTTCAAAATCTGTGGTGAGGTGGTCTCTGGAAAATTCCAAAAGGCATAGGAATCCCTTGACCATTAATGGAGGGATACATGGTAAATACTCAGATTGGAGACAAGAACATTCCTCAGGGATGCTGAAGAAATTCTGAGGCATCCAAGCTCGATTCGGTTTTGTGATCTTGACACTGTTTTAGGTGTGGTCACAGTATGGAGAGTGTGGAGGTATTTTAAAATATGGATTCCATTGGTTGTATTTGGACTAATTTATCCCATGAGATCCCACATTCATGCTTGGAATATGGCATGGGGGTGATTATCTAAAGAAATATTTTGCTGCGCCAATCTATCGTCGGGTGGAACGTGGAAGTCCTGAAATTGGTCGTCATTTTCCTATGTTTAATAAAGCTAAGTTTCTCTTGCTTTTAGTAAGGAAATGTATTGGTTATTATGTGGCTTCTGTTAGTTTTAGTCTAGTCATACTCCCATCAGTGATCAAAATCTATCTTTTTCATTTGCATATTAGGAGTCTCATAACATAAATTTTCACCATTCCACTAGGTCATGGATTCATTGATGGTAGTGGTCTTTCATCAGTTTTCCCTCATGTGAAACTTCCTGATTCTCCGCTCTATGGTTTTTTTCATGAGTCACTTTAACTCTAAAAATCATATTATTAGGTCATAGGGTTGGTATCATTAGGTTCTAGGGTCTCACCATGGTCAGATTAATGAGTCAAGTGTCAATAAATATCAGCAAGGTCATGAGGAAGTCAATAAACTCAAAGTCACAACACCTGGGAAGATCAAATAAATTTTTTATTCAGTTTGATGTAATAAAACATGAGACTTTACTTTATTTATCATCTCTATGTAATTTTATGTCATCATATGCAATAAGTCACACTTCAGAAGCTCCTATCTCCACAAAATTACCGCCCTACCTTTAAGAGAAGTTTTTCATAGAATTTTCAGCATCAAATCATGCTATAAGTATATTTAGCAGAAAGAGTCCGGAAAGAGCTTTCCAACGATATATTACACTCTCAAAACTGATTTCTGGATTGAAATCTATGCCTATGTGAACAAAAGTCCCCCTACACCCTAAACCAACCCCTTTTCCCATTTCTTTCTAAACTTTATTTCATTAAAGTTTTATGTTTGTCTTTTATAAAACCCCTTTTTCCCCTTTCGATGGAAAAATTGCATTAATAAAATCTTTGAAAACATATGCGATTTAATAATCACTTCCCTACATCACCCATTAAACCTTATAATAAAGTTTTAAAGGTTTGATATTATAAATCCCTTCCTCCGATTCGCCTTCCCCCATTGTCACATCTCTGATTGACCCCCGCCCGATGTCATCCTGACCATCAATCCGATCAATGATTTGATGACCAATATGCAATCGGCGCTTTCAAATGATCCCCTCCGATTGAGTCCCTCCCGATTGGCAACCCCCGATTACACCTCCGCTGTCGATCGCCCCTTCCAAATCGAATGGCTCATACTCCATCGCACCATCACAATCGGCGTGATCACATAGCATGCTGCCTACGCTCTCCTACGATCTCCCGATTCCGATGGATCTACAGGTCCCACCACATTATCTTCTGCCATTTCATAATTAAAAAGCCATTTTTCTTTGTAAATTTTAAATTGTGTTTTATTTCGTTTTATACAAAGAAACTTCCTTCCCCATCACCTCTCCCCAATCGCATCGGCGAATTTTTATTGTGTAATACGCCTGCCCCAATCCCCCAATTCTGATTGCGATTGTACTATACCCTGGTCCCACCTTGATCCCTTCCCCTTTTAAGTGAAATTTGGTCCTTTCCCTTTGTAAAAAGCAGAAAACCATTTTCGCGTGTTTTTAAAAGGATTTCTTCACTATTTTATTATGTTGCCCCATCAGACCTTTCCAATTGCATCGGAGTTTTTTGTGCCTTGATCCAAATATATCCAACCCTTCGATCCTGATTGCGATGACACCATTGCAACGAGTATTTTTAAATTTTCTACTATATATTGTATCCCCTCTTCCCATTAATTCCAATTGCGATTGCAATTCTAGACCCCACCTCCTTTCCCTTCCCTTTTTCTCATTCAAAATGGGTTTCTCCCTTCACTAAAGGCATAATTTCATTTTATTTTATTTCAAAAGCATTTTATTAAAAGTCAGTTTTCTTCAAAGAAATAATGGAAAGAAACAGTCAAAGGGTTGAGAGCTAAAATAAGACAAAGATTTCTACAATATCAGGAAAATAGGGATCTGCATTTCAGATTGCCTATTTAACATCCATCCAGTGTATCAGTGAATCTTCCCAAGTGGTCAAAACGTACTGTTGTTCCTTACTTTCAGGGGCAGATTGTTCGTTTTCTTTTCTATGATCGGACTTCAGTTCTTGAGTAGGAAAACAACTCCTCTATCTGTGGATCTATTTTCCCACATTTCAGTCTATTTAATGTAATTTTTAATCATTTGTGAAGAATTATGTAAGTCAGAAGTAGGGGAATAGTGTGTAAAATCAAGGAGGACGCTCTATGCTCCATTGTAACAGTTTTGGACAGGGAATTAATAAAGAGATGCAACTATGATTTGTGGGATCCATGTGGTATGAAATTTAGCATTTTTTCTATCCTTTGTGTTCATATGTAAATTTTTATGTGTACCATTCATTCATAAACATCTCTGTTTGAATGATTTCAAGATAGAAAGGTAGAATCCATTTTTTATGTTCTGCCTTGGGAAATCATTCAATATTCTGTGTTTTCTTCTGTTTGAAAGGTATCCATCTCTTGTGCCCTTTTCAGCTCCTCACCAGTTTTTCCATCCCATCATTATTTAAAATTAAATGCTAAAATTTCCTGCCTACCTTTCCCCATGAGATAACCGGTATCCATGATTTAATTCCCCAATTAAAACTGTCCCATTTGTCCCACACATCCCTGAAAAATTCATTCATTCATTAAAAAAATTTCCCATTATTATACCTAGCCTAAAATCAGTTCATAATTGTACTTTGTTGAAAATATTTTCATAGAAAGAGCCCTCTCCTAACCTTGTAGGGCTAGCTACAAGGTTGAGTTTCATTTAGATGTTACCCTTTTTTTCCTTTCTTCAGCCTGAGGTTAAAATCAGGTGATAACATTTCTGGCAACCATACTGGGGAACAATGGTCTAACTGTCTTCAAGCTCACATTCTTGGCACTCAAATTGAATGTGTTATTTTGTTTTGAAGAAATTCATAGTTAGGCGCTCTGTGAATGAAGAAAAGTGAAACCTCTGTCTAAGGTTAAGCCCTGGTTATATAGAACGCGACAATTCCTTATAAATATCTATTGTTGAAGTAAAAAGCTTGGTTCTGTTGCTAACGGAGTAATATTAGTGGGACCCAGCCATCGAGTTAACGTGAGGATTTAAGCACCAAACCATAGTAAGAAACCCGAGTTAAAGCACAGTTCATTTACCAGAAGCGGGTTTCAGAAACCAAAACCGTGTTTGTCGCGCCGCTTTTGGACCGGAGCAAAACCACACCAAAAAAACGTGATCTAGTAATATTTGGGCATGTCATCTCCCAAATACCACCCATATCACACAAATTTCATGTGTTAAACCTTGGCCTTTGAAAAAACGCAAAATTGAGAAGGATCGTCCGATCTAGAGAATGTTGGATCCAACGATAATCGCACAATGAAGTGCACGAGAAATAAATCGAGGTATGGTCCGACGGTTTTATATTATTTAATGTTTATTTAATTCATAAAAAGCCAAATAATGGATGTGTGGGGCCCTTGTTGAATGAGATGTATGTCACATTGGTAGAATAAATGGGTTTAGTGATATAAGTTCATAATTGGTGGTTCTTAAAAGAATTAGGCCATTGTTATAACATTTTGATATTATGACCGGAGTGATAAGGTTCGCTCAAGTATTTTTAATGTGCTCCCCTATATCACATTAAACTTAAAGGATTTGTTTGAGAAGTTTGAATATTATTGCAAAGCGAACATTGTTAAAGCGATTTTGGAGGGGAATATAATTACGAGCACTTATTCCAAAGATCCACGGTCATAATATATTTCTGGTATTAGAGCATAAAGACAAATCACCCCAATAATATTTTTCTTGTAAACTCTTGGACTCTGGAAGATGATGTTCAGAGTTTGCTAGGCTGAAATAGAATTTTGTACAGTACAAATTTGACCACACTGGCTTCAAGAAGATATACAAGGGCCAATCCTGATCCAAATCCTCCCCCTGTGTTTGAGAATCCTAATTTGATTCCAAGAATTGTCAGAAGACAAGAATGATCACTAAGTCCTAGACCTATCTTCAAATCCCATACTTGGCCCAGTGAGTGGTTCTTTGTAGAAGATCTTTATTTTTATGATAGTTTTGAGCGTTCTTTGTTTAGAAATATGTCTGAAACTGCACTTGATGACACAGTTTTAGATCCAAAATTCCTTGTAGATATTGAAGTTCAAAGAGAAAATAAATCAATTGATGATTATATTTTGAATTCCCCTCAATCATCTATCACTGTAACTAATATCCCCGAGCCTTCAGAGTCATAAGGAAAAACATATCCTCCTCCTAATTCATCAGCATTCCCATCAGTGAATTCTTAGCTTTCTTTTCCCCCATCAACACCTCCCTTAAATCCTAGTAGCGCAAACACTGTTGTAAATCCACTTAGAGTCATGGCTGCCCGGTATGCACCCCTAGTTTTACCTCAGGTTCTGAATGATATGCATATGATTATCAAAGTAAAATTCCTATCTTTGATGCCACTCAAAGCATCACAGCCCAGTAGCATGTTGATAAGATGAATGACTTTTTTGATCTTCATGAGGTAGAGGCAGAGAATGTAACCACAAGATTGTTTGTCCAAAGTTTTGGACATGAAGTTAGAAAATGGTTCAGAGCCTTACCAGCGAGCTCTATCAGCACTTTGCAGGAGTTACATACACAATTCTTAAACTGGTGGGAGGTAAAGAAAAACCCACTCCAAATTTTGTCTGAGTATGAGAATATAAAAAGAAATGTGGGTGAAACTGTACATGATTATTGTCTAAGATTAAATGCTGTATATAATGCTATTCCAGATAACCTGAAACCTCCTGTGGGATTATACTTTCTCAAATTTCTAGATGGTTTCGATGCTGATATGGCATATCAGCTCCGAGAGAGAGAGATCCCACCACTCTTGAAGACATACAGAAGATAGGTGTAAGTGTAGAAGAAAATCTTCTAGCCAAAAGAGCTCGAACCAGAGCTGAAAAAAGAGTCAATGTGAAAGAAGAAGTGTCTCCTTTAGACAGCAAGATGGACACTTTGATTTGGACAACAGAAAATATGGTTGGTCGATTAACCATTTCAGATAGGCCAGAAGCACAAATAAGGAATCCGAATTTCAGAGGAAAGTAGCCACAATTCTGAATTAAACAAAGAGAATAGAGAGCGCAAGACCAAGTAGCACCACAACCACAATTCAGGACCCCATTGCAGCAGAATTACGTTCAGGAAATAGAGACAGATGAGGATGATGATCTTGTCATTGAAGCCAAACATTTCTTCACTTCCGATGGTGCGCCAATTTTTCTCACTGAAGACGAAGAATACACAGTGACTGTAGGAATTCAAAAGGACAAAAATTTGATTTTGGCTAATGATGCAGTGTTAGAGGATGAGTATGATGATTACCAAAGAGGGTACATGAATGCTTTATCAGCCCAACAAAATCAATATTCTTTGAGGAATAGAGATGTTCCAGTTAGTCCCATTTAGACTAGAAAGGAGCTCCAAATGAAGAATGATTCTCAGAAGAAAGGGAAAGAGTCGGCCGACCCTTCATCCAGCAAAACACCTTCAGCGATTAACAGTCCAAATGAGAAGAACTAGCAGAGTGCAGCAAGGGAGCAAATAGAGAAGAAATATCCTCCAGTTAAAGAGGTAGAAAAGGTCCCTTCTTTTCATTTGGAGAATGAAATTTCTAAGCTGAAAGTGTCCATGCCCTTAACTGAGTTGGTAAAAAATAGCACTTATAAAAGGCAGGTGTCTAGAATTTTGCAAATAGACTCTGTTTTACATATGGTGAATGTTGAAGATGATTACCCTGAACTCACCTTTGGTCTAGCCACAGAAGATCAATCAGAAGAAAGTGAAGTCCCTCCCTTTTACTTGAGTCTTAGATTACATGAGTTCATCTTGCATAATGCTATGTTAAACTCCGGAGCCTCACATAATTTGATGCCCAAAGCTATTATGGAGAAGTTAGGACTTGATATTACCCGAAAATACCATGATTTGTATTCCTTTGACTCAGGTAGGGTCCATTGTATTGGTCTTATCAAAGACTTGGTAGTATCTCTAGATCAAATCCCAGCCAAGAATTTATTGATAGATGTAGTTGTTACCGATGTCCCACCACGGTTTGGAATGCTTCTATCTAGGTCTTGGGGTGCAAAACTTAAAGGAACCATGTAGCTTGACTTCTCTTATGCCACCATTCTCATGTTTGGTCAGTTGAGAAAACTATATAGGGAGAATAAAATGAAATATATGATTAATAGCAAAGAGAAGTTAGTAAATCATCCCATTAATGCTATCCACATAGATTTAGAGTCTTTTTTCTTATATTCAGATTGTGGTTTAAATGATGAGAATGTTCAGTTGGTACAAGTGAATGGCATGCCCGTAATTTCAGAGAATTTTAGGGAAGTCCTCAAACAGGAAAAAGATAAAGCAACAAGCACTTCCAAGCCTCCTACCTGCCAGCACCAAAAAGATAGTGAACAGCAAAAAGATGCAGAAACTAGTCAAGATAAAGTAGAGAAATAAGCAAAATTTCGGCATCTACAAGAAGAAGAAGAAGGCCTTTGGAGCATGGATTTTGATGGAGTTGTTGGTAAGGACAGAGCTGGTATTGGAATATGGATTTGGAGCCCTGTTTTCCAACCTGAAAAAGTTCCTAGTAATGTTAGAGTATGTGCTTATAAGTTGGCTTTTGACTGCTCTAACAATGAAGCAGAGTATGAAGCTTTGATTGCAAGTCTGAAAATTTTGAAGAAGTTAAATGCAAAAAGGATTTCTGTATATGGAGACTCCGAGCTGATAATCAAACAGGTTAAAGGAGAGTACCAAGAAAAACATCCATGGTTGAGGGCATACATAAATGCAGTCCTGGACATCTTGAAGACATTTCCTGAGTACACGTTGACAACAGTACCCAGAATGCAGAATATTATTGTTGATTCTCTTGCCACTACTGCAAGCAATTTGAAGATTCCGATGAACTCCAGCAACAAGTTTGAAATTTATGTCAAACATAGGCATGCTGTTCCGGACAATTCAAGGTATTGGAAAGTGTTTTGGGATGACAATGAGATCAATGTTTTTTTGCAGAATTATGGAAAATTCAAAGACACTCCAATAGAAGGTGATTATGAGGTTGATGATCAAGAAATTGAAACAAATCAGATGGACATATTGTAGCTAAAGGATAATGTAATCCCTAGGGGTATCATACCTTTAGAGGAGCTTTTTGGTCAGGATGATGTTTCCAAGAAACCAAGCTTGGCGCCTACTAAAAAAGGAGTCGAAGATGTGAATCTTGGCACAGCTAACGAGCCCAAGTTTGTGAAGTTTTCAAAGGCATTTTCCCCTGAGGTAAAGGAAAAGTATGTTAAATTTCTTTTTGAATTTTATGATGTGTTTTCATGGGATTATTTAGATTTGAAGGTGTATGAAAAAAACATAATTCAACATACTATTCCCATCAAGCTGGATCAGAAGCCATTTAGACAGAAGCTAAGAAGAATTAATCCGAAGCTGCTGCCATCCATTGAAAAAGAGGTAAAAAAATTGTACAATGCTGGTATCATAGTTCCTATTAGATTTTCTCACTTGATTTCAAATTTGGTCCCAGTACGTAAGAATACAGAAGAAATAAAATTGCACATAGATTTTCAGAATCTGAATAAAGCATCTTTAAAGGATAATTATCCACTTTCGAAGATGGACCATATTCTACAGAGAGTAGTTGGAGCATCTAGGATGTCACTAATTGATGGCTACTCAAGCTACAATCAGATATTGGTGCATGAGAAATACCAAGACAAAACTGCCTTCACAACACCCTGGGGAACTTTCTAGTATGCCAAAATGCCATTTGGACTGAAGAACGCTGGAGCTAATTTCCAACGAGAAATGGACATTGCTTTTTCCAATGAAAAATATGTTTTCCTTGTTGATTCTTTGGATGATCTAACAGTATTTTTTGGTTCTGATGATGAGCATTTGTACCATTTGAGGGTTGTGTTTCAGTGATGCAGAAATTTTGGGATTTCTCTTAATCCAAAAAAGAGTCTCTTTGCCATGGATGAAGGCAAGTTGCTGGGGCATATCATCTCTAAATATGGTATCCACATTGATCCATCTAGAGTAGTTGCAATTCAGCACATAGGCCTTCCACGGAACAAAAAGGAGATTCAAGCATTCAATGGTAAGATGAACTTCTTGCGCAGATTTATACCCAATTTGGCTGAACATCTACAAGAAATGACTAACATGTTGAAGAAGGATAGCACTGTCAAATGGAGTGAAGAAGCTATCAAGTCATTTAATTTGGTAAAGTTTGCTTTGTCCAATGCCCCGGTTTTGATTAGTCCCGACTATACTCAAGATTTTATTATTTTTTCATTTGCATCAAAGCATACTATGGTAGCGGTTTTGGTGCAATAGAGAGATCAGATTGAAAAGCCAATTTCCTTTTTCAGTAGGACTATTAGAGATGCTTCCTTGTGGTATAATATTATTTAAAAATAAGAATTAGCTCTTATAAATGCATTGAAGGATTTTAGGGTCTATATTCTGCATTCACATACTATAGAATATGTTCCTAACACAGCAGTAAAGGATGTCCTGATGCAAACTGATCCAGAAGGTCGAAGAGGTAAGTGGATAGAAGCTATTTTGGAGTATGATTTGGAGATCAAATCCACAAAATTGATCAAAGGACAAGGCTTAGCAAAATTAATGGCCCAATCAAATCTGTGTGCCCTAGATATAAACCTCATAACAACAATGTCAGAGGATGAAGATGAAGGTTTTCTTGTTCCAATTTCAGATATTTTTATACAATCCCCATGGTATTCAGATATTGTTTATGTTCTTCAACATCTTTCACCACCTCCAGGGATGTTTCAGAGTAAAGTTAGATCATTGAAACTTAAATATGCTAAATACTGTATCTTAAATAGTGCTCTTTATTGGAAAGATCCCGGAGGTATTCTCCTCAATTGTTTGGTTGAAGAAGAGGCTCAGAAGGTAATGCATGACTTTCACAAAGGTGATTGTGGTGGTAATTTATTTTGGAAAACTACAACTAAAAAAATGTTGAGATTAGGATATTATTGGCCCACGTTATTTTCATATTTGTATAAAACAGTGATGAGTTGTCATGAATGTCAAATTTTCTAAGGGAATAAGAATCTCTTCCTCTTCCTCTGAAACCAGTTTCAGTAAATGCTCCCTTTCAGCAGTGGGGACTCGATTTCATAGGATAAATCCATCCCGTGTCATAAACACACCATCGATGGATATTGATAGGTACAGATTAATTTACTAAATGGATCGAGGCCATCCCAACAAGGCAAGCTATAGATACAGTAATTATTCAATTCCTAGAATCAAATATTTTATCTCATTTTGGCTTCCCTCACAAAATTATAATAGACAACGCAACAATGTTCAAATCTAAGAAGATGGTGGATTTCTACGACAAATATAATATTTTTCTAGGCCATTCAATAGAATACTACCCACAAGGCAATGACCTGGTAGAATCATCGAACAAATCTCTGATAAATATAATTAAGAAAATGCTAGAGGCAAACAAAAGAAACTGGCATCGAAAGCTCATCAACGCATTGTGGGTAGACAAAGTTAGCAGTAAGAAATCCATAGGTATGCCACCTTTTGAATTAGTTTATGGTACTAATGTTATCTTTCCTACATCGCTTACAGTTCCAGTCATGAGATTATTTCAAGAAGTTGGTAGTGAAGATGATGACAATAAGCAAAGAATCAATCAGATGATCCACCTTCAACAAACAAGAGAGGAAGTGTCACAGAATGCTATTCAGCTGCAGGAGAAAATAAAGAAGATCTATGACTGAAATACCAAAGAAGAAAATTTTCAATTGGATGATGTGGTGTTGAAATGGGATGCAAGAAATGAGGACAAAGGGAAGCACGGTAATTTTGACAACCTGTGTAAAGCACCATACAGGATTTCAGTATACAGGGAACATAATGCTTTCTTGCTTTCATAAATGGATGGCCAAGATTTCCCGGGAGGAGCAGTGAATGGTAGGCTTTTGAAGCACTACCATTATTGAAGATAATGGATCAGAAACTATGTCACCATCATTTTATATACCATGTTATTTTTGGTCAGAGTTCAAGTACACAATCATTGAAGTTTGGGGCTCGAGGTGAAGGCTATAAAACTCAAATGATATGTGTACGGTTTGGTTTTATTTCAGTTTTCAGTCTTAGTCTTGAGTCAGAGTCAGTCTGCATAGTGTCAATTTTCAATATTTTTGACTCCATGGCCAATGGATAAGGCTACTTGGTCTACAGTGTTCTTGGCACCTCCAAGGAGCTACCATCCCCATGGGAGCCAATGTTAGTGTCAGTCTAGTCACAGTGCCATCAGTGATCAAAATTTCTCTTTTGCATTTGCATATTAGGAGTTTCATACCATAAATTTTCACCATTCCGCTAGGTCATGGATTCATTGATGGTAGTGGTCTTTCATCATTTTTCCCTCATGTGAAACTTGCTAATTCTCTTCTCTATGGTTTTTTTCATGAGTCACTTTCACTCTAAAAATCATATTATTAGGTCATAGGGTTGGTCTCATTAGGTTCTATGGTCTCACCATGGTCAGATTAATGAGTCAAGTGTCAATAAATATCAACAAGGTCACGAGGAAGTCAATAAACTCAAAGTCACAACACCTGGGAAGATCAAAGAAATGTTTTATTCAGTTTGATGTAATTTTCACCTAAAAACCATGTTTTGAGGTGAAAACATGAGACTTTACTTTATTTATCATCTTTATGTAATTTTATGTCATCATATGTAATAAGTCACATTTCAGAAGCTGCTATCTCCACAAAATTACTGCCCTGCCCTTCAGATTAGTTTTCCACAGCATTTTTAGCATCAAATCATGTTCTAAGTATGTTCAGCAGAAAGAGCCCGGAAAGAGCTTTCCAACAGTATATTACACTCTCAAAATTGACTTCTGGATTTAAATCTATGCCTAAGTGAAAAAAATTCCTCCTATACCCTAAACCAACCCCTTTTCCCATTTCTTTCTAAACTTTATTTCATTAAAGTTTTATGTTTTTCTTTTATAAAACCCCTTTTTCCCCTTCCGATGGAAAAATCGCATTATTAAAATATTTTAAAACATATGCAATTTAATAACCACTTCCCCACATCACCCATTAAACCTTATAATAAAGTTTTAAAGGTTTGATATTATAAATCCCTTCCTCCAATTCGCCTTCCCCCATTTTCATATCATTGATTTACCCCCGCTCGATTTCATCCTGACCATCAATCCGATCAATGATTTGATGAACCGTATGCAATCGACGCTTTCAAATGATCCCCTCTGATTGAGTCCCTCCCGATTGACAACCCCTGATTACACCTCTACCATCGATCGCCCCTTCCAAATCGGAAGGCTCATACTCCGTTGCGCCATCGCAATCGGCGTGATCACATAGCATGCTGCCTCCTCTCTCCTCCGATCTCCCAATTCCGATGGATCTACGGTTCCCACCACATTATCTTCCACCCTTTCATAATTAAAAAGCCATTTTTCTTTGTAAATATTAAATTGTGTTTTATTTTGTTTTATACAAAGAAACTTTCTTCCCCATCGCCTCTCCCCAATCGCATCGACGAAGTTTTATTTTGTAATACACCCACCCGAATCCCCTGATTCCGATTGTGATTGCGCTATAACCTGGTCCCACCTTGATCCCTTCCCCTTTTAAGTGAAATTTGGTCCTTTCCCTTTGTAAAAAGCATAAAACCATTTTTTGTGTTTTTAAGAGGATTTCTCCACTTTTTTATTATGTTGCCCCATTGAACCTTTCCAATCGCATCGTATTTTTTGTGCCTTGTTCCAAAAATATCCAACCCTTCGATCCCGATTGTGATGACACCATCGCAACGAGTATTTTTAAATGTTCTACTATATATTGTATCCCCTCTTCCCATTAATTCCGATTGTGATTGTGATTCTAGACCCCACCTCCTTTCCCTTCCCTTTTTCTCATTCGAAATGGGTTTCTCCTTTCTCTAAAGGCATAATTTAATTTTATTTTATTTCAAAATCATTTTATTAAAAGTCAATTTTCTTCAAAGAAATAATCGAAAGAAATAGTGAAAGGGCCGAGAACTAAAATAAGATAGAGATTTCTACAACAGTAGGAAAATAGGGATCTGCATTTCAGATTTCCTATTTTACATCCATCCAGCGTATCAGTGAATTTTCCCAAGTGTTCAAAACGTATTGTTGTTCCTTACTTTCAGGGGCAGATTGTTCATTTTCTTTTCTATGATCAGACTTTAGTTCTTGAGCAGGCAAACAACTCCTCTTTCTGTGGATCTATTTTCCCACATTCCAGTCTATTTAATGTAATTTTGAATCATTTGTAAAGCGTTTTGTAAGTCAGAAGTAGGGGAATAGTGTGGAAAATCAAGGAGGACGCTCTATGCTCCATTGTAACAATTTTCGATAGGGAATTAATAAAGAGATGCAGCTCTGATTTGTGGGATCCATGTGGTATGAAATTTAGAATTTGTTCTCTGCTTTGTGTTCATATGTAAAATTTTATGTGTACCATTCATTCATAAAAATCTCTATTCGAATGCTTTCAAGATAGAAAGGTAGAATCCATTTTTTATGCTCTACCTTGGGAAATCATTCAATATTCTGTGTTTTCTTCTGTTTGAAAGGGATCCATCTCTTGTTCCCTTTTCATCTCCTCACCAGTATTTCCATCCCATCATTATTTAAACTTAAATGTTGAAATTTCCTGCCTACCTTGCCCCATGAGATAACCTGTATCCATGATTTAATTCCCCAATTCAAACTGTCTCATTTGTCCCACACATCCTTCAAAAATTCATTCATTCATTAAAAAAATTTCCCATTATTATACCTAGCCTAAAATCAGTTCATAATTGTACTTTGTTGAAAATATTTTCACGGAGAGAGCCCTCTCCTGACCTTGTAGGTCTAGCTACAAGGCTGAGTGTGGTGTAGATGTTACCCTATTTTTCCTTTCTTCAACCTGAGGTTAAAATCAGGTGATAACAGCTTCAATGGATGTTGTCTTATTATTATTTCCCTTACTATATAATGATTATAAGCATTGTTTTATTACATATTTCAGCCATGGCTATTTTCATGTTTTCACTCATAACTAAATAAATAATGAATGAAAGAACTAATTTATGTTAAGACAGCTAATGTGAGAAGGTAGTGACCCTTATTGTTAAAACTCATATGAGTTTTCAGTCCCTCATGTTCAAACTTGCATTCATGACTTGTAGGTTTCATATCTACCAAGTGTTTGATAGAAGGTCAGTCCTAGTTGGGGATGGTCAATACAAGTCCTAGTTTCAGTTTTGGTTTACAAGCATTGTATTCATGTCTTTTATGAGTTCCATAAGTTTCCTAGTATTATGGACAAAGGCCTAGCCCCAACCTTGGAAAATAGCCTTAATTCTCGCATTCGTTTATGTAACACTACAGAAAAATTCCAGAGTCGTATTGATGCATGCCTATGGGATAAATTGGGAACCCATAGTTTCTTGGAGGGATTTGCAAGGGAGTGAATGGGACTCTAAGTCAAGAAAAAAGTGAGTTTTCACAAAGGTTGGATACCTAGATGGGTTGGGTTATTCCTGGAGGTCTTGTGGCACGTGATAGAAGTCAATATGGTATTGTTGTGTCGAATCCATTTTCTTAAAGTCATCTAGGAATTTGATTCATATCATAGTGACCCTAAGCTCATGTTTACCCTGGGCAAGCCAGTGAAAGTGGGTAAATGTGGGAGGATACATTACAGGTATATCAAGAAGAAAGAGGTAATAGTGTTCAATGATTCAAGTAGTACCCATAATTTTATTCATTGTAAGATAGCCAAGGAATTGAATTGCTTCTTATATCCCGAATTAGAGTGTCAAGTGATGGCTGAAAATGGAGGAACTATAAACTTCTCTATAAAGTCCCATAATATCAAGATAAACATGGGGGGATATTTATTGAATAGTTCATTGATTTCTATTCCAATGGATGGTGTTGATGTTGTACTAGGAGTGCAATGGTTTCAATCTTTGGGGACGATAAATTTTAATTTTTAAGAACGTTTCTTCAAATATTTTTGGGAAGGAAAGGAAGGTGAACTAATGGGTATTTCAAGGAAAACATGAAATTCAATTAGCTCTAATGGCATGATAAATATTCTGAATAAATACAAATGGGGCAGCATTGCACAATTATGCTCAATATAGGTTCAAACATTGAAATCATATATTTCTCCAGATCTCCAAAAATTATTGGACAACCATTCCAAGGTATTTTATACTCCCAAAGGCATCCCACATATTTGTGACTATGATTATTCTATTCATTTGATTCTAGGAAGTGTTCCTCCAAGCATCATACCTTACAGATATCCATATGCCAAAAAGAGTGAATTTGAATGTATGGTTGCAGGAATGTTAGAGGCTGGTATAATTCAACCTAGTCAAAGTTCTTTCTCTGCTCTAGTAGAATTGGTGCACAATAAGGATGGATCATGGAGTATGTGTCTTGATTATAGGGAGATCAACAAGTTCACTTTAAAGATAAATCCCCATTTGTTTTGTTGATGAATTGTTGGATGAATTACATGGAGCAATTTACTTCACCAAGCAAGATATTCATTTAGGATATCATCAAATTAGAATGAATACTGGAGACATTCCAAAAAAAAAATTCAGAACTCATGAGGGTCATTATGAATTTTTGGTCATGCCTTTTGGCCTTACTAATCCACCTTCGACATTTCAAGGTTTGACGAATTCCATTTTCAAACCGTTCCTTAGAAAAATTGTGTTTGTATTTTTTGATTGTATTCTAATCTATAGCAGGTCTTAGAAGGATCATGTTCAACATGTTGAAAGGGTGCTCAAATTATTGGATGAGAAACAATTATATGAAAAAGACTCCAAACGTTTCTTTGGAGTACATGAGGTGGAATTTGGGTCATATTGTATCTCCTGAGGGCGTTAAGGTATACCCTAAAAAAATTAAAGCCATTAAGGAATGGAAAATTCCAACAACCATAAAGAATCTTTGAGGATTTATCAAGTTGACAGGTTTATCGAAAGTTTGTTATGAATTATGGGAGAATAGAGGCACCTATAACAACATTACTGAATAAAGATGCATTTTATTGGACTCCAAAAGCAATTAAGGCCTTTGAAAATCTTAAAGAGGCAATGTGCCAAGCACCGGTCTTAGCTACGCTAGAGTTCAAAAAAAAATTATTGTGGAATGTTGTGCCTCAAGAAATGGAATAGGTGTTGTTTTAATGCAAGAAGGAAGACCCATTTATTTTTAAAGTCTTCAAATCAAAGGAAAGTATTTACAAAAACATATTTATGAAAAGGAAATGTTGGAAATACTACACGCACTAGAGAAATGGATACCTTACCTAGTGGGAAGACACTTCAAGGTAAAAGAAAATCACAATAGTCTTAAATAATTTTTGGAACAAATATTATCTTCAGACGAGTAGAAAAAATGGTTCCTAAATATGTTGGTTTGTGACTTTGAAATCATCTAAAAAAATTTATGAAACATATTTTTATAGATGCACTCTCAAGAAAGGATGAGAATGTGGAAGCATTGTTGTGTGCCATTTCTATTATCCAAAATGACTGGATAACTGAAGAAAGGGATGAATGGAGGAATGATGAAGGGAACATACAGTCATTCAAAAATTGTAGCAATATCGTAGTACATCAGATATATTTAGTTGAAAAAATGATTCATTACGGTACAAAGTTTGATTACATATTTATAGTAATTCCCAACTCAATAAAAATATTCTTTTGGAATTGCACACCTCCCCCTTAGGAGGGCACTCATGATTTTTAAGAACGTAGCACATGATCAAGGAGGAATTTTTCTGGGATGTCCTTAAATCTGATATTTAGAATTTTGTGGTAGAATGTTTGGTTTTCCAACAAAATAAATTTGATACAATTAATACCCCGAGTTTGTTACAACCTTTAGCCATTCCAAGTCAGCGTTTGGAGGAGGTCTCAATGGATTTTATCACAGGTTTACCCAAGTTTAAAGGAAATAGTGTCATCATGGTGGTAGTTGACATATTTACCAAGTACACTTTTGTGCATTATATCATCCTTTTAAAGCTAGTCAAAATTGTATTGAATTTATAGAAACAATTCAAAAGCTACATGGAAACCAAAATATTATTGTAAGTGACAGAGATCTTGTTTCACTAGAAATTTTTGAATGGAATTATTTTCTTATATTGGTTCTCACTTAGCTTGTAGCTCATATTATCTTCCTCAATCTAACAGGAAGATTGAGATAGTGAACAAATTTTTGGAATTATATCTTCATTGATTTGTATATGATAAACAAACAAAATGGGTGAATTGGTTACCTCTAGATGAATGGTGGTATAAAACTTCCTTCCATACTGCAGAAAAAATTACCCCATCTATGGCACTTTATGGATATCATCCACCATCACTGACATCATATTTAAGAGAAAATTATAAGGTTCAATCAGTGGAATATCGCATCGAGCATCAACGACAAGTTCTACAACTCCTAAAGGATAACCTCACTCTGACACAAAATTGAATGAAATAACAAGTAGATCAACATCGCAGTCAAATAATTTTTTATGTAGGTGACTGGGTATTTTTATGGCTGCAACCATACAAACAAATTTACCTCAAGAAGCTAAGAAGGATAATAAATTATCACCCAAGTACTATGGTCCTTACAAGGTATTCCAAAATATTAGTACACTGGCATACAAATTGGAGTTCCTTGCATCTTCCCAAGTTCACCCAATTTTCCATGTTTCATTCTTAAAGAAGGTTTTCAGTGACAAGCTTCCAGTTCAAATAGTTTTTCCAGAACTTGATGAAGAAGGAAATTTCATATTTGAGCCTAAAACTATCGCAGAAACAAGAACCCAACAACTACGAAATCGATTAATTTCAAAGTATCTCATTAAGTGGAAGAACTTAATCACTGAATATTCCACATGGGAAGATGAGAATTTTATACAAAAACATCTGAAGCTACTCAAGCATTGAGGACAACACTTTTTTGAAGGTGAGGGGCATGTTAGGTCCCTATAATACTAGTTTATTCCCCTTAGTTTTATTGTTAGTGTAGGCCCCTATTGTTATTGTTTTTCCCATGTATCCCCCATGTTGTTATTGTTGTACCCTGACATTATTATTGTTATTTAGGCTCTTATCATATTGTCACCCCTTAGACCCCTATATATAAAAATAATTTATTATCATTTGTATCATCCAAGAATTGTTCATTTATGTAATGTAAAGGAGGTCTTCCCCTCAACGAGGTTATTTATCAAGTGGTTGATCTATATTTTCTTTATTTTTTGAGTTGCTTGCATAAAAAATTAGATAATTCTATTGTGAGTGACTATGAAGCTATAGCGATTTTGGTGAGTGGAGGTCATTAGAGAGGGATCTCTTCAAAAAAGAGTGCTCTCCTCCATTGGATAGTATTCTTCCTATAATTTGTAGTCCCATTACATCTCAGGGGCCCTTGGAGAAGAAGAGTACCCAAGGAGTAGGATGGGAGGTTAACCAACGATTCCACAACATTCTATCAGGACACAACATCCTCCACGTGTACATGGATAACAAAAAGGGAGTGCAAGAAGAAACAAAGTTGAGATCGAATCTCCACCCTTGGTGAATGGTACCTCATGTTTCCATAAATTTTTAATATGTATGTATTGTTTTATAAATAATTTATGGATTGCAAAATTAAATGATATCAAGGTTGAATTGTAATTTATGGACTATTGATGTATATGCCTTAATATCTATGTGTTTTAAATGTTGATGGGTTTTTAAATACTATGTGATCTTCTTAATGGATTTTATTAGAAAATGGATAGTTTAAAATGAAATTATTTATTTTCTTATGATTTCATTTTGAGACTTAACTGCATTACTTATGGGTTAAATAAATACTAGCATGGTATCCTATACCTATTAACCTATTACTATTATCCTGAGTCTGATTAGGAAAAAAAATTGGTGTTATAGGGATGGTCACTACAGTTCCATCATACCCATTTATATTATATTATATTGGAGGTAATTGTTAGAGAAAATATAGTAGAGAAACTTTTTTTGACCTTTTCCTTCAAATTTTCTATGATCTCCCATGAAATTCCAACCTACCATGCTCCATGTGGCTCAAACCTTCCTTTTTGGCCATCTTAACTGAATAACCTTGTAATTTTTTGTGACCACTTATTCCTTATATGCTTGGCACATGTCTCCCCTATGTTTCTCTTCTTTCAGTTATTCCCATAAAGAATTCATTTCATTCACTACAACTATTTTTTTCTTCTAAAATGGATTTTATATACACACATGCGTGCACATGCACACACACATAATTTTTTTTTATTGAAAAAATATTTTTATTTTTATTTTGAAAAGTCAACAAGAAATGTGTGTCTAATTTAATTTCCTGTTAATTAAATGGAAAATAGAACGTAATATTATCTCATAATCACTTGTAATAGTTAACTGAGTGTGATAAACTCAGTTTTCTCATGAATTTCGAGTTCAGGGTGGTTGGTGAGGCATGAAGAGTGATTCTATTAGTTATGGAGTTTGAATTGTAGTTGGTGCATTAGTTTAATGCATGACAAATCAATTAACTCAATTTTTTGAGTTAAAATCATTTAAACTAGTTGTAACTATTTGTTTCACTAATGAGATATCAAGTGAATTAAATCATATTTAATTCACATGCAATTATATGCCATGCAACTGATGATTTACTATTAATAGTTGCATGTAAGTTAGTTCTAGTGGAGACCGAATTGAGACAAGGGTTAAAGGGATGGTAACTATCAGTTGTATCATTAGTAGGTTGCCCACATGCAACCATAAATCCATTGGATTTCCCATGATCCTTGCACTATTTTGGAAGGCTCAGATTCCTAAATAATATGGATTTCATTCCACATGAATTGCGCAAGCAAGGCAAGATGATTAGACGCAAGAAATTGGCTAAGTGTTGGTCGATTTTGTCCAGGTCAGTGTGAGATAGTTGTGAGAGTGCAGGAGACTCTTGTGAGAAGAGTGCATTGTAATTGTTTCATGATTCCATGGTGAATTTACAATAGAATATAGAGGTGTTTTGAGCAGCAAGCTTTCCCCAGGAAAATATCTATGTTGTGGTTTTATTTTTTTATTTCTGCACTTGCTATTATCGGTGATCATGTTTATTTTCAGCAATTGATTTGTAGAAGGATTTTGTATCTAGATTTAGTACATTGCTTGATAAAATTGAATATATTGATATAAATATGTTTGTATAATTTCTACATGGTATCAGAGCATAGGAAATCACTATAGTGGAGAAGAAATTGAGTTTTTGACTGAATAGAATTCAAATTCGCAAAATTATTCTTTGGTGTGACAGGGGGATCAGGATCAAGATGGCTTTTAATGGCTTGAGATTAGAGTATGCACTTGAGGGAAGATCTAATTATATTGCATGGAAAGATATATTGGAGGCAGTTCTAGAGGACAATAGGTTGAAATAATTCATTGAGAATGATATTCCCAAGCCTACATCATCAAATGTCGCTCTTCTTGATGCTTGGAAAAAGAAGGTAGCAAGGGTGAGGAGGATCTCACTAGAGGGAGTACGAGACCACATTGTATTAAGTCTCCATGGAAAAGCGAATCCATATGCAATGTGGAAGGCTTTTATAGATCTATTTCAAAGTAGCAGTGACCACATAAAATTTTCACTAAAGGACAAGCTCAGGAAAATCGAAATGGAGAAAGGCGACATTATTCTGAAATATTTAACCAATTTTTTCCAATGTCAAAATGAGCTTGGGAGTATCAGAATTACTGTTGTGGATGATGAATTGGTGAGCCTAGATATTCTAGGCCTTCCCAAGAGATGGCATAGTTATTAGGACTCTGTCAATGGGAGGGAGAATCTTCCAGATTAGGGACGAATTTGGTCAGATTTGGTGCAAGAAGAATTCATGCAGAATACCATTGATGGATCTTCATATAACATAGATGATGAAGAAAATTGTGCCATGGATGATAAGGCGAATAAGGGGAAGGGAAATAAATTCTATTCCAAATTTGAGACCAACGAAGAAGGAAAGGAGTGTGACATGTCCAGAGTGAAAATTTTTCACTGTCACGAGCATGGAAATTATGCCACTAATTTTCCACAAAAGAAGAAGAACAAGAAGGCTTTAGGATCTACATTTGGTGAGGCTTTGGCCTCACAATTTTAGTTTTAATTCTCGCTCATTGCATGCATGGTGTCAAGTGCGATGGGATCGGTGTCGTAGTTGGCTAGTGGTGCATATTTCCACATGACGGGAGACAAAGAAATTTTCAGTAGCTTGGAGGAGAAGTACCTCCAGATGCATATCGAAATGGGTGATGGCAGGTAGTACAGTGCTACTGGGATTGGTACAGTTACCTTCCAAATATATTCAAGTAAACCCTTCTTAGTAAAAGATGTAATGCATGTACCAGGCTTGAAGAAAAATTTAGTTTCAATCGCAATGTTGGATTATAGAGGCGATGATGTGGTTTTCAGTGAAGGGAAATATTTACTTTGACACAAAGGCACAAGAAAAGCCAAGAATATTGGGATTTGTGTGAATAATATTTATAAACTTGATGTAGATGGTTGCACAACATTTATGGGTAAGGCATACAAAGTGGTGAGCCGAGATGAGGGTGAGTTATGGCACAAGAGATAGGGCCATCTACACCATGGAGCCTTGAAGGTCATGCAACAGATTTTTATGGGTCTTCCTAAGGGTACTCTTGCACAGTTAGACACATGCAAGGGGTGTACTACAGGGAAGTATGTAAAGGCCAATTTTCATGAGAAGGAGAACTGAGCTTCAAAAATACTTGGGAGAGTTCACTCAGACGTGTGTGGACCATTCTCTATTGCTTTGCACTATGTGATATTTTTTGAAGATTTTTCTAGAAAGTGTTGGATCTACTTCATATAGAAGAAAGATCAAACGTTCTCAAAATTTCTTAAGTTTAAAGCACTGGTGGAGAAAGACACGGGGAAGCATGTGAAATCTCTTAGGAGTGAAAATGGTGGTGAGTACATCTCCAATGAATTCAAAAACTTATGTAGCAAAGAATGAATTCAAATAGAGTTGATTGCACCTCTTAACCCACAACAGAATGGGGTCATAGAAAGAAATAATAGAACAATTGTGGGTGCAACACGAGCGATGTTGCATGATCAGGGCCTACCATTTCATCTGTGAGTAGAGGCATGCAACACATCGGTATTTGTGCAAAACTGTAGTCCTCATCAAATACTTGACATGAGTACATCAGAGGAGGATTTTTCTGGTAAGAAACTTGATGTTTCATAGTGTAAAATTTTTGGCTCATTTGTTTATGTGCATCTGACCAAATATGCCAGGAAGAAGCTCGAACCAAAAACTAATATTGGGATATTTCTGGGGTACTCTGATACTCCCCACAACTTTTGAGTGTATTTTTAAAATAGCATGATGACTGTTGTGAGATGGGATATAAAATTTGATGAGGAGAAGGCCATGTGATTTTCCCTTGAGAGGGAGCTAGATTTGCATGTAGATGAGCAACTCTTGGTTCCAAAAAATGAACCTCAAGATGTGGATCATCCACATGTGGAGGATCATGGAGTGGTGGAAAACACTCATCCAGAGCCATCCACCAGAAATGGTAGAAGGCGCACCACAAAAGTTGATAGATTGAGACTTGATGCGACAAAGAATGTAGGAGCACCTACTTCATTGTGCAGATAGAGACAGTCTCTAGACAGTTTTACTGGATACATGGATCTTATGAGAAATTTTATTGTGACAGAACCATCCTGCTTTGAGGAAGAAGTGAAATAACCAATTTTCATTGATGCTATGGTTGAGGAGTATGAATTCATCATCAACAACAGTGCATGGGAAGTTCTCCCAAGATTGGTCAGAAAATCAGTGGTTGGATCTAGATGGATCTATAAGGTGAAGCGAGCGGCAAGAGGGAATGTGGAGAAGTAAAAAGCTAGATTTTTAGCTTGATGATTCTCAAAAGTTGAGGGGATTGACTATGAGGATAATTTCACACCTGTTTCGAGGTACTCATCGATTATATCTATCCTTGCATTATATGTGCAGATGGGGTGGCACATTCATCAAATGGATGTGAAAACTACGTTTCTCAATGGTTATTGAGGAAGAAGTGTACATAGAGTATCCATAATTTTTCAAGATCTTTGACAATGAGTCACATGTGTGCTGAATCAAGAGAGCAATGTATGGGTTGAAGCAAGCACCTCATGCTTGGTACACTCAGATTGACAACTATTTCATCAGGTTGGGCTTCACCAAAAGTGAAGCAGATGTGAACTTGTACCAGATTGTGGTTTATGGTAAGCTCTTGATTATCATACTTTATGTTGATGATCTAATTTGACAGGTGATGAGCATCTGATAACTTCTTGCAAGGGATTTCGAAATGAAGGACATGGGACTCCTTCACTATTTCCTTGGTTTGGAAATATGGCAGTGGGATGGCGAGCCATTTGTTTCTCAAGGCAAGTATGCCAAAGAGAGACTGAGTAAGTTTCACATGGAGAGTTGTAAACCCATGGAGACTCATATTATTGGAAATTGGAGAAAGAGGATGTTACTTCAGGAGAAGTAGTGGATGCTACTATCTACAGGCAGCTAGTGAGTTCACTGATGTACTTGGTGAACACCTGACCAGACATTTTCTATGCAGTTAAACAGTTGATTCAAGCTATGGTTAAGCTGACCAAGCTTTTTTGGAAGGTGGGGAAGCATGTCTTCAAATATATTAGGGGCACTACAGAGTATGGATTATGGTAAAGATGGACATAAGGATCGAAGCTTCAAGGCTTCATGGTTGCAGATTAGGTAGGTAGTCCATCAGGCATTAAGAGAACATCAGGAGGGATCTTCAGCATAGGATCTACAATAGTTTCTTGGTACATCAGGAAGTAGCGATATTTGGTACTCAGTTCATCAGTGGTGGAGTACATGGAAAAAAATCAGGATGCATGTGAGGCCATCTAGATGGGAAATATCTTAGTTGTTTTGTTTGGTTCTGAGATGGATCTGATGGTGATACATTTTGATATCCATAGTTGCATTAAAATCTCAGTTAATCTCGTATTCCATGATAGGTCCAAGCACATAGACATCTAGTACCACCATCTCAAACATTTTTGTTGGGTCAGAATTGTAATCTACGGATAAACTACGCTTCCCTAGACCAGTGTCTAGTCTATAACAACAGGTAAAAGACGATACTAATGTTTCTCCTAACTCAGAACAGATACAAAGAGAGGATTGGATGCTTACTTATTTCAGTCGCTTCCAAATGGCTCCTTTCTGTTGCTTCCACTACAGCTTCAAATTCAAGTGGTTTCAAATAGCTGAATGCTTCCTGTAAGAAAGAACACTGAAACAGAAAAATATGCAATAATATATATATATCTATTCAAGCTAGTTAGCTAAATCAGTTAAGCATAAAATACATTCATCAACTAAGATTTTTCAATATGGAAAATAAAAGTAAACATGGATGCATGTAGGGAAAAACAAAGGAGAGGTTACAACCTAGTGACTAATTTGTAGTGACCTTCCAGCAAAGTTCGCAAGTCTCATCACATCATAAGTCTCTCCAGTAGCAGCTCCACAAACCAAAATCTCTATTTAAAATTCTCCAGCATTTCCCTACTCAAATTCTTCCTCCTAAACACTTAGATTTGTGTTCAATTTATAGATGAACTGTAGGTAGTTTTGTGATCAAAAAAATTCCAAAAATAGGCAAGACATGTTTTCATTCATGTAGATGTCAAATGGACACTTGGATCCGAAGCTTGACACATGTGAACCCTTCTAGAAGACACTGGCCAAGTGGAGATTCCGAAACAATGAGAATTTCGCTCCCAATGTGACCAACACACCTTTGAATGTCTGGAAGTGCTTTGCAGCTCAGCCTTGAATGGGGCTACCTTCATATGCAACGCACTTAGGCCCCTTAGAGCCTGCGTTGGTGAGCTCCCACATGTCTAATAATAAGCTTCAAACCATGGAAAATCCTTGCTTTGATGAAAATATTGTTTGATTCATGTTGTTTCCTGTCTTAGGGCATATAGAAACTGAGATGATAGGGAATGGTAGACCCTTAATCATCAGTCTTGGAGATGATTCCCAGTTAACCAGGTCATTGGGAATGATGCCCAAAATGACCTATCACAATTTCCCTCTAAAGCATGAGATCCAAATAATATGAACATTTTATTGAGATGCTTTACACTGTGATGAGCCTGGAAACAAAGCGGAATGGTCACCTACATCATTCTTACAATACATTACATCATGATATATACTCTATTGGTAATAATTACTGAGGGTAGGCATTCCCATAGTCATCACATAAAACAATCTAATAACATGTACATAATTCAGAAAGTCATCTATATTGAAATTTTGCCCAGATGTAGACACGCCTACAGATATAAGCCCATGTTTGGATGACAATCTATATGTAAGGTCACCATACGAATGATGTGTAAAACAATCCTGAAATCCCAGCCCGAATGGCTGAAACTAGATTTGGGGTCTTCTTATCTCATTCACTCGATCATTTGGGTACAAGTATAGCCATGAAAATATATGATTTGTCGTCGAACATGGAAAGACATGTTTGATTACCAACCAATAATGAAAGTTGTTAACAAACAAGAGAGAACCACCATTAATGTCAATGGCCCTCAAGGTACTGCAGTACATTTTTTAAGGCGTGAATATATGATTTGATGTCGAACGCCAAACAAAATATTCCGGTCAAAGGTCCGAAAGCGAGGATATTTTCAATGCTGTAAAAAGCCTCATAGTACTGGAATCTGATGTTTCTAAGTGAAATTCTTGGATATTGATTTGTAGTCAACAGGAAGTCACCTTATTGCAAAACTGGAGTTACTGATTTCAGAGACAAGGGTATGACTTGATATAGCAATGTTCAGGGATGACGGTCATGAAAATGAAGGTTTATGAGTATTGCAGATGGATGAGTTCTTAATCACTAGATGACTTCTCTTGAACATATCGGTGACACTATGATGAGTTGGCAACATTGACCCAAAACTGAAGTGAAGTTATGATGAACCATAGGTTTGAATGAACCATCAAGATGATTACCCAACCCAAACAGTCACAGACATGGAGTGAAAGAAGTATCATGTTCAAGAACTAATTGCTACCAAAAAGAAACTTTTCTTGATTTTCCCAAATTTTCCCTGGTCATTTGTCAAATAGTACCTCTTTATTTTTTAACAAGCTTGAGGAGGATAAAATTTGCTTGATCTATAATTCAACCCTTTGGGCGAATAAAGAATAAAGTATCACTATTTAATAATTTAATGAGTCTAGCGATGAATGAAACTCGATTCTTTCCATGATTAACAAGCTCATCGCTATTTTATGTTTTAACAAGCTTAATGACAGTGATAGCCTCGTCCTTTTTCATGTTTATAGAGTCTGAAAAAAAAGGACAAAAGAGGACTCCAAAAGTACTTTTTCGTAAATTTGTCTTTCAGATCTGAAAAAGTGTAAAATAATATCTGAAAGAACATCTTTAGTCATGTTTAACCAAGGTATTCATTATTCGTAAATAATCCATCTCAGTCTGGAAAAGGGTTAAACTTATACTGAGTAGATATCAATTCATTTACTTTAATGAGCTCAAAATGACAAGTGTTTGGCAATTTTTTCACATTATCGGAGTCTGAAAAGAGTTGAAAGAAGACTCTAGGGTTTCCTTTTTCGCTGTTATCAAAGCTCGAAAAAGAGATAAAAGTGTGCTTCAAATCCTTTTTCGTTTTTGTCAAAGCTCGAAAAAATAAGGAGAAAAAGTATGCTTTGTGGTCAAATCATTCCTGAAATAAATATGCATGACTAATATCTTCATCAATTGTATTTCGTATTCAGAACAACATCAAATGGATTAAAAAATACCTATTTCATAATAAAAACATAATAAAACTATAGTCATAGCAATAAATTTAATCTTGTAAACAATTAAATGACTATAAAAAGTAGTTTCACTATTCATTTTTACCATTCCATAGTTACCATTTGTATTTTGGAGCTCTAAACCTGATTTTTCCCTTGAAATTCAGTGTTCGATTGCATGCAATAGGTAAGAATGCTTTGAATGCCCCCTACAAGAGCACATGTAGAATTCCCCCTGCAAGAGAAGATGCTCCCCAAGCTCCATTTCATTCAATTAAGTAAACTATTGGTTACTAATAGCTGGATGGAATGAAGGTTCATTATAGGGGAGGATTTGTTTCATTTTTTAACGAGCTTAACAGAGGAAAAGAAAAGAAATATTCTCATGACCTGTTTCATTTTTTAACGAGGTTGAAACAGTAAAAGAACTTTCCTCAAAGGCACTTGTTTCATTTTTTAACGAGGTTGACACAGTAAAAAAGAACTATCCTCATAACTATGTTTCATTGTTTTAACGACGTTGACACAGAAAAAGAACCATCCTCATTGTGCAGTTGGAGTAGTGAGTGTGTGCTGTAAAATATATAGTCTAATGGAGTCATCATTTAAGGAGTTTGATGAATACCACAAATGATAAGTTATAACATGCGTTGACGGGTCTTCTCCAGGGTTTTCATTGAATTTAGGAATTTCTGAGGGTAACGTATGTGGTATCACTAGCCACCAAGGAGAGGAACCAGATAGGATTCGAGATGATGAAATGGGTGAAGTCAATGGACAAAACATCGAAAATGAATCAACAATAGATGTTTTCGAAGCTGAAATAGATGTTTCAATCTAAGATGTTATCTCAGCCATGGTCAAATGAACCAATTTATACCCTATAGAATCTACAGGAATTGAAAGTGAAACAGGATCAAAAAAAGCAGAGGAAGGTGATTGAGGAAAAGAATCGTACAGGTAAAGCTCCTACTGAAAATGAGTTGGAGTTAAAGTTGTCTCGTCTTGTGATATTTCTTCAGTCAAAAAGAAACCAGGTGGAAGAATTTCACCGTCAGGCCCAAATTATGTTTCAGGTGGTTGACTGCATGATATGGGAGACTCAATGGATACAATAGATTGTGGAGTGACCAATACATAAACAAATTTCGGTTGTTCAACTTCAGGATCAATATTTTCTCCACTTAGGGAATATAGCAACTGAAATATAAGGGGATTATAGACCCTATTTAATTGGTACTGGGGATGATGTCCAGTTTGACTGATAACAGATACCCCTTAAAGCACAATGGGATCTGGATCAACTTCCAGTTAAACAACGTCGGGTTCAGGAGGTATGGTCTCACATATTGGATGGATTGTGACCATGGGTAGCTATGAGGACTCTGTCTTGAAAATAGTAGACAAACCAGGATTTGTAGAAACAACTTGTGCCAACTCTGGTATATGGGAAGATGATGGTTCACCAGAGGTACTGATGGTACTGGTTTCTGTAGAGAGATGTATACGCAAACGACGGGGGAAAGGATTTTTTTCTTCCATGATTACTGATTTATTTTATCCCAAAAAAAAAAAAAAAAAAAGAGGGTAATGCTAGGCGAAAGGGTTTACCAGGAAACTGTGAACTGTAGAATACCTCTTGGCGAACCAAGAAGTATAGGCAGGTAATATCCTCGAATGCTGTGTTCGGTGTATCACAATTTCAAGGCGGCCAACTCGGTTGACTATGGATGGATAGCACCTAAAATTTGTCCTCCCAAATATACCCGAAGGTACGTGGAGGCCCAAGTCCATATTAGCATTGTCTGATGCGAAACTGCGCAGTGAGAGCACCCCTTTATACTTATCATACTGTAACACTGCCCAATATACCCGAAAGTACGTGGACAAGCTACAATATACTTACGTATGTGGAGTGAGGTATCACACTCGGAATGTATCGCAGACAAGTTAACAACAGCTACTATGTTTTACGACGCCGGAACACGTCCCTAGCCTAGACCTTCTAAATGTTATTGTTAATGTTCCAAAGCGTTGTTAAGTAAATTGAGATTTATTTTATGTTGATCTTGCTTAACATTTTTCCTTTTAGGTTCACCACGATGATGTATATGAAATTCCTAAGATGCAAGCTAAGAATGATAAAAAAACCTTTCACTTTCCGCTTTTTCAATGAAAGACCTAGCTACTAAGGGAAGAGAGAAAATAATTTGATAGCAAAAAAATCAATGAACAAAAAAAATCAATGAATCTCAAACTAAATGTAGATTTCCTAATGTTCCTTTTGAAAAAAACACACAATCCTACATGCAAATGCAAGTTTTTCTTTTCAGTTTCCTTAATGTTGTGAATGCAGAAAATAAACTAGGTGCACTAGATCAATAATCAAAATGCTTTTTACTACAAACTACAATTTCTCTTTTTGAAGGAAAAATGAGGACTTCAACAAAAATTTTTCCTATCAAGGAAATGAATATTTTACGACAATTTCCTATTTCGAAAGAAAATGATTCTTAATGTGATAAAAAGTACTTTTAAATCAACTTGTCAATGATAATGAAAAGCTTTTTTAAAACAAAATTGAACAAATTTTCAATCAAAGGAGAAGAAATATATAGAGTTACTGGTCAATAGAGCATCAAAATTTTCAGAACAAATCAGCAAGAAAAACTGAAGCAAAGTACAAAGTCAGATTCAAGGGGATTTTTTTCCTTTCAGGAGCCAACGCAGTGTCCAAAGGGAGACAGTGCTCTGCAACGTAGGCTGAGAAGGGAGACAATGCTATGAAAAGCACTATGCCCTGACCAATGGTCCATTGGGTGCAGTAAAAAAAGAAAAAGCTACTGTTTGGCTCACTAACTTTGCAAATTAAGCTCTGAAAAATTCTAATCTTTATGTGAAACAACTACTGGGTGGATTTAGAAAGCAGATCAGAGACTAAAACACCTAGAAACAAGAGAAGTTCTCCCCAACGGAGTCATCAGTTTGTTGGGTCAGAATTGTAATCTATAAATAAACTACGCTTCCCTAGACTAGTGTCTAGTCTATAACAACAAGTGATAGACTATACTAATGTTTCTCCTAACTCAGAACAGATACACAGAGAGGATTGGATGCTTACTTGTTTCAGTCGCTTCCAAATGGCTGCTTTCTGTTGCTTCCACTATAGCTTCAAATTCAAGCAGTTTCAAATAGATGAATGCTTCCTGCAAGAAAGAACATTGAAATAGCAGAAGATGCAATAATATAGATATCTATTCAATCTAGTTAGCTAAATTAGTTAAGCATAAACTACATTCAACAACCAAGATTTTGCAATATGGAAAATCAAAGTAAACATGGATGCATGTAGGGAAAAACAAGAAGTACTCTTTATTGATGATAGAAGGAGAGGTTACAACCTAGTGATTGATTTTTAGTGACCTTCCAACAAAGTTCCCAAGTCTCATCACAGCATAAGTCTCTCCAGCAGTAGCTCCACAAACCAAAATCTCTATTGAAAATTCTCCAGCATTTCCCTAATCAAATTCTTCCTCCTAAACACTTAGATTTGTGTTCAATTTATAGATGAATTGTAGGCAGTTTTGTAATCAATGACATTCCAAAAATAGGTGGGACATGTTTCCATTCATGTAGATGTCAAATGGACACTTGGATCCGAAGCTTGACACATGTGAACCCTTCTAGAATACACTGGCCAAGTGGAGATTCCGGAAAAATGATAATTTCGTTGCCAATGTGACCAACGCACCTTTGAATGTTGGGAAGTTCTTTGCAGAGCAGCCTTGAATGGGGATACCTACATATGCAACGCACATAGGCCCCTTATAGCCTACATTGGTGAGCTCCCACGTGTTTAATAATAAGATTAAAACCATGGAAAAGTCTTGCTTTGATGAAAATATTGTTTGATTCATGTTGTTTGTTGTCTTAGGGCATATAGAAACTGAGATGATAGGGAATGATAGACCCTTAATCATCGGTCCTAGAGATGATGCCCAGTTAACCAGGTCATTGGGAATGATGCCCAAATTGACCTATAAAAATTGTGTTCATAGGTGCATTATGTTGCTTTAGTACATTCCCGTGGAAGATCAAGATGCAGGTATTATAACGAAGGCACTCACCATGAGAAAATTCGAATACCATAGATGCAAGATCAGGGTGGAAGATAATCCATTTCTTGTTGAGAGGGTGTGTTGAAAATTCAACAAGAAATGTGTGTCTAATTTAATTTTCCCTTAATTAAATTGGACAATAAAATGTAATATTGTATCATAATCACTTGTAATAGTTAACCGAGTGTGATAAAATCATTTAGCTCATGAATTTTGAGTTGAGGGTGGTTGGTAAGGAATAAAGACGGATTATATTAGTTATGGAGTTTGAATTGCAGTTTGTGCATTAGTTTAATGCATGAGAAATCAATTAACTCAATTTCTTGAGTTAGAGTCACTTGAACTAGTTGTACCTGTTTGTTGCACTAGTGAGAGATCAAGTGAATTAAATCAGATTTAATTCACATCCATTGTTCTTCCATGCAACTAATGACTTACTATTAATATTTTCATGTGTTGTTGCCTAAATCCATCTCAAGCTGAAGGAAGGCAGAGTCTAGGGTAACATTAAACCACGCTTAATCTAGTAGCTAGGCCTACCAAATCGGGAGAGGGCTCTCTCCTTGTCAATCTCAGCAAAAATAATTAGTGAGGCTTGAGATGAATTGAAATAAAGGCTGATTTTAGGCTAGGTATATATGTGAAAGAGTTTGATTTGTTTTGGGGGTTTTTGTTGGATCAAAGGGACAGGTAGATTTTGGGTCCGGGGATGAGGCCTAGTTTTTGCAGAGTTCTGAATGGGGCAAGGAAGGCAATTGTTTGATGCTTTGGGTTGAATGAATGGATAGTTCAGACTGGTGAGGAGCTAAATAGGGCAAGAGGCTTTCAATAATCCTCTTCAAATAGATGAAAACATGGAAAATTAAACAAAATTCAAGGTAGAGCAAAGCAATCTAATGAATTCCACCTTTATAACTTGTTTGTTTAATTTGAGAAGAAAGGAGAAGGAAAATGATACACATGAAACATAAGTAAACTTAAAATCACATAGAGAAACACACCATCAAAACATAGAGCCACATGGATCCCAAAGAGTGCTGCAAAACCTGGTCTATTCCTTTGCCAAAATTGCAGAGATGAAATGTACAATGAAGCTTAAAGAAATCCCAAGTGTCCAACCCTGAAAATGATTAAAGAATTACAAGATATAGACAAGCCTAACTCATCCCCATGCCTCTAGGGGTCGAGCTCACCATTCTAGGAGTTGTTTCAATAAGATCTAAACTAAGAACTGGAAAATAGGCAATGAAACAACTTGCCTCTATAAGATAGGAAACTGATTCATTTAGTTACATTTCACTTTTTGGTGAATGAATCTACTTGGATGAGTAAAAATGTGCCAAAATGACATCAAAGTTATGAAATTACATCAAGTTACATCAATATTTTCACATTTGGAGATAAAAAATTCAAACTAGCCAAAACTAGGTGAAAATCTGAGCTGTTGAGTGAAAAAGGAGCCAAAATTCCCAATGCGTCGCGCTTGAAATCTCTATGTGCCACGCCACTTTGGAGCTGATTTTGAGGGCCTTCCCGGAGTCAAAATTGACTGTAGGATAGTTGGTTGGAAATATCTTCTTGTCTAATTTCCAATCCAAGTGTAATTTCCGAATTTGGTTTCCATTTACCCCTCCAAAAATAAAATCTCCCAACACTGCTTCCTGTGTGTCCAAAAAGTGGCAGAAAGGCCATTTTTAAGGTGTTTTTGACCCTTAAAGCAACCCAAAACTTATCAAAATCCTTAGGTAATGGGTACGCATGCATAAATTTTGATGAAAAATCCAGAAATGAAATTTTTTCCTCAAGAGGAGCTACCAATTATAAGCGCGTGGCAAGTGGCGCGACGCGTTGGGCAGGAAAATCTGTGTTAAGGCCAAAAAATTCAAAATTGACAAAATGTTTCCCAAATTTCTTGAAATTTGGGCTGAATGTCCACCATCAAGCACTATCCTGAGCCAAGGAAGCTTCAGCCAAAATTTGGAGTCTATCATGCCTTTTGCCACGCTTTAATGTCGTCTTTAACTTTTCCTTCAAGATCTTGATTCGTGCCTTGCAAACATGATTCCTCGCCCAATAATGATTCTTCATGTGCCTTAGCATGTTATTTTCCTTGTTGGCCTTCTCCAACAGCTTCTCAAGATGAATATTGACCCTCTCAAGCCAAGTCTCTCTATCAGCCTCAATCTCTCTCTCAATGGATGTCATCTCGGTTTGACTTCTTTGGGCAGCTTGCCGGTTCTCACAGATGTTTTGCAACTCCATGATTGTTTGCTGATATTCCAACTATTTGTTTCACTGCTCCAGGTATTTTATGATTCATTGGACTCTTTGCAACTTGACGGTCAATGTGTCTATCTCCGCTTTCTGCTCCTAAATAGTCTCTCTCAACTTTGAGCTTGGAGAGCTCAAATCCTCATCAATCAGTATGAAACCTGTGTCTTGGCCTCCTGAAGGCCCCTAATCCTACATAGGCCTCTTACCTCTGTCTTGTACCAGTACCTATGCTGCGGATGACGGCAACGAGACCCCTTCCACCCCAGGTGGAGATAGTACTCGCCAGGCTGCTTCAAATAATCCTCTAGTGCCTCTCTGATAAGTGATATACATCGTCACACTAGTAGTATCTGCCTCCTGACCTCCATACTGATGTGAAGGTTCAGCTGCATCATGGAAAACCTCCAGAGGAACCTGAGGAGCTGTGAATAAATCATGGGAAATGAAATCGTCCCATGACATACCCTGCAATCCAAGCTGATGTACAACCACGATCTTAATGAGGGCATAGTGATAAATATTGTTGTACTACTGCTCAGGAGTTTTCCTCTGCACAAGAGTGATCATTCTCTCGATATTTTGGCACATGAAATAAGGGATGTTCATCATCCTCACCCTAGTGAAATGCATCAATAACCTGATATGGTAGGCATAGAGGCGTGAAAACCGGCCCTCACAACTAAAGTATCTGATAATGAGTTTCATCAGAGGTGCATAGGATTCCTTTAGGAACCAGAATGGGAACACTCTGCTGAGTTTTCTCACAAAGCTAGGCCTGATATATGGTTCATAATGCACTCTGTCCACCTGCTACCTTTTGTTCCACTATTCACCCACATTCGGTATTCCGGTTTCTTGAGAGATAGTTTCCGGTGTTAAAGTGAAAGTTACACCGGCAAGGGTGACCTGACGATCATGTAAATGTAATACAAACAAACGAGCCAACTCCTGATGATAATGAATCCTAGCAATCATTTCACAAAATTGATAACAAGACTGTTCTCAAAAACATGCCATGGCAAGTGGACAAGCATGTAATTCAGCCAATGAGGTGGGCTCTTCTCTCACATTTCTACCACTTTTATGAGGCCTCATCGGTGCATGTAGCTCAGTGGTGGAATCACTATATCGGTCATATGATGTATCTGTATCTGTCTTCCATGGTGTTCAAGGTTGATGCAAGGTCTATATTGAATTGGATGGATGAAAATGAGAATTTTTGGTGCTTTTGTTTTAGTGCCAAATGTATGGTAGTGGGGGAGGGACTGTAGAGAAATAGGGCAGTGAGGAAAATGGGGTTTAACCAAGTGATATTTTCCTTTTGAAAGCTTCTGATTTGATAAATTTAGGGACAACTGACAGCCACTTGATTTTTTGGGGTAACTTGGGATTTGGGGAAATTTTGAAAATGGGATAGGGATAATGGGAATGAGATGGGCATGAGTGGCTTTAGGGACGTAGGGAGATAGGGGATGAACTATAGTAATGAGATAACAGTGAGGGGGAAGAAAAAACAAGGTGGGGAATTGAGTATTTGGCACAAAATTATCTTTTTAAATACCAAATTCAAAACCCTAAGGGAGATATTATCAACAAGATGATAGGGTTTGAGTCTTAGAATTAAAACTCTCATATTCAACATAAAACATTTGTAAATGGAAATTACAAGGTCACATGAACTTACTTGGACAAAATGGACCGAGTCGATTTGGATTTTTTGGAAGCAATGGCAAAAATTTGTGTTTCGTCCCTGTGCGCCGCACAACTAACCCAGTGCACCGCGCCCCTCCAATGCGCCGCACCAGTTCAAATTTACACACAGTCGACTTGGCCGATGCGCCGCGCACCACTGATGCATCGCGACACCTTCCCAGTGCGTCACGCTCAGCAAATTACACACAATATGCCCTCCAAACACTTGCTTTGCTCCTCCATGATTTGCCTTGGCTCAATTCTATCTCTTGGCATGCAAATGGAGTGTTGGATCATGAAAATATCTTATATGACCAAAATTTTAATTTTTTCTTTTTGAAAACCCACTTTGTAATGTTTGAACACTTTGACACTTTTTCAAAAGAACTCTGTTTCGCTTGTTTTTGACTTTTGGACTGAATGATGAGCTTGTTGCCTGTTTTGCAGGGATGAATGGCATGGAGTTTTGGCAAAGGCGACCAGAGTTGCAAATGGAGCATTATTACAATTGAAGAATTTGAAAATTACATTACATTTGTTACAAAAGGATAAAATAGACAATTTTTCTTCAAAACAGAGTTTTGAAGAAAAATTATTCTCAAGCATTATGATGATGAAATTTTTGTACTAATACCTTATTTGAAACTTCCTCATGTGCCTGTTGGCCATTATTAGACATTTTGAGACTAGATTGATAAAACCTTAGACCTAATGAGACTAAAACCCTAAAATGACTCTTTGCCAACCAGGAGACCAAAAAGGACTGTAAATGGTTTTGATGAATAGAATTAGACCAGTAGGTACATGAAATGAGGGATATAAGTGACAAGACCCTACCGTCAGATGATCCATGCTCCTAATGGAATGCAGCTGACTAAACTGAATGAGACACCTAAAATGAAATGCAACAAGAGAAATTTGATCTCTGACGGAGGGATGAAGATATCGACTCTAACATTGGCTCCAATGGGGATGGTAGCTCCTTGGAGGTGGCAAGAACTACAGATTTCTGGGAGAGTAGGCAGTGCCTTCGTCCATAGGGCTATGGAGTCGATAACTTCGACAAATCAACACAAGACTCTTGACTCATTTTATTGACTGAAACTTGACTTCAATCGACTCAATTTTGAAACCAAAATGACTGAAGGACATGACTCAACAAACTCAAACCAAAGCTGAAATCAATCTTCAGAGTTATAGCCTTCACCTCGGGCCCCAAAATGAAGAAAAGATCACAGCACACATTTGCAACGAAACTGAAATAAAATGGTATGTATAGTGAGAATGTAAAACAACAGAAAACATTTCAGAAATGATATTTCTTGAGCAGCCAACCATTGACCGACCCTCCTGGACAATCTTCCCCATTCATCTCTTTCTGAAGAAAAGAATTCTGACCCTGATATGCAACAATTTTAAAGGGTCATTTCCAGAGATTTTCGAAATTACCATGCTTACCCTTTTCCTCGTTCCTTGCATCCCATTTCAGCACCACTTCTTCCAATTGAAACTTGTCTACTTTTGCTTTTCTGTCATATATTTTCTTAATTCTCTCTTGCAGCTTGAACGTGTTTTGGAAAAATTCTTCTCTAGTCTGCTGCAAATGGATCATTTGATTTATTCTCCTTTTCATATGATCGTCTTCACTGCCAGCTTCATGTATAATTTTGACCACTGGAACTGCAAGAGAGGTAGGAAATACTGTGTCAACTCCATATACTAACTCAAAGGGGGACATACCTATGTATTTCTTCTGACTCACTCGATCTTCCCAAAGTGCATTGACCAACTTTTTATGCCAAATTTTCTTGTTAATTTCCAGCAGCTTTTTAATAATGTTGACTAAAGATTTATTGGAAGACTCTGCCAATCCATTGCCTTGTGGATGATAAGCGATTGAGTGTCCCAAAGTGATGTGATACTTGTTACAAAACTCAACCATTCTTTTTGATTTGAAATTTTCCACGTTATTAGTAATTAACTTATTCGGGCAACCAAAACGAGACAAAATATTATTCTCAAGGAACGAAATTATTACCGAATCCGTAGCTTGCCTGGTGGGAATTGCTTCAATCCATTTCGTGAAATAATCTGTCCCTGTGAGGATCCATTTATGCTGAGTTGAAGAAGCAGGATGGATTTTTCCAATGAAATCCAAACCCCATTGCTGAAAAGGAGCACTTACCTCAATGGGCTTAACCGGCAAAGGCTACAATTTCGTCCTCCCTTCAAAAATCTGACATTCATGATAGCCTTTAACAGTCTTATACACATCAGCAAAAAGAGTCAGCCAATAATATTCTACTCTCAAAAAAAAAATTGTCGTCGTTTTCCAGAAAATGTCACCTCCGCAATCTCCCTTATGAAAATCTTCCATAACCTGCTTTGCTTATTCTTCCACCAAACAATTTAGCAAAACACCACCGGGATCTTTCCAATAGAGTGCATTGTTCAAAATAATAAACTTAGCAGCCTTTAATTTCAGAGTTCTACTTTTGTTTTTAGCCATTCCTGGTGGCGGTGACAAGTTTTGGAGCACATATACAATATCTGAATACCAAGGAGAATGAACAAATATTTCTGATACCTGAATTAGCGAACTTTCTTGGTTTTCCTCGGACATAGCAGCAATGAGATTAATGTCCAAGGCATGCAAATTTGACTCATCCATTAGCTTAGCCAACCCTTGTCCTTTGATAAGCTTTGTAGGCTTTATCTCCACATCATACTCCAACAAGGCTACAATCCATTTTCCTCGTCTCCCCTCCAGATCTGTTTGCACTAAAACATCCTTAATAACCACATTAGGAACATAAGCAAGAATGTGAGAATACAGAATATATACTCGGAAATATTTCAACGCTTTCACTAAAGCAATAACTTTCTTTTCAATAATGTTATACTTTAAGGCTACATCTCTTATGGTTCGGCTGAAAAAATAAATTGGTTTTTCATGCTGATCTCTTTTCTGCATCAATACTGCTGCCATAGTATGCTCCAGGGAAAATGAAAACAAAATAAAATCCTGAGTATAGTCCGGGCTGATCAAAACTGGAGCTGAAGAAAGAGCCAATTTCACTAAATTGAAATACTTTACAGCCTCCTCAGTCCACTTCACTATGCAATCTTTTTTGAGCATGTTTGTAATCTCCCTTAGATGTTCTGCAAGATTAGGCACAAAGTGGCGCAAAAAATTCATCTTACCATTAAATGATTGGATCTCCTTTTTGTTTCAGGGAAGATCAATTTTCTGAATAACTTCTACTCAAACTGGGTCAATACGAATGCCATCCTTTGAGATAATATGACCAAGAAGCTTGCCTTCGTCCATGGAAAAAAAACTCTTCTTCGGATTGAGCGACACACCATACTTTCTACACCACTGTAAAACAACCTTCAAATGGTAAAGGTGCTCTTTGTCAGAATTAGAAAAGACTATAAAATCATCAAGATATACAACTAGAAAGACATCCTTCTCATTTGCAAATGCCATATCCATTGCTCGCTGAAAGGTCACACCAGAATTCTTCAAACCGAAAGGCATTTTAGCATAATGGAAGGTTCCCCACGGAGTGGTGAACGCTGTTTTGTCTTTATCATCCTCATGGACCAGAATTTGGTTATAACCGGAATAACCATCGAGTAGCGACATACGAGATGCTCCAAATACTCGTTGAAGTATGTGATCCATTTTGGGCAACGGATAATTATCTTTCAAAGACACCTTATTCAAATTCCTAAAATCAATGCACAAATGAATCTCACCTGTCTTCTTGCGTATGGACACCAAATTAGAAATCCAATCTGAAAATATTATAGGAACAATGATAGTAGCCTTGTACAATCGATTCACTTCCTTCTCAATTAAGGGCAGCAACTTTGGATTTATTCTTCTCAACTTCTGCCTGAAGGGATTTTGATTTGGCTTGATCAGAATGGTGTGCTGAATTATGTTTGTATCATATGTCTTCAAATCTGAATAGTCCCAAGCAAATACATCAGCAAAAGATGACAAAAAACTGATATACTTTGATTTTACCTGTGGTGGCAATGCTTTGGACAATTTCACCATATTTGGATTCTCAGCTGATCCAATGTTCGCATCTTCAACTCCCTTTTCGGTTGGCCTCAAGGTTGGTTTTCGAACCATGTCATCTTGATCAAAAAGTTCCTCTAAAGGTATTAGACCTTTAGGAATGACATTATCCTTCAGCTGCAAAACTTCCATCTAATTTACTTTCACATCAGCCCCACCATCATCATGTTCCACATCAATAGAAGTGTCTTTGAATTTGCCTTCATTTTGCATAAATTCATCAATTTCTTCATCATCTTGAAACACTTGCCAATATCTCTGATTGTCTGGGACAGTCAGACGATGCTTCACATGAATTTCAAATTTTTTACTTGAGTTCATCGGAATTTTTAGATTACTTGCTGCCTTTGCAAGTGCATCTGCAATACCATTCTAAATACGAGGGACACAAGTCAAATTATAGTCTGAAAACAATTTCAAGATATCAAGAACAACATTTCGGTAAGCCCGCATTCGAGGATGCTTAGCTTGGTATTCACCTTTCACTTTCTTGATAACCAACTCGGAGTCACCATACACTGCAATCCTCTTAGCATTTAACTTTCTAAGAATTTTCAGACCAGAAATTAAAGCTTTGTATTTAGCCTCATTATTTGAACAATCAAAAGCCAATTTATAAGAACAGACCCTTACATTACTCGGTACCTTGTTTGGGGCGGAAAAATGGCTGTGTACCCAAATGCCAATTCCAGCACCATCACTTCCTACTGCACCATCAAAATCCATGGTCCACAGACCATCTTCATCTTCTTCCAAGTGCTGAAATTATGTTTTCTCTGTTATTTATGCTTGTTGTCCATCAACATTTTGTTGTTGTCGGAAGGCTGATTGCTCAACGGAACTTTCAAGTTTTTGTATTTATTTCTTCAAAACCTCTCTAAAATTCTCGGTGATTTCCTAAATGTCTTCTACTTCAACTAATTGGCTATTTACATCTTTGAAACTATCTGAATACAAAACAAATGACTCTAAATATGTATGTACATAGTTGATTGGATGATTTACCGGTTTCTCCTTACTGGTGATCATATACTTAATCTTTTGCTCCTGATATAATTTCCTCATCTGACCAAACACAGGGATAGTAGCATAGGAGAAATCAAGTTGCAATTTTCCATTTAGTTTCGCTCCCCAAGATCTGGAAAGAAGCATGCCAAATCTAGGAGGAATATTTGCCACAACCACATCCATCAAAACATTTTTAGTAGGAATCTGATCCAAGTTTACCACCAAATCTTTTATAAGCCCAATGCATATTACTCTATTAGAATCAAAAGAGTAGAGATCATGATACTTTATAGTGATATCCAATCCCAATTTCTCCATGATTGCCCTCGGCACGAGATTATGAGAGGCTTCGGAATCAAACATAGCATTGTGTAACACAAAATCATGCAATCTAAGGCTGATATAAAAAGGAGGCACATCACTATCTGGAGACTCACCATCTAATGCTGGACCAAAAATTAACTCAGGCTGATCATCTTCCACATTTACCATATCATAAAATGGATCTAAATTCAAAATTTTAGACACCTGACCCTTATAGCTGCTATTCTTCATCAACTCAGTCAAAGGAATGGATACTTTTAACTTAGAAATTTCATTTTCTATGTTAAAAACTAAAATTTTCTCTACCTCTTTAGCTTGAACATCCTTCTTTTCAGATTTCTCCTTTGATACAATTGGCTGATTGGATCTTTCATTTGATGATGGGGATTTTCTAGTAGCAGGATCAGCTATCTCTTTTCCCTTCTTCTGTGCCACGGGTGAATCATTCTTTGGTGCTGAAACTTCCTTTCTCTTTTGAATTGGATTAATAGGGACATCTCTATTTTTGAGTGAATATTGTCGCTGCTGGGCTGTCAAGGCATTCATGTATCCCCTCTGGTACTCATCAGACTCTTCTTCAAGAGCTGTCTCATTTGCCAAGATGAAATCCTCATCTTTTTGTACAGCTAAGTTTTCTGCATACTCCTCATCTTCAATGATGTAAATTGGCATATCATAAAGAAATGATTCTCTTCCCCTATTATATTCTCTTCATCATCTGATTCCGGACCAACAAAATTCTGCTGTAAAGGTGTCTTCACTTGCTGTTGTACTGTCGGCTCTTGTGCTCGCTACTCTCTTTCCTTGATTCTGAATTGCGGTTGCTGCTGGCCACAGAAGTTAGGATTTCTGATCTGCAGTTCAGGCTTATCAAGTGTTAATATTTCAAACATATTTTCCATCTTTCGAAGCATTTGATCTAACGTGGAAACCTCTTCCTTTATTGCTAATTTCTTTTCAATTCTCATTCTAGCTCTCCTGGCATTCAAATTAGCTTCAACACTGACTGCAATTTTTTTCATATCTTCTAAAGTGGTCGGACTTCTTTCTCTCAATTGATAAGCCATGTCAGGATCAAAACCATCCGGAAACTTAATCAAAGCTGAACCCCTAGGTGGCTTTCTATCAGCAGGAATTGCATTGTAAACAGTATTGAATCTAATACAATAATCTTGGATAGACTCACCAACATTCCTCTTGATATTGTCATATTCGGAAAGGATTGAAAGAGGATATTTCTGCGCTTCCCATCGATCCAATAATTGTCTCTGAAGATTAGCCAATGTAGCAATACTTCTAGGCGGAAAAGCTCTGAACCACTTTCTTACTTCTCCTCCAAAGGTTTGAACAAACAATCTCATTGTCACATTTTCTGCATCAATCTCATGAAGGTTAAAGAAATCTTCCATTCTATCCACATGTTGCTGAGCCGTGACACTTTGAGGAGTGCCATCAATAAATGGAATTTTGCTTTGATAATCTGCAGGCATGTCATCTAAGTTTTGAGGCAACACGAGAGGTGAAAATCGGGCAGCCATTGCTCTGGGTGGATTTACAATCGGATTTGGGGATATAGGAGGAGTCGGAGTAGTAGATGTATGAGGTGTATGCAGTGTGGATGAAGAAGCTATTGCAGATTGTTGATTAGAAATAGATGGTTGCACAAGAATGGTAGGAATGAAAGGAAGCTCGGTATGAGCTTGTGAACCAGATGTAATTGCGGATGGCCCAAGAGTTGCAGATGCAAACTCTATGAACTCAGGAATATTTGTTGCCACAATGGAATTTTGAATATTCAAAATGTAACTGTCAATGGATCTATTAGCTTGTTCAATTTCAAGATATTTGATAAACTCTCGATTTATGAGAGTAGAACCAATAGCACTTTCAGACTTCGTCTCAAACAATGACAACTCAAATTGTTCGTCAAACTCAAGATATTCAAGATAATAAAAAACAACGAGACATGAATTAGATTTAAATAGAGGAATCAGAGGACTTTCTCAACGAAGGATTCTCGAAATAAGATTGGGATTTTCATACACAGGAGGGGGATTTGGATCCGGATTTTATCTGGTATGTCATCTGGAAGCCAGTGTGGAAAAAACCAACTTGTTCAGCCTATCAAATTCTAAAATCATCATCCAAAGTCTAGAATGATCATATGTACTGGGGTAATTTACAAGTCAGGTGTTATGTTTAAAAAATAGACCAGAGATTGACTGAAGCAGCGTTTATCTACTTTCGCTAATGCAAAGCAAAAGCGTTTCGAAGGCTACCTGGCATAACTTCAGGCTCCGTCTGTAGCTTATAAAACAAATAACACTAACAAGAAAACCATTTTATCCCCAGTATGGTCACCACTATGTTATTGCCTAAATCCACCTTAGGCTGAAGGAAGGCAGAGTCTAGGGTAACATCAAACCACGCTTAATCTGGTAGCTAGCCCTACCAGATCGGGAAAGGGCTCTCTCCTTGTCAATATTAGAAAAAATAATCAGTGAGGCTTGAGATGACTTGAAATAAAGGCTGATTTTAGGCTAGGTATATATGTGAAAGAGTTTTATTTTATTTGGAGGTTTTTTTTGGATCAAAGGGACAGGCAGATTTTGGGTCCAGGGATGAGGCCTAGTTTTTGCAGAGTTCTGAATGGGGCAAAGAAGGAAATTGTTTTGATGCTTTGGGTTGAATTAATGGATATTTCAGACCGGTGAAAAGCTGAAGAGGGCAAGAGGCTTTCAAGAATCCTCTTAAAATAGATGAAAACATGGAAAATTAAACAAAACTCAAGGCAGAGCAAATAAATCTAATGAATTCCACCTTTATAACTTGTTTGTTTAATTTTAGAAGAAAGGATAAGGAAAATGATACACATGAAACATCAGTAAAATTACAATCACAGAGAGAAACAAACCATAAAAAAATAGAGCCACATGGATCCCAAAGAGTGCTGAAAACCCTGGTCTATTCCTTTGCCAAAATTGCAGAGATGAAATGTACAATGAAGCTCAAAGCAATCCCAAGTGTCCAACCCTGAAAATGACTGAAGAATTACAAGATATAGACAAGCCTAACTCATCCCCATGCCTCTAAGGTTTGAGCTCACCATTCTAGGAGTTGTTTCAACAAGATCTAAACTAAGAACTGGAAAATAGGCAATGAAACAGCTTGCCTCTATAAGATAGGAAACTGATTCATTTAGTTACATTTTAGTTTTTGGTGAATGAATCTACTTGGATGAGTAAAAATGTGCCAAAATTACATCAAAGTTATGAAATTACATCAAGTTACATCAAGAGTTTCACATTTGGAGATAAAAAAGTCAAACTGGCCAAAACTAGGCGAAAATCTGAGTTGCTGAGTGAAAAAGGAGCCAAAATTCCCAATGCGCCACGCCTGAAATCTCTATGCATCGCGCCACTTTGGAGCTGATTTTGAGGGCCTTTGTCGAGTCCAAATTGAGTGCAGGATAGCTCGTTGGAAAGTGATACCTGTCTACTTTCCAATCCAAGTGTAATTTCTAAATTTGGTTTCAATGTTCCCCTCCAAAAATCAAATCTCCCAACACTTCTTCCTGTGTGTCCAACAAGTGGCAGAAAGGCCATTTTTAAGGTGTTTTTGACCCTTCAAGCAACCAAAAACTTATCAAAATCCTTAGGTAATGGGTAGGAATGCATAAATTTTGATGAAAAATCCAGAAATAAAATTTTTTCCTCAAGAGGAGCTGCCAATTATAAGCACGCGCCAAGTGGTGTGACGCGTCGGGTAAGAAAATCTTTGTTAAGGCCAAAAAATTCAAAATTGACAAAATGTTTCCCAAATTTCTTGAAATTTGGGCTGAATGTCCACCATCAAGCGCTATGTTGAGCCAAGGAAGCTTCAACCAAAATTTTGAGTCTATCATGCCTTTTGCGATGCTTTAATGCCCTCTTTAACTTTCCTTTCAAGATCTTGATTCGCGCCTTGCAAACATGATTCCTCAACCAATAATGATTCTTCATGTGTCTTAGCATGTTATTTTCCTTTTTGGCCTTCTCCAAAAGCTTCTCAAGATGAATATTGACCCTCTCAAGCCAAGTCTCTCTATCAGCCTCAATCTCTCGCTCAATGGATGTCATCTCGGTTTGACTTCTTTGGGCAGCTTGCTGGTTCTCATGGATGTTTTGCAACTCCATGATTTTTTGCTGATCTTCCAACTGTTTTTTTTGGTGCCCCAGGTAGTTTATGATCCATTGGGCTCTTTTCAACTTGAAGGTCAATGTGTCTATCTCCGCTTTCTTCTCCTAAATAGTCTCTCTCAACTTTGAGCTTAGAGAGCTCAAATCCTCATCAATCAATATGAAACCTGTGTCTTGGCCTCCTGAAGGCCCCTCATTCTGCATAGGCCTATTAACTCTATCCTTTACCTATACATGTGCTGCTGATGACGGCAACGAGACCCCTTCCACCCCAGGTGGAGATAGTACTCGTCGGGTTGCTGCAAATAATCCTCTAGTGCCTCTCTGATAAGCGATATACATCAGCACACTACTAGTATCTGCCTCTTGACCTCCATACTGATGTGAAGGTTCACCTGCATCATTGAAAACCTCCAGAGGAACCTGAGGAGCTGTGAATAAATCATGGGAAATTAAATCCTCCCATGAAATACCCTGCAATCCAAGCTGATGTACAACCACGATCTTAATGAGTGCATAGTGATAAATATTGTTGTACTGTTGCTCAGGAGTTTTCCTCTGCACAAGAGTGGTCATTCTCTTGATATTGCGACACATGAAATAAGGGATGTTCATCATCCTCACTCTGGTGAAATGCATCAATAACCTGATATGGTAGGCATAGAGGCGTGAAAACCGGCCCTCACAACTGAAGTATCTGATAATGAGTTTCATCAAAGGTGCATAGGATTCCTTTAGGAACCAGAATGGGAACACTCTGTTGAGTTGTCTCACAAAGCGAGGCTTGATATATGGTTCATGATGCACTCTGTCCACCTACTGCCTTTTGTTCCATTGTTCACCCACATTTAGTATTCTGGTTGCTTGAGAGATAGTTTCTGGTGTCAAAGTGAAAGTTACACCGACAAGGGTGACCTGACCATCATGTAAATGCAATACAAAAAAATGAGCCAACTCCTGATGATAATGAATCCTAGCAATCATTTCAAAAAATTTATAACAAGACTGTTCTCGAAAACATGCCATGGCAAGTGGACAAGCCTGCAATTCAGCCAATGAGGTGGGCTCTTCTCTCACATGTCTACCACTTTTATGAGGTCTTCTCGGTGCATTTATCTCAGTGGTGGAATCACTATCTCGGTCATATGATGTATCTGTATCTGTCTCGATGGTGTTCAAGGTTGATGCAAGGTCTATATTGAATTGGATGGATGAAAATGAGAATTTTTGGTGCTTTTGTTTTAGTGCCAAATGTATGGTAGTAGGGGAGGGACTATAGAGAAATAGGGCAGTGAGGACAATGGGGTTTAACCAAGTGATATTTTCCTTTTGAAAGCTTCTGATTTGATAAATTTAGGGACAAGGGACAATCACTTGATTTTTTTGGGTAACTTGGGATTTGGGGAAATTTTGAAAATGGGATAGGGATAATGGGAATGAGATGGGTATGAGTGGCTTTAGGGACGTAGGGAGATAGGGGATGAACTATAGTAATGAGATAACAGTGAGGGGGAAGAAAAAACAAGGTGGGGAATTGAGTATTTGGCACAAAATTATCTTTTAAAATACCAAATTCAAAACCCTAAGGGAGAAATTCTCAACAAGATGATAGGGTCTGAGTCTTGGCATTCAAACTCTTATATTCAACATCAAACATTTGTAAATGGAAATTACAAGGTCACATGAACTTACTTGAACAAAATAGACCGAGTCGATTTGGAGTTTTTTGAAGCAATGGCAAAAATTTGTGTTTCGGCCCTGTGCGCCACACAACTAACCCAGTGTGTCGCGCCCCTCCAATGCGCCGCACCGGTTCAAATTTACACAAATTCGAATTTCCCGATGCGCCACACACCACTGATGTGTCGCGACACCTGCCCAATGTGTCACGCTCAACAAATTACACATAGTCTGCCCTCCAAACACTTGCTTTGCTCCTGCACGATTTGTCTTGGCTCAATGCTATCTCTTGGCATGAAAATGGAGTGTTGGATCATGAAAATATCTTATATGCCCAAAATTTTAATTTTTTCTTTTTGAAAACCCACTTTTTAATGTTTGAAGACTTTGTAACTTTTTCAAAAGAACTTTGTTTTGCTTGTTTTTTACTTTTGGACTGAATGATGAGCTTGTTGCCTGTTTTGCAGGGATGGATGGCATGGAGTTTTGGAAAAGGTGACCAGGGTTGTGAATGGAGCATTATTACAATTGAAGAATTTGAAAATTACATTACATTTGTTACAAAAGGATAAAATAGACAATTTTTCTTCAAAACAGAGTTTTGAAGAAAAATTATTCTCAAGCATTATGATGATGAAATTTTTGTACTAATACCTTATTTGAAACTTCCTCATGTGCCTGCTGGCCATTATTAGAAATTTTGAGACCATATTGATAAAACCCTATACCTAATGAGATTAAAACCCTAAAATGACCATTTTCCAACCAGGAGACCAAAAATGACTGTAAATTGTTTTGATGAACAGAACTAGACCAGCAGGTACACAACATGAGGGATATAAGTGAAAAGACCCTACCGTCAGATGATCCATGCTCCTAATGGAATGCAGCTAACTGAACTGAATGAGACACCTAAAATGAAATGCAACAATATAAATTTTATCTTTGACGGAGGGATGAAGATACCAACTCTAACAGCATGCATGTCAATTGTAGTGGAGACCCAGTTGAGACAAAGGTTAAAGGGCTATTAAATATCAGTTGTATCATTAGTAGGTTGCCCGCATGCAACCAGACATCCATTGGATTTCCAATGATCCTTGCATAGTTTTGGAAGGCTCAAATTCCTAAAGAATATGGATTGCATTCCACATGACATTCACATTCAAGGCAGGCTAATTAGAGGTGGGAAATTGGCTAAGTGTTGGTCAATTTTGCCCAGGTCAGTGTGAGACAGTTGTGAGAGTGAAGGAGACTCTTGTGAGAAGAGTGCATTGTAATTTTTTCATGATTCCATGGTGAATATACAATAGAATATAGAGGGGTTTTGAGCAACAAGCTTTTCGCGGGAAAGTATATGTGTTGTGGTTTGATTTGTTTCTTTCTACACTTCTTGTGATTGGCGATCATGTTTATTTTCCACAATTGATTTGAAGAAGGATTCAATATCTAGCTTTAGCACATTTCTTGATCGGATTGAATCGATTGATATACATATCTTTGTATAATTTCTACATTTATTAACTGTAAGTAAAATATTATATTAAATAAATAAAAAATTCTAGGTATGAAATGTTACATAAGATATACAAAGAGTCTAGTATGCAAGCTAACAACTTCTATCTATTCAAGTTGTTTGATGTCATGAAAATATTTCAAAAAAATAATTACTATACTATATATCCTAGTACTATATACACGCCAAAAGAATCATAAGGTCAAGCAAAATTTTAAGTCCATATAATTCTAAGTTAGGTTACCATGATGCTCTTCCTCCTAGAATTCCTCTTACTCGATAGCTAGAGTTTTCAAATTCAAATTTGGAACATGGTGACTAGAATAACTAATAGTCTAAGATACCCATCTATTAAAAATAAAAATTTATCAATATAACAAAATATTTGATAAGGAATGGTAATTATCAATACTTGATATGTAATGTTCTGATTAGGCTTCAATGTTCACTTTTCATTCCATACCTTTAATATTCTCCAAGAATATAGGTTATAAAATTATCCTTTATCTCAAAATTATTATCTGATACATCCATTGTGGTCTACTCACTAAAAGATATCTAATGATATAAATTTCATCAAATTTGAGTTATGGACTAAAAATTATGGCCCTTATAAGTTTCACTTATAAGGTTGTGTTAACACCTAACACGTGGAACTATGTCTATGTGTCATCACATCATTCTTCCATATCACATGACACGTGGTGGACATGTGGCATTCCTATGGATACATATCTCAAACACATTGTGCCACCTCCATAAGGTGGATACATAAACTAAGTAACCACATTCACACCATGTATTTAGATAACTTATTCACAAGCAGATGCGTCCAAATCTAGAGTATGTTGAATACAACACCATTTGAACTCCCTATATATCCAAATACTCATATATCCAACACTTCAACTTTAGGGTTACTTCGCTCAAGGTTATACCTCCTACATGCTACAACACCTAGCCCATCTGACATCCAAGTTTTTATTAAATTACATGCACAATTTTTCTCCAGATGTTTGGATATCCATATTTTCTTCTATAAATGAGAATACTTAAAAATATAGAAATTAACATATCTATATCTGGAAGAAATCCCAACAGGTTTCTCCTTCCAAAATTAATATTTATAGATTAACACAATTTGAATCCATTTTTAATAAATTAACATGAGTTTCTTGACAAATTTTCATCCGGGAAAAACTTAATGGCACAACTCTTAAGAAAAAATTGGATTTTTAGTTGGGTAGACTCTGAATTTAATTTATAATTAATGACTTCAACTAACATGGCATCAACTAGGCCATTGAGATACTTCATGTACCATACTCTTAAAATAATATAGCCCAGTTGATGGATGTCATCCAGTATACACACCTTAATAATTTAACTTTATGTTAAATGACAATTTGTAAAATTGGTTCACCAAGAAAATAATTCCATAGGAAGGCATGAGAAAATATCCTTGTATCTTTACGCAGTTTGGTTGATGAAATTTAATTGATGGAAACATTAGAAGTTCCTATCGGTTAATAATTCTTCTAACCCACCATCAACCATCAAGGAAAATAAATAATTTTGTTTCTAAAGCTAAGGGCCAATCCAATTAAGGAATTCCATGATTATCCCTTTACAGCTAAGACCTTGGTAATATACCATTCCATGTGACCAAGGGCTAGGAATCAAGGCCCCCAATCCCCAAAATTATCCAAGACAATTTAAGAAAATCTACATTATTTACATACTAAGGAAATAATTTTTGTATCCAACTTTGAGAAGGTTCTAAACTCTTTGAATATATAGTATCATAATAAAATTTCTGCATGTAGAGCTTATATTTAAAAGCCTATAGGTTGGAATTTCTTCAAGGGTGTTTTAATATAGGGGAAAAGTTTTGCAAGAAATTATATTCAACTTTTTCCTTCTAAAAACATGCAAAAAATTATCAAGCTTAATAAATTAGGTTATAAGTTGATAATTTCCTTAGTTAACCACCCATAAGGTATTCAAAATTGATAATCAGAACACTATAATGAATAAAAAAAAATATAAACACAACTTATCTAAATATAATAAGAATGATGGGAAATAACCAAAAGATTGAGCATTTTCCAACCAATCATAGGTAATTTTTCTAGAGAAATCCACCAACTAGTGAGGCTATGATACCACCAAGGAAAAGTGGGAATAGTGGCTCTAGTTCAATATACAAGAAATTCAATCATGACATATTTCACTACAAATTTTTGCAAATGACAGAGAAGAAACATGCACTCGCATTTCTTGCCTCTAATAGCACATGAACACTCCTTCTCCACTTCTCAGTCCCTCAGAAGTATCTTCCTCTTATTCTTTTAAGAGAATACATAAAAAGGCTTAGCCGATTTAAAAAAATTCTAGAAAATTTCTGATTTTATGGTTCATCCTACAAGTAGTTTTCCTCCTACATTAGGTCTAGTCTACTCTATATTTTCATGGACATTTTTTTCTCCTCTTCTCCCCTCTATAAATCCCCCCCTCCATCATTTTTCCTAGACTATCTTCTCCTGATCAATTTTTCATTGTGTAACTGCCTCACAAGAATCCCCCTCCCACTACTTCTTATTTCCCAATATGTAGGGGTGAGACCTTTCTCAAGTATAGGAGTGATGGATTAACTATTATATTCAATTTTCTCCACTAATAGTTTTAATAGGGTGAAGATGATAAGGTAGGATAATAATGAATAATAAAGGAATCCATTTGACCCTATCAGCTTTCCCCACTTGTGGTATCCTAGCCCCCATAGGAGTTCATAGTTTGTTGGCCTTGACCATCATCAATTTATTTTGAAAAATAAAAATATTCAAAATGTCTACAACACCATGGAATATAATGACATCATGGTGATCAATATAACATAAAATAAATATTCATTCATTTTCCAATAATATAAATTGGGATGTTACATTCCCTCCCACTTTGGAATAAAATCATCCTCAATGTAATTTCAGTATAGAAATGTCTTCATTCTCCAGATACACCTACAATGTCATCCTCTTCATTTCCTTAGCACACACATTTTAGTTTTGTCTATCACAATCTTCTCAATAAATGATTATCATTACCATTAATGTATATATTCGTTACCTTCTTATACGGAATCTCAATTTTCCTTGAAGTAAACATGCATTTCAATACATGAAATTTAAATTCAATACTTATATGTATGGTTTTACTTTTCTTCATAACCATTCCACATTAATTTTTTTAGCTCACTAAGCTTATACATACCCAAATCCACTATGATACTATCTAGCATGTAACACGATTCTTCCATAATATGTTCATTCAACTATGCTCTTCCTTGCAGTCACTCACCCTATGGGGATTAGGCATCCCCTTCATTACTACATATTCCCTCAAGTGATCCATCATTTTCAAAGTCTTCCTCTCATAGGAAGGTTACTGAGACTTATATATCATTACAACCAAGGCATCCCTTTACCTTGATATAACATGGCATAACACATACCAATGATGATCAAGGACTATCATAGGGTTCTAGTATCACCATGGTGGAATTATTACCAAGATTTAAAATTAATACCTATCATTTATCCCCCTTGGATATATAAATAATCTCACTTGTATCGCATGCATATAGTTATTGCAATATTAATCATTATAATTAAAATAAAAAATATTTGATTTTATCCCATTTCACATAGAAACAAAAATTCACAAATATGAGACTCGTTCTCATAATGTTTAATTATTTTACAGGTGATAATACCCAACCTTCCTAATAGCTTACATTCGGTGCCATACCTATGGCCATTTTAGCTACAATTTGTAACTTCACTCAATCAAAAAATTATTAGTCTTAATGTATAAATTCTTTTTTAATAACGTGATATTTATTCACTACAATGACAAAAAGGAAGTCCAATCACGATTTTGTAGTTGTAGAGCCCAGTTATATTTCTAATATAGTGGCCTTGTTTTCTGGTTGTATTTGGACTCTAATTCCATATGGGGGGTGTAGGTGGATTCCCCCTCCACTACTGTGAGTGAGGGGTCTAGCATGGTGACAAAAATTCTTTCGAGCTCCTCTGACAAGGGTTTGGCAGAATTACCCCTGAAGATAATTTTTGGGAAACTTTTCCTTGTAAAATATTATAATTTCATATTAAATATAGATTGTTCATCATTAGGTCATAGCTCTAATGATAAAACTTATGTTAGGGTTTTTTTATCTATAAGGAAACCCTAATTTTATGAGGGAATTGTATTGCAATAGTTTATTATTGGGAGAGAATTGTAACTGAGAGTGAGGAGGCTGAGAGAATGAAGTGGAAGTTGTAGCATATGTGCTACATGTACTATCCCTTTATTTTTTAGGATGGAGTGAAAGGAAGGTTTGAATGTTTCTCCATGGTTATAGCCCAAATAATGTAAAACATATATAGTTGTTTCTCCTTTGTATTGTTTCATTCTATGATTTATTTTCATATTCATTTTGATTTGATTGCTCTAATATTTTATTCCTAAGAATTTTTATTTGCATGTCATTCCAAATTGGAAGGAAACATTCATTGCATTATACATATAATAATTACTACACCATGTGATTTATTTTCAACCTCTCCAACACTTCAAAATGGATTTAAGAATTTAGTTCAGAAATGAAAATAATCATGGAAAGCCGAAAGTGTCATAATTACTCTCCCCACTAAGATGCTTATCTTAAAATTTTCTTAGTAATTGTTCTTTCCACATTAATTTTTGTGGGGCAATGATTTCACACCACTCACTTCAACACTCAACAATTTCTCAAAAAAGTACTAATCATTTATTTTCATGTCATTCATTCATGGAATTGTGTGTCTCATGTAAACATACATATACTTAATGCATCAAGACAATTGGTTGCTAAATTTTTCAACAATTTCTCCATATTGAGAATTTCATGTCTCTATCAAACTCTAATGAGGATTAATTTTGTACAAGTATTCACATGTTAGAAACTATATGTAAATTTTCATAAACTAAGTACAAATAGAGAAATTAATGTTCATGTGATAAACCAATAATCATAAAATTTTTAATTTTCCATGGTCACTCACATCAACCTACAACTTTCAAGCATTCATGCACATCGTATCATTTTACACACTCATCACTATGTGATGAAATCATTTTCTTCAATTCTATAAGCTTTTGGTCACTACCCACAGTCTATGCATACATTATAGTCATTGCATTCATTTCATACATCACACAAACCATGAATTTTCTAATGCATAATCAAACATACAGTTTTTACGAGTGAGTGTATCATTCACTTATTTAACTACTAATCATTATGGCAATTCACTCATGCTCACATTATTTATATTTTTACCAAATATTGTGTGGTAGAAACTTCATACCTTAATATTTTTTCGAGTGGGTTGTCATGCAAATCATGCATCCAAAGGAAAAAAAAATCATCAAACTATAAATTCATCTTGAAGGAATTATTATAGAATTCCTTCAACTTTCCCTTTGTTGTTGCATGATTGGTTTCCATACTTACATGGCTTCCATCATTGTGTATACTTAGCTAAATTATTACTAGCATCATCTTTCCATTATCCTCAAGGTATTTCAATAGTTGGAATAACTTCTTCTACCTCAAATTCCAGTTTAAGTAAGTTGTATTTAATATCAAATTCATAAGAAAAAACTATGTTTTTTCTTAATGCAAATCATCTTTCCCACTCAGTTGTTAGTCCTCAATTATAACATGTGCTACAACACTCCCAATAAATATCCCAATTCAATTAAATTTTATATACGCATTCACATATTTTTCAACATTTGATAATGCACTTTACATCAATGACTAAACAAATGTTATTAATCCCATTTCATTTTACAAATTAATTTTTTTCATAATTTTATGAAAACTTATTATCCAATACATATATATCATTTAAGGGAAGACTCCCTATTTAATCTTTCTTATAGTCATGACTTCATTTTCTAGGTATCCACATTGACCCAATCAAGCCTTCATTTATTGATTCTTTAATCAAACCTTCCACTTGATTCATCACAATAAGGGAATTTTACATGTTCAATATGAACTTTATCATATCAATCATATGCAATAATTTTTATTATAATTTCTTATGATTTTCAACAATCTTATTTATTTTAACATCCACAGGACCCTTTCCCTTAAACTCTTATGCATATCATCTTTCTCAATGTAATTTATAACATTACCATTTTATTTTAATTTCATGATCATTCAAAACACAAATAGTCTTTATTTTTTCATGTATTAATTTTATCTTTTCTTATGAACCTATCCTATTGACAAGTTTTTCCATAGTCCACCCAAGGGATCATTTTCAATGAAATATCACATGTTTCATTCTTCCTAACCCAACAAAATCTAACTAGTTAGTCTCTTGATTTGACGAACACTTATTTAGTTGTTTAGATGGCCCTCACATAAATCTATGTACAAACTTGCATTTCTTAAGAGATTCAACTAGCTATAAAATATCAAGTAATCACCTTCTTTCCTTAAGTATGATGGTAATATGTCCATTTTATTTATTAAATGGTTGGATATTGTTCCATATAGCCTTAATTTAAGATATTAAAATTTAGCTCCTATCCTGGTATGTTTTTTCTTTCTCTCACACAACATCAATAATTAGCCTTACCAACTCTTACTTAGTTTCGTCTCCATGTTCATTTATATGAAATAATATGTTTATGCTTTGCTTAGTTATGTTAGGTCCCTATAATACTAGTGTAGCTCCCATATTGCTATTTTTTTGTCCCATGTAGCCCCCATATTGTTATTGTTGTGCCTATTGGCTTGAGGGGTCCTGACCAAGGTTCGGAGTATATCGCGCAACCAACAAACCCTCTAACCACTGGCCCTTTAGATAATGAACTACTTGCACAGATCAAAGTATCACCAAAAGCAGTATAGGGGAGTGATGGAACCAAGTTTCTTCACCCTGAGAAAGAAGTCTATGTGGTGGCCCTAAGTAGGTTTATAACAAAACTTATTGTAGATTTGAAATATATGTGCTCATATAAAGAACAATACTTATCGGATCAGCTTGTTGCAAACACATATAATGCATATAACATATGCATTGCAGATCTAGTTCGTCGTAAATATATAAATAAAAGAATCAGATATTCGCTATTCATAAGAACTTAAGTATATTTATTCAAGTACTTAAACATCAACATATATTCATGAATAAATAATAGATTTACTCTCGCAAATATAATTAACCATAACAGAAGTAAAGTGATCTCAAAGAAATAACAGTAAACACATAGCCCAGATATCAGACACATAACATAATTGCTTCGCCAAAATAGTATCTGTATTAGATTCAGAACAATCAGTACAATTAAACTTTCCCCTCACAATTACCCTTCCAAGCACACAACCAACAGAGTCTGCACACAGCCAGGACTACGTCTTTGCGTACATAGCCAACAAGAGCCTTTCTACCCAACCTAGACTTATAAAATGTATCACAGGAGCATAAACATAGTTAGATCCAAAACATCATGATTATTCCTTACTAGACTTGATCTATATATATTTATATTCATCTAACACACATATACTATGGTCTCAAACTAGGGTTTGAGGCCCACAATTTACCCTTACAACCCATTTACATAGAAGAGGAACTTTGACCCACTCCAAAGCCCATTTACCTTTCCTCATAGTGCGCATATCCAAAAATACACACAAAAAGTTACTCAAAATTTTCCCCAGTGGACCCTACTCCAACAAGCCCAAAACACAAACTCATGAATCATCCTGAGTCACTATGGTGTCAACTCCTTCATCTTTTATTGGAGCACAACAACAACAATTTTCAATGGCAACACCACCTCAACACTATGCGCAACAACTCCCTGTGCTTCAGTTACCATTTTTTCTATAGTTGTCCCTTCAGTGGCAAATTCAATACTTATCTGAGTCTGCTAAAGGGTATTCAACGCACGATTTAATGATTGTGACAGTTGTAGAGCCTCCTCGGCCCACAGCTGCATCCTTGCTTCAAGTAACTATTCTCTTCGGTGCAGGTCATTGATTTTGGTCTGAATTACCTGGCCCTCCTAGAGGTGAGTGAGGCGTTGTGCAATAACGAGGGTGGGCATCGCCATCCTAATATCAGGAAAGTATTGCTACTTGACTTGAAACTCATTGCGTAGCTACTATACCATCGAGTCATTCTGAACCAAATTCCAAACACCCATGGCCTCATCCAATAATTGACAGCACTGTGTCATTGTGGCAGCGATGCTATCTGTAGCCACTTTTACCTCTACATCCCTCTAAGATCTAACTTCCGGTGGGGTTTATGGCTGCAAATTTACCTGAATGTCGGTAATTTGATGTTTAAATTCAGCCTAAACAGTTTGAACTTACGTGCGCGAGGCCTTTAATGCAGCGGCGAGCCCTTCTAATTTCTCGGCTAGGGAAGTTGTGGTGAGGACCGCTGGCACATCACTGCACACTTGGTTGATCTTTTCTTCGAGTGCAGTGTGTTGATCCTCGGTTGATCAACATGCTTCGTCAAGGCTCTGGTACTTCTGCTGAAAGTTGACCACGTGCTACTAAGCTTCAGTAATGTCACAGTAGGCACAGGTTTCACGAAAGTGTAGCTCATCCACAATCATGTTGTGGAGCATATGTAATTTCCATATAGGTAAAAAAATCAAATCAATATTAATTTCCTGGTAGGCTTTGATTTGTGCACACAGTACCTGAGACTCAACAAGAATGGCTTGTTCAGGGATCTAAACCAAGCAGGCTTCTCCTGTTGAAGGAAATACTATTGTAATGGGTTATGCACCGGAAGCAGACATGTTTGCTTGTAACTGGCTTGCTTGTGCAAAGCTCGCTTGAACTTTTAGCTCTTGGATTCCAATCTGCACTCCATTAAGTGAAAACTTGTACTATGCTTCTAGGTTCGTCCACATATCCTCCATTGCTATCGTGCTTGTGTTTCTTCCCTCATCCTCTCGCGGCCTAATAAACATGCTTTGTGCCCTTCGAAGTTTGGACTTCCACCTACTCCTCTGTCTCCTTAGGTTCGACACCATTCTTCTCAGGTGTAGTATCTATCTCCATGTTGATTTTTTCGGAGGTTATAGCCACCGTGGGCTCTACCCCATTGTTATTATATATAGGTTGTGTACCAGTGCAAGGTTTCATGGGCATCTTCGGAAGAGAGGTAGGTGCATCTTCCATAGTGTGTGGCTCCACCCAAGCTATTGACCACTCTGCAATGATGCGTAGCAAGTCTTCCTCAGTGACGTGATAGGACAATTTGTACCAAATTCCATCAACTACACCCTTCGCGTGGATGTGAATATTCTAGAAGGTGGCTTTAACATCCATAGTCAAATTTTATTACTCATATAAAGTTGGAGAAAACCTCAATTTGAATTGGATCACCTAAAACATGGAAGCATCGAGAAAGACCTAGAATATATTTTTTTCCATAATGTGCATAGGGATGGAGGAACTCCACAACGTGTTGTACTGCGTGGCTTCACACATATGCAACTTGATTTCAAGAAACTGCATTTCCTCTAGGGTCTTCCATCTAATCAGGGCTATCAATAGCAAGATCCAAGCATTATAGAAGTTCTTTTCCTCCTATTGTGCCTCGCACAAGTTATCAAAGAATTCTTTGCACAAATATGGCTCCCAATTATAGATTACTCCCTTATCACATTGTCTTGCAAGTGCAATTACTTATGCAGGGAATTCCTTAGGCCTACACTTATGCATCATCTTGCAGGGAAAGATGAGCATCCCAAATTGGACGTATAGGTCATTGATTTGATTGACTACGAATCCTCTATTGCGGTGTGACACTCGGTAAGTTTTTTTATTTTTTCTGCCACCTTATTTTCCTGTGCCTTGCCTCCAGAATCAACCATAGGGTCTGAGCCTTGGTCATGCAGATCAGTGATCTGATGGATCAGCGCAACATCAATGGGTATACGCTCTCCCATCCATAGAGCTTCATCATGAATGAGTGTGAGAAATTTTCACACACATATATCATTTATCAGGCTGCTCCTGAAATGTGGGACCTGCAATAAATTTAAAAGCCATGTCTTGTGTAGTACCAACACCCATTGTTTCGGCTCCATGCACACAAGTCCCCCCTCATAAGGTATGTGGTCGAGATAGCGCTTAGGTGAAATCTAGGGAAACATTTCAACATTTACGAGGTCCATATCCTCCAATTTTAATTGTGGCACTTTAGCGAACACATTGCCTTCAAGTGGGAAATTTTCGGGAGTTAAAGGCATGTTAATATAGGATTTCACTTTGTTAATATCCTTCAGGACCTTGAATAAATCCTTGCGCAATATGACATAGGTTGGAAACTGCAAGAATGGGGCCACTTAGACCACATCCTCCTCCTCCATGATGGTCCCTAGGAGCTTTTCCATGGGTCTCTTCTGGCGCTCAACCATAGTGGAGCGCGACTTTAGAGTCTTCTCTCTGGGGGATTTATGGGTCCCATTCATTTAACCCTTCTTGATTTTTGTAGGTGCAGGTGTCTTGGTGACTGATGCAGTAGGATCCTCTTCTGGGCACGTAGATTTCATGCATGGCAGGATAATGTAACTAAGACCCATATGATGCAACTTCTCCTCAAATCCCGGATCTACACCAGACATAAAAAAATGAATAGTTTGCAAAAATCATAAATCTCAAGGTATCCAATTCACACAGAAATAAAAGGGAACAAATGCGACCCCTTAGGTCATATTTATAGTTTTGGCACATCTTCAATGGTCCCTTATGAATTAATGCGTCTTTATAAATTAAAAAACGGTTCCAAATATAGTAAAATACCCTCATTAAATGCAACCTAAACGCTCCCATAAATGGTAATAAAACTGTTTTTTCCAGATTTACTATTCCAATAGCTAGGTTTTGGTATATTTGTGACCTACTCAACCTCCTCGCGCAACTATTGTGTTCTTGTCGCACCTATCTGCACATCCGCCATCCTTTCTGTGCATATCAAATTATTTGGCCATATAGTCATTTGGTGCACATAGGAAAAGGGTCATCCCTATATGGCTTCAATCAGCTTCCATTGACATATCTGGGAAGATATTCTCTGCTCAGCGTGACCATGTGCACTACTCCTTTTTCAGTACTCTCCTTAGCAATATATGGCCCTAACCAATGCTTCTTGAACTTCCCTGGGTGGCGCGCAAACTTTCTATCATACAACAAGACCAAATCATCTACCTTAAATACATTTGTTCTAATGTGCCTATCATGTCATTTCTTTTCACACATCTTCTGTACTTTCTGATGGAAATTTGAAATAAACCAATTGCGATAATCGCTTCTCCATAATATCTTCTTCTGCCATATTTTTGAATGTTGCAATGCGTAGGCTTGGAACAATGTACTCCATCAGCAACACAGCTTCTTGCCCATACACCATCCAGAATGGTGTCCTGTGAGTCAAATTTTTACATGTTGTTCGATATGCACATAGAACTGTAGGCATGCACTCATCCCAATCATTTCGATTAGCAATGAAAATATTTGTAAGCGCAGTCTCCAATATCTTGTTGAAAGCTTCCACCACACCATTCTCCTGTGGATGATAGGGAGTGCTCATTTGATGATGAATCCAAAAATTTTCTTTCAATGCTTCAATGGTTTCATTCACAAAGTGTATACCTTGATCACTTATTATAATATTAGGGCATCCAAAGTGGGTCATAATATTCTCGAATATGAAGTGCACAATTATATCTGTAGTACAATCCTTCATGGGCTTAGCCTACGTCCATCCAGTTACATAGTCACTCGTAGTGATTATGTAACACACACCGCTCATCTTGTGTGGAGGGTTAATAGGTCTGACAAAGTCTATGGCTTATTTCTCAAAATCTTGCAATGCCACTTATGGATGCGGGGGCATCGCATCTCTGCATGATGGCTTTCTGGTCCTCTTGCATACATCGCATTCATGACAATGCACATAAGAATAATTATGCAATGTGGGTGACCATAACCCAGCTCACAAAATATTTTGGGTGGTTTCCTTCCTTGCATAATGACCACTGAAAACCCCTCCATGAGCTTCATCTAATATTACATGTCTTTCATATGTTATCACTCCGCCAGATCTCCAAGCCTAAAGAATAGATCCCAACAGAGGTAACCACAAACCAGTATTTTGGCTTGGCATCTAGCCCTACCAAACTGGAGAGGGCTCTCTCCACAAAAGTCATAGGCTAGAGGGCTAGATAAATTATGGTTTTAGGCTAGGTATGAAATTCATAAGGGTTTGTTTTTTTTTTTATTGGGTTGGGCTTTCTGGATGAGGATTAGGTCAAGGGGACTAAGTCAGGGAAAATGAGATGGAATTGCAGTCCATTCGATGGGGAAAGGTAGATATAAGGCTTAACACTTAAAGATGATTTGGTGAGATGGTTTAAGACTGATGAGGAGCTAGGAAGAGCATACGAGATGTATTCTTCCTAAACTAAAGAAAATGGACATATTATGACAAATTTCCCAAAACAGAGCATGAAAAAAATGTATTCTTCCTATCAACTTGAAATTTATCATATAATAGACATGAAATGTTTATGAGATTAAAAAACATTCATATAAATGATCATAGATAAAAAAAATAATTCCAAAAATTCATGCAATAGGTATCCCAAAGAAATAGTTGCAATTCTTCATTAGTTCCAAGCCAAATTGATTACAATTGATCAATACACTAGAATCCAAACTGATTGCAACCCTTGCTAAGAGTGAAGAAAGGGAATATATAGACATCAAAACTACATTCTCTCATCCTCAGGGGTCGAATTCCTGAGTTGAGGATGAGATCCACAAAATTCTTAACTGAAAGCTCGAGTGTAGGGAGCTCTAAGTGGCTCCTCCCTAATTACATTCAAACTAATTCATTTGACTTTGATGAGTAAATTTACATCATGAATCTACTCCTAGGTAGCTTATCAATAACATAATTACATTTATCATACTCAATTACATAAGTGAAATCATTATTTTCAAGACAAAAGTCAAATTTGTAGTTAAATTTGAAAAATATCAGCAAACTTTCAAGCATGCCCTCTCTTCAGTAAATGTGTCCTCCCTTTCGTAAAAGTGCCCTCCATCTTGCAGGTTGTTTTTGACTAGGTTACAGGTGTCCAAATTGGCTCCAAGATAGCTTGTTGGAAATACCTTCAAGTCTAGTTTCTGAATATGCCTTTAGTTTTGAAAATGAAGCTCATTTTCCCTATCAAAATACAATCCTCCCAAGGCTACTCAACTCATAGTGCCAGGGCCAAAAATGATGCAGAAACATGATTTTTTGGTGGGTTTTTGCCTTTTTCACCAGCTAGTTTTTCAAACCAAGGCTTACAAAGTGGTTTTGTGAGATGTATTGACCATTTTTCATCCAATGGTGGTGATATTTTTCTCAAAATATGGCTCAAAAAAGAGCACAGTGCCATGGGCGTTGCACGTTTGACACTTGTCTCTGTGACCTGACTGTCCAAAACCTAAAAAAAAACACATAATTTGTAAAAATGACTCAAAACCCTTCAGAATTGTTGAAATAATGGCTAATGACGTGGCTAGTCTTGGATTGAAACCTCTACAAGTATATCCAATTTTCTTTTATCCTCTAGCATGGTCAAAGCCTCAATATTTGCATTGGCTCTTTTGAGCTTGGCAATTGCAATTTTCTCCTTTTGGGCATGACGTTTGACCTTCCTCCTCTGTATGTCATTGTCTTTGTTTTCTTTCTCCAAAAGCTTTTCCAAATTTTTATTTTCTCTATCAAGCCATGGTTCTCGATTTTCATTGAGCACCATTACAAGTTTTTCATTTAGGATTAACTAATCAACAAGTTCAACCTCTTTTTGTCTTTCTAGAGCTAGAGCTCTTTTTAGCCCTCTAGTTCTAGGTCTACCTCTTGGTGCTTGTTATTATTGTTCTTCAAGAAAACAATGTTTTTCAAGTGTCTCATCTAGAAAAAATTTGGCCTTTTCTACCTCCCTTTGAGCTGTTATGTATTTCACCTCATCAATGACATGCTTAGTATTCAACTACTGGTTCTCATGCTCAAGGAATTTTATGATAAATTTGGACCTGTCAATATTATTTTGGAGCTCTCTAATATTGGAATCCTTCCCCTTGATGACTACACTAGTGATCTCATCATCATCATGCTCATCTAGGTCAACTAGGTTAAAATCCTGTTTTGTTTCATGGGGGTCATCCTCATTGTGAATGGCTGCCTCATGTTCATCCTCCTCTACCATATTTTCTTTCCCCTTCTGTACCTGCTTTTTTGGTGAAGAAGGAAGTGTCCCTTCCACAATATGTGGAGAAAACACCTACCTATGACTCCTCTGGTATGTTTTTTCCAATGGCTCTATTTTAGCCACAATAGGGTGCATAGACTCATTGATCTCAACTCTACTAGGTGACCAGTCTCAATGTGGGATGGAGATGATGGTGGTGAAGTAGATGAAGGAGACTGCTCTGAAGATAATGAATGTACTATGGGATGAGATGGAGGAATGGAAGTGGAAGGATGAGATGATTAAGGCACATTTTGGGAATGATGAATAGTTGAAGCAGTGGATATGTCATCAGCTATAAATGAAATCCATGGAAAGTTAAATTTCTTTAGGTGATGGAGGACTATGATTTTGATGAGGGAATGATGAAAGGGACTATTAATTTGTTTTTAATACTCTCTTTTATAGACAATAAATGGCATCTTTTCAATGCTCCAGAAGAGGTAGTAGGGTATGTTGAGCATCTTTACCCTAGTGAAGTGCATAAGTAGCTAGATGTGATAGGAATATAATATAGAAAATCTACATTCACATGAAAAATATTTCATGATGATCTTCATCATGGGATCATATCTCTCTAGGAGGTAAGAGAAACAAAAAATCCCCTTTCTCTTATTCTTGTACCTAGGTTTGATGAAAGGATCATAGTTATTCTCCTCCAAGTCTTTATGTTTGAACCATTTCTGCCCAAAATTTGGGATCTCGGTGGTAGCTAAGATGATGGCAGTTGACACTGTAAAAGTGAAACCAGCTAAAGTAACCTAGTTGTAATGGAGGTTAGAGATGAAAATTCTGGTCAACATAGCATGGTGTTGGGCCTTCAGAATTTGTTCATAGAACTCAAAACATCCAACATGTTTGAAACATGTCACAACCATAGGAGATGCAAAAAGTTACCTGGTATTTGTTGGCTCTAATATGCGTATTTTTCCCCCTTTCTATGGCCCCCTCCCCTTTGTTTCTTCTCCCTCACTGTATGGTATGTTTTATGCTTCTTCCATGATGTCTTAGTGTCAAAACCCTAGGGAGGTGTGATAAGGTGGAATGTGACTTTTAGGGATAGTGAATGGGATAGGGTAATTTAGGGAGATGGGGGTAGGAATTTTAGGAGTTAAGGGAATGTGATAGGGATTAGGGATACATAGGAGTTTGGAATAGGGAATTTATCACAAGTGTAGGGAATTGGGAGCCTAGGCAAATAGTGTACCTAGGTCTTAGGGTTTTAAGGAAATGAAGGTTTACGGAAAGGGGATGTTAATGTAGGGATTTAGGAAAGGGAATATAGCAATGTGGGAAGGGTATGAAGGTTTATGGACTGAAATTGAACTGTAATTAGGCTTTTAGGAATACTAGGGTTTCAAATTGAAGAAGACACCAAATTTTATTTTAACAAACTCACACATCCAAAACGACTTTGATGAAGAGGAGTGCAGTAATTTGTAACTTTCTTGTTTGGAGGTGTAAAGAATCACTACTGAAGTCTTGAGGGTGATTTTTGAAGTTTGGAGGCTTTCCAGAAAATTGTTTGAAGAAGATAGGAAAGCTCGTAGCACCAAACAAAGTCACACCCTCTCTTTTTTAGGCGCACAACACACAATGCAGGCATGCAACGCAACACAGAGGCGCGTAACACCTTAAGAAAACGTGCCCTCCCTTAAGAAAACATGCAACACCTCCCTTGTTTGTCCAATTTCACCATCAAAACTGAAAACCCTACTTGATTTGAGGATGCTTGATGGTAGAGGAGACAAATGAAGTCTCTCTTGATGTCATGGGGGATTTTACACTTGTGTGAAATTGATCTTTTCATTCAAAACCAATTTTCAAATGTTTTAATTTCACCTTTGAAAACTTTGAAAAATACCCTTTAGACTCTGACTTTTTTCTTTTAGAGGTTGATGGTGCTAGAGTTTGGCACTCTTTTCATTGCTTTTTCTCGGTGTTTAGTTTGGCATATGGATTTGAATTCACATCTTGGGAATAATACTTATTACATATAGTGAAAAAAAAATTACATAAAGATAAAAATAAATTATATCTTTGTTTTTGAATAAAATTACATTGCAAAATAAAATCATAACTTGAAAGAAGAATTAAAACTTTGGAAATATTCCTTGGAGACCATATTTCATGTTTGAAAATCCTTTCATATGATGAAGGAATATTATTCAATCACTCTCATTATTCTTATTGACCTTATGCAAATGAAATGGTGTTTTATTACATCTTGGAAAATGAAACCTAATGACCTAATGGGACCTTGAATGACTAGAGTCCACGATGACTTTGACTAACATAATGACATGATGAAATAGACTATCATGACTGAAATATGCTCAGCAAGACATGAAGGTGGGCCAAAAAATATGAATTTTGAGGAGTGATATTTTATGAATAGGGCTACCATCAATGATTGAATTGTTTACATGACCTAATGTAATGATTAAAGGTTTCTGAGTGGGACTCCTAAAATGATATGAAAAGAGTATTTTTTATCACTGATGGCAGTATGCAAAAACTGGCACTAACATTTTCCTTATTGGGGGTGATACATCTGAAAGAGGTGTCAAGAACCATAGAACTCTGGATTTTTCATATCAGTGCCTCTTCCATTGGGTCAATACAGTAAAAAATGAAAACTGAAAAGCCTAACTAAAAAATAGCAACTCAGAAAAATAAACTAACTCAATGCAAAATCAAATTACTGAAACTTGACTCAAGATTGACTTACTTCACTGAAAACTAAACTTGAAAATGGTAGAAAATCATTGAATCTCCATGGCCTTCACTTCGGGCTTTGAACTCCATTTCTTTTCTACTTCACACTTGTAGAAAACGTAACTGATATTTACAATGAAAATGGAAAACTGATCGAGAAATTTGTTTCAGAAAAGATAGTGTTTTAGGGGCCTGCAATTAACTGGTCCTCCTAAACACTCTTTTCCATTCATTTCTTCAATAAAATAAGCATTTTGTCCCCGAAAATATGAAATATGATATGGACCTTTCCATAAATTCTCAAATTTACCATGCTTACCCTTCTCTTCATTCCTGGCACTCCAGCGGAGTACCACATCTCCTATCTTGAAGTTGCCTTCCTTAGTTTTCCTATCATAGATCTTCTTTATCCTGTGATGAAGTCTTGAAGTATTTTGAAATATTTCATCCCTTGTGTGTTGAAGGTGTATCATTTGATTAATACAGAGTTGTATGTCATTTTCCCTAGTCCCCGATTCTTGCAAAAATTTCATTATCGGGATTGCTAATGATGAAGGAAATGCAATATCGGCACCATAAACAACTTGAAAAGGAGAAATACCAATATAATTTTTATTACTCACCTGATCTACCCACAATGCATTAATCAACTTCTTATGCCAATTCTTTCTATTCGGCTCTAACATATTTTCAAAGATATTGATCAATGACTTATTAGAGGACTTCGCAAATCCATTACCTTACAGGTAGTAGGTTGTAGAGTGTCCCAACTTAATGTTTTATCTATCAAAAAACTCAGTCATCTTCTTAGACTATAATTATGTTGCGTTATATGTGATAATATTAGTAGGAAAACCAAAACGGGACATAATATTAGTTTATAAAAATGAATGATAACAGAATTGGTTGTTTGCCTGGTTAGGATTGCTTTAATCCACTTTGTGAAATATTATGTGGCTGTCAATATCCACTTGTGATGAGTCGATGAGGCTGGGTGAATCTCTCCTATGAAATCGAGGCCCCACTACTGAAATGGTGTATGGAATGAAATAGATTGAAGAGTTAACGGGAGAAGATTTCTCTTCCCCTAAAAAACTTGGCATTCATGGCAACTCATTGCTACTTTGTAAACATCTGAAAAAAGTGTCAGCCAATAATATCCCACTCTCAATAATTTATTGGCCATGGTATTCCAATATAGGTGTCCCCCACGATATCCTTTGTGGAAGTCATTCATCACTTCCTTAGATTCTTCTTCGACCAGACATTTAAACAACACACCTCTAGGATCCTTCCAGTAAAGTGCATTATCCAGTATACAATACTTTGAAACTTTGAGTTTCAAAGATCTACCTTGACTCTTATTCATGCCTACAGGAGGGTTTAGGTGTTGCAAAACATATACAATATCATAATATCATGGAGATGACAAAAAGGTACCAGATACCTGAATGAGATTCATTTCTTCTTCATTTTTGGACAAAGCCAAAATCAAAGTGATGTCAAGGGCATGAAGATTTGACTCAACCATGAGATTGGCTAAGCCCTGACCTTTGATCAGCTTGGTGGGCTTGATCTCAAGGTCATACTCCAGTAAAGCTGCTATCCATCTTCCTCTCTTACCTTCTGGATCTGTCTGCATGAGAAATTCTTTCACAACTGCATTAGGTACATAGGAAAGAGTGTGTGAATGAAATATGTAAACTCTGAAATATTTTAGCACTTAAACCAAATCTAGAGCATTTTTCTCTATGATGTTTTAGAAAAGGGTTGCATCTTTGATATTGTGACAGAAAAATGAAATTGGTAATTTTGTTTTGTCCCTTTTATGCATCAATATTGATACCATAGTTTTCTTAGAGGAAAATGAGAATATTATGAAATCACTAGTATAATCGGGACTTATCAAAACTGGGGTAGTAGTTAAGGAAAACTTAACTGAATGGAAATATTTTTGGGCATCTTCAGACCACTTCACATCACTACCTTTCTTCAACATTTTTTTCAATTCTCTAATATTCTCCACTAAATTAAGAATGAATCTATGTAAAAAAATCATCTTACTGTTGAATTCTTGTAGTTCCTTTTTTCTGAGAGGGAAATCGATTTGTTGAATTGATTGAACATGGGAAAGGTCAATCCAGATCCCATCCTTGGAGATGATGTGACCAAGGAGTTTACCTTCCTCCATAGTAAACATAATTTTCTTTGGATTGACAGATATCCTGAACTTCCTGCATCTCTTGAAAATAATTCTCAAATGGTGCAAATGTTCATCATCAGAATGTGAAAAAACTATCAAATAATCTAAGTAAACAACCAAGAAAAAAACTTTTCCATCAGCAAATTATATGTCCATGACACGATGGAATGTGGCCCCTGTATTTTTCAAACCAAATGGAATTTTGGCATATTTGAAGGTGCCCCACTGTGTACTAAATTCTCTCTTATCATGATCATCTTCATGCACTAGAATTTGGTTGTAGCCTGAATAATCATCCAAAAATGGCATCTGGGAAGAACCGACAACTCTTTGAAGTATATGGTCCATCTTCGGAAGTAGATAGTTGTCCTTGAGGGACACTTTGTTCAAGTTTATGAAATCTATACATAGCCGGATTTCTCTAGAATTCTTTCTTAATGGGATCAAATTTGAAATCCAATCAGAGAATTTGATCGGGACGATGATATTGGACTTGAAAATTATGTTTACCTCTTTTTCAATTGAAGGCAACAATCTGGGATTTATCCTTCACAAATTTTGATGAAAGGTACTTTGATTGGACTTAATCGCAATAGTGTGTTGAATGATGTTCTTGTCATATACCTTTAAATATGCATATTCCCATGCAAAAACATCGAAAAATTCAGAAAGTAATTTAACATATTCATCCTTTACCTCGGGAGATAAGGACTTGGATAGTTTCACCATCTTTGGTTTGTCATATGTTCAAATTTTTACATCTTCAACACCCTTTCCATAGGCATCAATGTAGGCTTCCTTGCTACATCATCTTGGTCAAACAATTCTTCCAAAGGTATGAGACCTTATGGAATGTTGTTTTCTTTTAGTTGTAGTATTTCCATCTGAGTTGCTTCTATATCCTGGTCATCTTTATCAAAATATGATCTATAGAAAAATTCTCAAATTATTCTTCACCTTGGAGAAAGTATTTAATCTATTTATCATCCCAGAAAACTTGCCAATATCGCAATTTATCGGGAACAGTGGGCCAATGCTTCACATGAATCTCTAATTTTATGTTTTAAAATATGAGGATTTTGAAATTGCTCGTAGCTTTAGCCAATGAATCTGCCATGACATTTTGATTCCTTTTCACCACTATAAGTATACAATCATGAAACATTTTCAATATATGAAGTACAACATTCCTATATTGTCTCATTCGAGGATGGTTAGCTTGATATTCACCTTTGACTTGCTTGGTCACAAGTTCTGAATCACCATACACTGTAATCCTTCTCGCATCCAGTTTCCTCAAGATATTTAAGCCAGTAATCAGTGCTTCGTACTTAGCTTCATTGTTAGTGCAATCAAAAGCTAATTTTTAATAGCACAACCTTACATTTGTAGGGACCTTATTCTGATGATGAAAATTGCTGAGGACCCAGATTCCAATGTCTGCCCCATATTTTTCCAGGGCACCATCAAATTCCATGGACCATAGACCATTCTCATCTTTCTCATCCTCTAAATTTTGAAACTATGATTTCTGTTTTGGCTGAATTTTTTGAGCCCTCTCTTCATGCTTTTCCAGACTTTATTCCACTTTATCCAATTGTTGTTTTGTTTCTTTCACTACCTCTTCTGATTGTTATGATTTTTTCAATGCTTCCTCTGATTTTTGTTCTATTAAGATCGATATATTCATCTTTTCTTTAGCTGTCACTTCTCTAATACAATTATGGATATCCGGAACATCTTATACATCTACTAATTGGATATCTACATCATTTAAGCCACTATCATTAAACAAAATGAATGACTCTAAATATATATGTACAGTGTTTATAGGATGATTGTTTTTCTTTTCTTTTCTTGTGATCATATACTTCATCTTAGTTTCATGGTACAATTTCCTAAATTGCCCGAAAATAGGAATAGTAGCATAAGAAAAGTCTAACTGCAATGTACCTCATAATTTTACCCCCCAAGATCTTGAAAAAATAATTCCAAAGCATGGTGGTATGTCATCTACCACCACATCCATTAGAACATTCTTAGCTAGAATTTGCTCTAGGGAGACTACCAAATCTTTAATCATACCAATATAATGGACTCTACCTGAATCGAAGGAGTATAAATCATGGTAGGGATGGGTAATGTCAAGGCCCAAATTCTCCATTATGGATTTTGGAATCATATTGTGGGAGACTTCGGAGTCTAACATGGAATTATGTAAAATGCACTGGTGAATTAGTAAACTCAAGTAAAAATGAGGAACCTCACTATCTTCTAATTGGTCATCAATAGCAGGACCAAAAATGAGTTCGGGTTGATCATATTCAACATTTACCATGTCAGAAAAAGGATCTATTTTAAGCATATTGGAAACATGGGATTTGTACTGGTTGTCCTTAACAAGCTCGGTTAAGGGGATAGCCAATTTGAAATTTGAAATTTATGTATCTAAACTGAAGGGAATAGTTTTTTCTACCTCTTTAATGATGACGTCTCGCAGTCCATTATGGTCCTTAGGTGGAACTTCTTTCTTCTAATTTTCCTTTTCCTTATTGGTTGAACTTCTATATGGATGATTTATTTTATTCTGATTTGTGATCACAGGCTCTTTTCCCTTACTCTGATTGCTGAGAGGATTATGCCCTGTTTGAGTGTCTTTGTGCCGAGATGCTTTCTTCTGAATGGGATTGACAGGTACATCTCTTATCCTCAACGACATCTGCCTATTTTGTGAACTAAGTGCATTCAAGTACCCCTTGTTATAGCATCATTTCTCACCTTCATATGATTCATGATTGCTTTTATGGCTTTGGGCACCCATTCCTACAGAATTGGACAAATTCACTTAAAAACAGTGTAAAAATCCCCATACGCGATTATGCCCAGACTTTTCCGTGTGTATACGCGAGTCCAACTGCACTTTTCTGCGTATGCCATTAGAATTATGAAAAAATATATAAAAATTCCCTATTTTCGGGCTGGGTTGATGGTTACTCAGGTAGTTCAACCACCCCAGCACGTGGCCAACTGTTTCCAACTGTTGAAACTACTTGGAGGGAGTATAAAAACCCCTCATGTGCATGGCCTAAGGGAGAGAGAGAATTATTGATATTATACTCTGTTGGTATTCCCTATCCAAGTCTGAATTCCCGTGCCTCCTACACTTCCCAGTTCATTACAGGAAACCTTTGTTTCTTGGAGATGCTCATTCCTTTATATGTCATCTCGTATGCACCAGTTCGGAAGGAATCTTAGCGAGGCAAGGGTGGGACGGATCCGGACGACGGTCTGCTCGAAGATCGTGGAAGGATTCAGGTGATCTCTCCACTCGTTATTTTTGTACATGCTATTTATAATACAGAAGTACCATCTTGTTCCCGAAATATATGTGTTAGTGTCTGCTTACATATATGAGAAAATTGTTATTTGAGCATTCATTATGGTTTATCTGATGTTTTATATGGATTTCACTAACATTTAGAGTAGATATATGTTGTACAACCAGTTCTTCGTGCTTGTTTCTTCTTGTCTTTCAGGTTAAGAAGGAAGGACGGTTGCTGGGGGTTTGGACCCCGCGGGATCTGCTTCAACCGTAGGACCTACGGGTAACTTCCTCGATCTACTCTATTTAGTTTTTCCTGAACATGCATGGTTGTGTGAGTCCTTCTTAAGTAGCATGCCCCTGCTCTATGGAGGTTGTAACCCAACGAAACTCTAGGGTGATTTTCCCCGAAACAGAACTGGCGACTCCGCTGGGGATCACATTCTTGTGACTCCCCTGTTGGGTGGTTTCAGTTGTTTGATAGTTTTCCGACAGTTTTAACTTTCATTTGCAGTCCAGTTTAATTTTTCTCAGTCAGTCTGAAGTCCTGGTTTCTTATCCAGGCTTGATCCTTTTTGTTTTTTCATTATTTACCTTTGTAAACCTCTTTTTTCTGCACACAGTCACGTATACACGCAAGTTTGTCTAAAGGTAGTCATGTATACGCAAGTTTCCTTTAGCACAGTCGCGTATGCACGCTTGTTGCTAAACTGTGAAGTAGCGTATACCAAGGCAGATTTTGAATTTTTGGATTTCTTGACTTTTTGGTCCTTTCTGGTTGTGGAGACCTGTCCCTACAGTGTCTTTGCACTCTCTGGATTGTGAAGAAGGTGGTATTTTGTCTTTTCTCTCTTTCGTTTGAAAATTTTTTTCTTGCCGTACCGTTTGAGTACAAAGATAATAGGCATTAATGCTTTTGCTTTATCGTAACGTAGAGCTCCTACTCATTTACTCTTTCCTATCTTTGTGTTTTGCTTGGCACTACGATTTTTGCTCATTTCTTGATTGGTTTTCTTGAGTTCAGTAGGCTAGGTCTTGTTGCAACTTTTGAAGAGTTTTTCTTGCTTCTTCGAAGTTTTTGTTTGCGGCAAGTTTATACTATTCTTCTAGGATGAGTGGCTGAATTTTCTTGTCTTCTTTTGCTCTTATTGATCTTGCTACTAGTTAGCTTTATAAGGTTTGGAGCATTGTTGAAGTTTGTGCTTGAAATTCTGTCTTGTTTGGTTTGGATTTTGATAGTTTCGCTTGGTCTTTTCGAGCTCTTTCTTTATAAAACTAAAAAGCTCAAAAAACATTTGCTTTTCTTTTTGTTTTTGCATTTCAAAGGCTCAAAAAACATTTTGTCTTGTTATTTGCTTTTGTTGTTGCATTTTCGTTTTCGTTTTGCTATATCTTTTGAAGCTTTTGTGAGGTTTCTTGCTTTTGGTTTTTGGCTTGATTTTGGGGAGGAGTTGTCATTGATTTCTTCCTTTTGTTGTTAAGCGTTTTTGGTGTCTTCATATTAAGAGTTCTTGATTTCGGGAACTAGCTTTCTGGACAACCAAGAAGAGTTAAAACTGAAGGACTTTTGGGAAATTTCACTCTGCTTTAGGAGATTTTGCATCTTAGGATTTGCATGCTTTTAGTGATTTGCATTAGGTGCATTTAAACATTTAGTCAATTTCATAGTTTTTGTGAGTGTGAGTTTGCTATCTGAAAAGAAAAAATATAATTATTAATCTCGTAGAACCCATGTAGAAGTTGCTTTTCATCGAAAGACAATAACTGCATTTTGCATGTAGTTTGGTTTTTATTAATTTCTTTCTGCGTCAAAACACCATAAGTTTCATTTCCGCATCCTTGTGACTTAACATAACAGCCCATTAAAATAAGCGATATAATTTAAAATCAACTAGAAAGTTTTCTAAGTGTCATACACCAACTAGCTAGGTTGTAGGGCCTTGGATTAGGTGAGTGGAGAGTTAACTCTCCAAGGCCGCTCAAACAAAACATAGAAGTTGATTAATTGAGCGAAATCCAACTCCGTTAGGTGGACCAGGAAAGCTCTCCTCCAGAGAGTCAAGCGCGAGGGGAAGTGAAGGCTGAGAAGAGGGATACCCCTCTCCGATTAGCTGAATCTGACCTCAAGACCGTTCCGCCCAGCTTCTGATACAGATTGGTGCCCATAGTTGCTACTCCTAGGTTCCACACAGGTGACTGCGGGGGGGAATACCCGTGGTACCCGAGGCAGACGTCGCATCACTTTCAGCAGTACTTCTGGGGGGTGCCCTTGCGAAGCTTGGGTGCTTGAGCCGGCAAAGGCTGTCGTTAGGAGGTCGGCGTAACTGTTTCTGATACCTTCGCTAGTTGTTCTGGGCCCTAATCATCCCAGACTGCTTTCGGGAGGTCCTATATTTTGCTTTCCTGTATTTTGGTGTCCGGTCCTCATCACCCGGAGCGGAAATACTTGGAGGTTGTTTGCTTGACTGTATCTCAGGGATTTTTATTTTAGTGAGTGCTCTTTTCTCCTAGCTTGCCTAGCTTTTCACTTTTTTGAGTCTAATTTAAAATCTATAAAAGTGGCTGATCAAGCGCCTCGTCGATCGAGGAGAATCCGAGGGTTATCTCCCGAGAGTCCAGAGCCTTCTTCGAGAAGGCGTAGGAGTGATTTAGCAGGTGGTTACCACCCTGTGGCGTCTGACGCAGTGGAGAGAGATCCTCCACAAAGGTTTGAAGGTTTCATAGCTGATTCTGGTGTCGGTTCCGAGAGGAGCATTCCGCTCACCTCGCAAGTTTTATTTCCTCAGGAAGAAGATTTTCAAATTGAAGAAGTACCTGAACCTCCTTCATTAGGTCCATCTCCTCTTCCTCCTGATTATCCATTCATTGTTTAGTACATCGGACCTGAGTCTGAGAGACCGGAAGATCTTCCGTATCATTCATACCTTTCGATGGCCACGACTGGGAACATGGCTTCTGCCGTGAGTGCTGCAGGCATTCAGACTCCTGCTTCTGTTGAAGGAGGGGGCACTATTGCTTTATCTTCGATTGCTTCTAGTGCTGCTGTGTTTGGCTCTGGTTTCACCCAAGCACATGCTTCTCATTCTGGTCCCTTCTGTTTAGGGATGCCCTCTAGTGGGAATCCCTCTTTTTCCTTTTCCGCTGCTGCAGCTGGATCTACACCCATGTCTTCCATGGCTAGTGGATCAGCTTCTTTCCAAGGGTTCCCCTTCGGAACTGGACACATTCCTAGTTCGAATCCTTCTTTAGGGTCCTTTCCATTTACTTCTCAGACCTAGAGTTTCAACCCTTGGTCTGGGGGGCAAAGTTCGACTACTTTTACAGGTTGGAACCCTGTATTTACTACAGCGGGGGCAGGGAATCAGTTTTACGCAGGTCATCAAGGGAATGCTTCTTTCCCTTCGTCGAGTGCTTACCAGACTTTTTCTCCTCTGTCTAATGCCTGGAACCCCTATCAGGGGCTTTCCTCTTCATTTAATACTTCAGCAGGGGGAACTGGTCTGGGCTTTGGTAACTCGGCGTGGGGAGGAGGTTCTTCTCCTTTTTCTACGAGTCCTTTTTGGCAACCTGGTGCCTCATCAAATCCAAGGTATTCTTTTCAGAATGTTGGGAACCCATCCCATCAAGGATGGAATCCTCAGGCTCCGCCTCGCTTACCTTTTCTGGCAATGTTAAACATGCCAGATATGTCAAAGTTGACTAATGATCTGATTCGTTATAGTCCGAGGTGGCCTCCAGTCCCGACCAAACTTCCTTCAGATATTCCAAAGTTTGAAGGTAAGAATGGAGAGGATCCGGCTAACCACATCACCACTTTCCACTTATGGTGTTCTTCGAACTCCCTGATCGATGATTCGATTAGGTTGAGATTATCTCAATTCACCCTAACTGGAAACGCTGCCAAATGGTATATCGAGTTAAATGGGGGAAGTTTTTCTACATTTGGAGAACTGGCTGTCACATTTCTAAACCATTTTCAGTTTCCTGTCCGATATGAGGCTGGGACGGAACTCCTGGCTAATTTTAAGTAGGACGAAGCAACCCACATTTCTGATCACATTCAGGAATGGAGGAGAAGGAAGAGGCTTATTAAAGCTCATATTCCAGGAGAATTCCTTCTCGAATGGTTTCTGAAATCTCTGCAGTCAGACATTTCAAAATATGTATCCCTATCTGGGGTATTTTCTGAGGAGCAGGCCATTTTTAGGGCCCAGCAGCTGGAACTGATCTATTCTCAGTCTGGGGTCCTTTATAAATATTTTCCCAATGCTCCTCGCTCCAAATTAGATTTGTCCAAAACTAAGCCTGGTCCGCATGGTGATGGGCTTGTCGGATCGATCAATAGTGGTGCAGCCAACCTGCTTCTCAACTACAGCAGTTGTCTTTACAATCTGCTCCTTCTAGTCAGGCTGTGCCTGCCGAGTCATCGCCTTCCTAGTCTTTGTCCATAAATGCTGTCCAATCTTCCAATCCCAAAGGAAATCAATAATCCGATGGGAAGAAGAAGGGACGAAATAACAAGAAGAAGGGCAAGAACGGAAGGGTAATGCAAATAAAACCAACGAGCGTGTCGGTGGGTGAGGGTCCAATGGAGAAAAAGAAAAGAAGTTTCCCCTGCAAGTTGTGTACCGGAGACCATCTCACACACCTTTGCCCTAAAATTCAAGATGCGCAGCGCTTGTTAGCCCAGCAGGGTTCTTCTAGTTCACAGGCTGTGTTAACAAACCCTTTTCCCCAAGGGCAACAATTAGTTGTTGGCGCGAACCAAAATCCTGGGGCTTCCTCTGGAGGCACCCAGGAAGGGGAAATTCCATCTAACATTTTCATGATGAGTGCTCACGCAGATATCGCTATGAGATCCCGTGATTATGGTGGAGAAGAGTCTTCGAAAGCTAAGGATACTCCTGATGCTACTGAGCCGCTTCACATTACGAAGCCTACTGTTGAGTCTATGCCTCGGATGCCCAAAGCATCTTCTAAGCGATCAACGATTAATCCAAATGCTAGGGCTTCCCAGAACTACTCGATTGTGGAAGATCTGGCGCAGAGCCCTTGTGCTATGTCAGCTTTAGAGGTACTCCAGTCTTGTCCGGCTCAGCGCAGTGCTTTGCTCACTGCCATTGGGGCTATTGATCCAAAAAATTCTCTTCTGATTACTTTTGATATGACTAATTTTAAGAAGAGACTTCCTCATCACATGGATTTTCATATTAAATCGTCGTATCGAAAGTGCAATATCTTTCGAACGGTTGTTGATGAGGGTGCTTCCACATGCGTGATGTCTCTCGCATGCTAGAAGACACTTGGATCTCCCAAAGCTGTTCCATCTAGCACTGTTCTTACTGCGTTCAATGGTCATTCTCACAGACCCCATGGTATTGTCCCAGCTTTGCACATCTGTGTTGGGGGCAAAACTGTCAATATAGAGGTTGAGGTAGTGGATGCAAGCTTGGACTACAACCTTCTGTTGGGGAGGAACTGGATTTATGAGATGGATGCCATTGCATCCTCATTATTTCGGATTGTATGTTTCCCCCACGAAGGGAGGATCGTTACAGTGGATCAACTGGACTGTCCTCTTGTAGACCTGAATGCGTCTTCTGACTCATCTGTTCCGAAGTTGGATAATACTAAGGCGCCTGTTGAGAATTTAGGAGTTGGAATGTATTCTTCCTTGATGGGTACTTTCGATCTTCCTCCTCCTACGGTCCATATTAATGCTATTTCATCCTCCAAGGCTCCCCTTCGAAGAGAGTTCTTCAGAACTCATTATTTTTCAGACCCTTGGACCTTACCTTCCCCTACTGCCACATTAGCGGAAGGTCAAGTGGGTGGAATGGAATTTCCTATTTCTGCAGCTGAGATTGCGTATCAGTCTATTGTTGACTCTGCAGAAACCATCCCAACTCCTCTTTCACCGGAAGAGTTGGATGGTGATGTGGCTCCGGCTTGGACACTTAGTTCTTCTTCTGCCCAGGATTGTCTTGATACCACTCTTCCATCTCAAGAGGCCATCTTGGAAGCCATGACTGGTATAGGTAGACCGTGGGATGATTTGCTTCATCGGTCTTACTTCTTACCTGATTTGAGCAAAGTTGAAACAAGTTTTCCAAGTCCTCCGTCTCCTGGTCCTGTTCACCCAGTCTTGAACCCTTTAGCACCAACACAGGTTTATGTTGAAGGGAACATGGCTGTGATTTCTCCTACTATCCCGGTGAACATTTCCAGGGATCCCAATATTATTGAGAATGTCTTCATTGGAGCTGAATGTTCCCGTGAAGAGATTCAAATTTACACCGAGCTCTTTAAAGAGTATAGGGATGTATTCGCTTGGTCTTATGAGGAAATGCCTGGTATAGACCCATCTATTGTCCAGCATGAGATCAAGACGTATGAAAATGCTAAGCCGGTGAGGCAAAAACTTCGTCCGATCAATCCTAGGAAGGCAGCAGCTATCAAAGCTGAAGTTGAAAAGCTGCTTAAGGCGGGATTCATTTTCCCTGTTCCTTTGACTGAATGGGTTTCAAATCCCGTTCCCGTAGATAAAAAGAAAGGAACGATTCGAGTTTGCATCGATTTCAGAGACCTAAATAAAGCATGTCCTAAAGATAATTACCCCACACCATTTATCGATCAAATCATTGACGAGTGTGCCGGTAATGAGATTTTCTCCTTCATGGACGGTTTCTCCGGATATAATCAAATTACTATCCGTCCTGAAGATCAACATAAGACTACCTTTATTTGTCCCTGGGGTACATTTGCATACAAGAAGATGCCTTTTGGTCTTAAAAATGCTGGGGCTACCTTTCAGCGGGCCATGTCATATGCCTTTCACGACATCAAAAAGATTATCGAGGCATACTTAGATGATTTAGCTGCTCATTCTCGAAAGAGGATGGATCATCCTGGTCACCTCCGGCAAATATTTGAACGATGTCGGTTCTATAAGATTAGATTGAATCCGAACAAGTGCATTTTCGCGGTTACATCCGGTCGGCTATTGGGATTCATTGTGTCTAGGGAAGGGATAAGGGTAGATCCCTTCAAGGTTGAGGCAATACTTCGGTTTCCTCCCCCGTCTTCAATTCGTCAGCTTCAAAGTCTTCAAGGGAAGTCTAATTTTCTGCGGAGATTTATCGTCAATTATGCTGATATTACAAAGGGATATATGAGACTGTTGAAGAAAGGAGTTCCTTTTCTTTGGGACGACTACGCTCAACGCTCATTCGATGCTTTGAAAAAAGCATTGACCTCTGCTCCTTTATTGAGTCCACTTGATTATAGCAGGGATTTCCTTTTGTATCTGGCAGCAGCAGAATCTACCATTGGTATGGTTCTGGTTCAGGAGGATGATGCTCTTGCAGAGCATGTTATTTACTACCTTAGTCGAGGATTGGTAGGACCTGAACTCCGGTACACTCCGATAGAAAAGTTAGCTTTAGCAGCAGTTCATGCTGTGCAGCGACTCTGGCATTACATTATTCTTCGCAAAACTTATGTTTTGGCAGCAGCCAATCCATTTCAGTTTTTCCTCAGTAGGCGAGTGATTGGGGGCAAATACAATCGATGGATTGTGATTTTGCAGGAATTTGATCTTGAATTTATGTCTGCCAAATCCAAGAAATCATTAGTTTTTGCGGAATTGATCTCCGAGTTGCCCTGTGGAGAAGAGATGATCTATGATGAGTCCTTTCCGGACGAACACTTGTTTCTTATCTCTCCACAAGATCCTTGGTATGGGGATATCATTGTGTATCTCCAGACTGCGAAGTTTCCCTCTTCTTTTTCGAAAGATGAGCGCCGTAAGCTGCGTCACTTAGCCAAGAATTATCTGATTATTGGTGATGCTTTGTACCGTCGAGGGGTTGATTCAATCCTAAGACGCTGCTTAACTTTCGAAGAAGCCGAGGCTATGCTCAATGATTCTCACAGTGGAGCTTGTGGGGGTCATTTATCTGGGCTTGCTACAGCCCAAAAGATTTTGCGTGCTGGATACTTTTGGCCCTCGATTTTCAAGGACTGTATTGAATCGGTCAAAAGGTGTCATCCGTGTCAAGTTTATACTCGAAACATGCGCGCTCATCCAGCTCCGCTTTTTCCAGTCATTACTGTCGGTCCCTTTACAAAGTGGGGTATTGATTATACTACTTGTAACCCGCCTTCGGCTAAAGGTCACAAGTACATTATTGTAGCAGTAGACTACTTTACGAAGTGGGTCGAGGCTATACCTACTTTTGGGAATGATGGTGAGACTGTAGCTCTTTTCCTTTTCAACCAGGTTATCGCTCGTTTTGGTATTCCTAGAGAGATTGTCACTGACCATGGCAGTCATTTTCAGAATAGTATGATGGCCGAGTTGGCTCTCAAATTGGGTTTCCGGCAGGAGCATTCATCTCCGTATTATCCTCAAGCCAATGGGCAAGTGGAAGCCGTGAATAAATCCTTGAAGACAATTCTTCAAAGGACAATTGATAAAGCTCGATCCAACTGGCATATTATGCTATATCCTACACTTTGGGCATACAGGACGTCAGTGAAAACTGCAACTGGCTTTACTCCATTTCAGCTAGTGCACGGGGTAGAATCCGTATTTCCTATTGAATGCGAGATTCCTTCTCTTAAATTAGCTGTTGAACTTCTTCCTGACACTTCTAGTCTGGCAGAACGGCTTCTTCATCTGGAACATCTCGATGAGCAGCGTCGAGATGCCACCACGATGAATGAAGCGCATAAAAACCGAGTAAAAGTTCAGTACGATAAGGTGGTCAAGCCTAGGGTCTTTTCGGAAGGTGACCTTGTTTTGGTCTATGCCCAAGAAAAGGATGCCCTGGGGGCAGGAAAGTTTAAATCTATGTGGTATGGCCCCTATATCGTTAAAAAAGTCCTTAAGAAAGGAGCTTATACCTTGGTTGATTTCGAAGGGAACGAGTTGCCGGAGCCTCGAAATGGGCTCTATTTGAAGAAGTATTATGCCTAGGCTTCGGCCTGGCATGTTGCTTTTGTATATAGTAGTTTTTTGCTTTGTACATATCTGATTGATTTTCGATCTTTGATGAGTTGGTGATGTTTTTTATCTGCTTTGGCAGGTTGTGTTGGATATCATGAGTCATTTTGGTTTCGCCGATGGTGCTAGTAGACACACCCGGAACTTAGCTTCCGCGGCTTGGGTGCTTCATTATCCTTCCGGTCAGCTGTTGGTATCAAGAGGAGTCTGCATTGGTCCTGCTTCCAATAATGTAGCAGAATACACTGCAGTCATTCATCTACTCTCTGAGGCAATATCTTTGGGTGTTGATTCGTTGGTAGTTTTCTTGGACTCCCAGCTGGTGGTGTCGCAGTTGAACAACACTTATCGGGTACGAGATCCATTTTTATTACGATTGTTCTTGAGGGTACGTTTTTTACAAAGGTCATTTCAATTTTTAACATTCATTCATATTCCTCGAGCTGACAATTGGTTTGCCGACTCATTGGCTAATCAAGCTTTAGATTGGCATATTAATCATTCAATACAATAAAATCTAATCATCAAAAACATCATACATTTGATACATTTATCACATCACATCAAAATATCGCCGTATATATATCATCAGTATGTCAAAAAACTTTACAAAATTTTGGATCCATAAGGTCATACAAGCACAGCTCGATCATGTTCAAACTCAAAAGAATATATACTATCTATCACATAAAATCATTATCTAATTCTTTTATTCATTTTCATGCTTATTATATGAAAAAGACAAAAAAATCAAATATAACAAAAAGAGCGGGAACGGGATGTATCTTCGTTGTTTTGATGGCAGTACAGAGTCAGTTTGTCGCCCTTGAACAAAGCACATATACTTATATATATATCCTTCATTTGGGATGGTTTTAGTTTTGACCTAGGTTCAGCCTTTACCATGTTTCACTTGTCAGTTCTCCCCCGGTTGGTTATCTCTTCCAATCATATGGAGAGTTTGTTCTGCCTCCTGCATAACAGACTTATACAGTGTCACTTTTTACTTCCATGGTCATCACGAGTCGTGCTTTTGTTCAAGGGAAGTTTAACCTGAGTCGGCCATTCTGCGGTGTCTCTTGACTCATTATTCAGTTGGCCTTCCCGGTCTTGTCAGTATCATGTTCTATCACATCAGATGTTTTGGTCTTCTGCTCGTGCTGGTTTGAGAAGGTCCTCATTGACTTCTTGCCAGCGGGTTTGTCTCTTATCGACTACGACACATTGCTCTGAGAGCAAACCTAGAGCCGCACCTTGGGCCTATTTCCATCATTGATAGGTGACCTTGTGCTCAGCATTTGATCATCATCATGGGTCTTTGACCGAGTGGTTTCCCCTGTGTTCGACGTCAGCACACATTATCACACTTGGGATTCGTGCAGTACCTGGATTTCCATTTGACCCTATCGGTGGATTTCTCGCCTCTGTGTCAGATTTCATTATTGGTTGGTTCAGAGGGTTTCTTCTGTGCGCTAGCTTCATCTTGTGCACGTCGGAAACGTACTTCGGTTTTGGTTCCATCACTCTACTTCGTCCGATTCCTTCCAAATCTTGGCCTGCGGGTTACACTCGCGCTGGACTGATGTGGGATGCCTTAATGCCTTCCTTCCAGCAGATCTTTCCCCATCGACTCCGACTCATTGCTCTGGGAATAAGGTCTAGAGTCTTTTTGTCAGTACCTTAGGGTTTGCAGTCATCAGTGGCAGACTCTTCGCTATCGACAGTGGGGATTCATCATTGCCTCCTGATTGGTAGATTCTTTCAAGTGTTTGAATTCAACTCATTCATTCACACTTGTCAGATTTTACTGGGGCACCTTGACACTCATTTTCATTATTGGTGGGTTGCCTCGTGTTGGTTAACGGTATACATCATTGACCGGTAATCCAACGATTTCTCACATGGTCAACTTCAGCTCATTTATTCCCATTGTGTAGAATTGTGCCATAGTGATCGGTGAAGACCTCGGGTTGCATCAGCATTTCTTGGTTCACTTTTGACAGTCCATTCAGTTTCTGCCAGTGATGCCGTCCACTCTTATATGTTGCAGTTCAGTACAACAACATCCTATATGTTGGCTCCCGAGTTGCGTGATAGTACCGTTTGTTCCACCCCTTATGATTTGGTACTTGGAGATTCAGTTACTTATTTGATCAGACATCTAGTTGCAGCATCCTTGATTAGCTTTCTATATGTGATACTTGGACATTGATTCAGACTTATACTTCCGGGCCATGCTCAGATGATTCATTATGTACTTTCAGTTCAGTTATACTTGTATACATGTTGGATCTATTCAGTACTTTCTATATGATGTATTTTTGACTGAGCATGGGTATGCCCGCCTCAGCATGAGTTGACTCTCTATTTTCTTTCATTGGTTTTTGGCAAGCTGAAATCTGGTGAAGTCCTCTCTTGTCCTTGCGAAGTTCTTTCTATGTGCATAATACATTTCGGCCATCATGTACCCCTTCTGACCTCATATATTAGGGGGCATCTGTTATAGCATCATTTATCACCTTCATATGATTCATGATTGCTTTTATGGCTTTGGGCACCCATTCCTACAGACTTGGACAAATTCACTTAAAAACAGTGTAAAAATCCCCATACACGGTTATGCCCAGCTTTTTCCGCGTGTATATGCGAGTCCACATGCACTTTTCCGCGTATGCCATTAAAATTATGAAAAAATATATAAAAATTCCCTATTTTCGGGCTGGGTTGATGGTTACTCAGGTAGTTCAACCACCCCAGCACGTGGCCAACTGTTTCCAACTTTTGAAACTACTTGGAGGGAGTATAAAAACCCCTCATGTGTATGGCCTAAGGGAGAGAGAGAATTATTGATATTATACTCTGTTGGTATTCCCTATCCAAGTCTGATTCCCCGTGCCTCCTGCACTTTCCCAATTCATTACAGGAAACCCTTGTTTCCTTGAGATGCTCATCTCCCTATATGTCATCTCGTATGCACCAGTTTGGAAGGAATCTTAGTGAGGCAAGGGCGGGACGGATCCGGACGACGGTCTGCTCGAAGATCGTGGAAGGATTCAGGTGATCTCTCCACTCGTTATTTTTGTACATGCTATTTATAATACAGAAGTACCATCTTGTTCCCGAAATATACGTGTTAGTGTCTGCTTACATATATGAGAATATTGTTATTTAAGCATTCATTATGGTTTATCTAATGTTTCATATGGATTTCACTAACATTTAGAGTAGATATATGCTATACAACCAGTTCTTCGTGCTTGTTTCTTCTTGTCTTTCAGGTTAAGAAGGAAGGACGGTTGCTGGGGGTTTGGACCCCGTGGGATCTGCTTCAACCGTAGGACCTACGGGTAACTTCCTCGATCTACTCTATTTAGTTTTTCATGAACATGTATGGTTGTGTGAGTCCTTCTTAAGTAGCATGCCCCTGCTCTGTGGAGGTTGTAACCCAAAAAACCTCTAGGGTGATATTCCCCAACACCTCATCGCATTATTTTCCAATACTATTGCATAACTGTAACTTAGATCTCAGATCTACTCACTGTTATCCATCATTTGCTGAGATCCCCAAGAAGAGTGTAATAAAGAGCCTCTTTGGCTTCCATATATGTTGTAGATATTTGTTTTCATGCAAGGATATGTTTTAGATCTGATTCATAATAAAATGAAGCTTCATCCTCCTAAAAATTATGCTGAAGAGTTTTCTGGTTAATCTCATGTGTTGCAGCACCTCAATCTTGAGGGTTTATCCATGTAAAATCTCTTTTTTCATCTTGTAAATGCATAAGTATTGCCCCAAATATTATTTACTGATATTCATACCTATTTTAATCTATTAGCTTCAGAAAATCACGTTGATCAAGCTTCAGTAATTTCTGCATACTCAAGGTAATGGGAAATCAGCCTTTTTAAACCCTTTCAGGAGTGGAGGAACTGTTTAACTTAGCTAGAATGATTTTTTTGACCTGAAATTCGGTATGGGAGTCCCTAATGACATAAGATAAAATAAAATCTCACCATTTCCATTATTTTTACGCATATTTCTGAATACACTCATTTTAGGGCATAAATCACTACTTTTCCCCATCCTTTATCGGGAGAATTAATCTTCTTCTTTCTGTTGTACATGAAATTTCTGCTGAGGTTTTTCTAAACACATTTTAGAGTTATTATCTCACTTATACTCCATTATTGTGTTTTATACTGCTACAACGCTTCATTGGGCAACTTTTTGAAGATAACTAGGTGTGGGAGATTTGTTTAACCAACCTAGAGTGATTTATTTTGAGCCTCCTCTTGGATTTTGGTCTTAGATACTCTGATCTAAGGGATACAAGGGTTTTTCATGGTTGGTGAAGCACACATCCCTAGAAAATGTGTTTTTTAGGTTTGTTTTTCTGAGCAGTCCAGATTGGGAACATTACGCTACGACACCTATGACCAAAAAACCACTGAAAAAAACATACTGCCTATAGAGATTTATGACATAGCTCGATGTAGTATTTACAATGACATCCCGCTGAAAATAAATAAAAATACCTCTTATTGGAGCTTTATAGCACAACTCATTGTTGTATTTACAATAAAAATTATATATATATATATATATATATATATATATATATATATATATATACCAATAACTCATTTTCCCAAACCAACAAATAATAAAGGATACAAGGCCCACATCTAATTATCCATCTCGGATGTAGCTTCATTGGGACCAAAGTGCTTCCACTGCAATTTGACTTTCTCTATTTCTCTTTTATGGAGCATGAGCTATTTTCACTACAGAATGCATTGTGGCTCTAGTTGGAACTCTCCCTTTGGTTCAAGCTTCGATTCATACCAATCAATCACATGATCAACATCCTACACATATATTTTAAGCAATGAAACATTGAAAACATCATGGAATTTTATTGTCAGGGGTAGTGGAATTATGTAGGCCACTAGTCCAATCCTCTCAAATATCTCAAAAGGACCACAATACCGAGATGCCAACTTGTCACATGAACCAATCCTCAAGGAGCTCCTCTTGAGCTTGTTACGCAATTACACATGCTCCCCAACCTAAAGCTCCTTGAATGTTATATGTTGACATGCATATCTATTCTACCTTTCATGTGCTTCATTTAGATTCCTTTTGATAACATGCATCTTCTGCTCCATCTCATCCAACATATCTGGTCCAATAAGCACCTTGTTCACTGGATCACTCCAGTTGATAAGAGTATTACAAATCTGCCCATAAAAATCCTCAAGTGGACTCATCCTCAAGAATTCCTAATACCCATTTTTATATACAAACTATACTAGTGGAAGATACTCTTCCCACTTCCTTTGTTGTTGCATGACATACATCTTCAACATATCCTCAATAATCTTGTTAACCCTCTTTTTGTCCATATGTCTATGGATGATGAGTTGTATTTAAGGCTAACTCTATCCCCAAACCTGGAAATATCTCCTTCCAAGAATTAGAAGTGAATTTGGCATATCTGTTTGATATGATCTTGTTGAGAACTCCATGCAAACTAACTATCTCCCCGATGAAGATATGAGCTACCTCAATAGCTAAATTCCTAGACTTCACTACAATGAAGTGAACTACCTTGCTTAACCTACCAACCACAACCATTATGGAATCATGATGCTTCTATTTCCTTGGAAAACCTGTAAAGAAATCCACAGAAATGACCTCCCATTTCCATTCTGGAATCAGAATAGGCTGCAATAGACCAACTGGATGCTTACACTTAAATTTTACATGCTGAGAGACTAAATAATATAACAAACTCAGCCAACTCTTTCTTCAAGTTCGGCCAATAGTATAATTTATTTATAACTATCAAATTATTTTGATATCCCGAGTGGCCTAAATATGGCTTGACATGAAACTCCCTCAAGATGAGCTTCTTCAACTCACTGCTATTTGGCACGTAAATCATGTTCTTGAATCTCACCAAGCCATCTGCCATGAGGTTATACTCCTAATATCTATCACCTTCACCTGCTACTACAATCCCTGATTCAACTACTTATAAATATCATAACGTTGTCCTACGTGTAAGATCCACTACTGCAAATCAGTCCCACAATTTCTCACAACTGAAATATGATTCACCTGTACTCTCCTGCTAAGAGAATCTGCAACCTAGTTCTCCTTACCTTTGATGTACCTGATCTAAAAATCAAACTCACTAAGGATATCCAACCATATATATTTCTTTGCATTCGGATTAGGCTAGTCAAACAAGTACCTCAACCCATTATGATCACTCATAAAAAACCTCTTACTAAGAATATAATGCTCCAACATCTTCAATGCATGAATGATAACTTCCAACTCAATATTGTGAGTCACATAGTTCTTCTTGTGCTCATTCAGCTTCCTTGACTCATAACATACCACCTGTCCTTACTGGATCATGAATCCACCAAATCCCTTCTTGCAAGCATTTGTGAAAACTACAAACTCCTTATCAAGATATGCAATCTTCAAAACTAAAGCATTTGTAAGAAAATGCTTCAACTTCTCAAAAATAGTTTCACACTCCTATGTCCATTCAAATTTCTTCCGTTTCCTCTAAAAATATGTAATAGAATAGTCAATACTTTAGAAGTTCCTGCTGAACCACATGTAATAATATGCTATTCCCATGAATGATCCGACCTCGTCCACATTCATAGGAGTTGGCCACTCCATGATATCTTTAATATTTTCTAGATCCATTGTTATCCCATCCTTGGAAAAAACATGGCCCAAGTAGTGCATATGAGAATAAAATAAAATATACTTGATAAGCTTGGCATACAAATCATTCTCTATCAACAATTTCAATACTGCTACCAGGTGATTTTTAGGCTCCTCCTCATTTTGGAGCATACCAATATAGCATAAATAAACACCATAAAAAAAAATTCCCAGTAAGGACAAAAAACACTTTTCATCAAACACATAATGGTGGTTGGAGCATTAGTAATACCAAAAGGAACCACCACAAAGTCATAATTCCCATACATGGTATGAAATGAAATCCTGTAGATGTCTTCTTCCTTGATGTGTACCTGATGTTATCCTGATCTCAAATCAATCTTTCAAAATAGTGTTCTCCCTTCAGTTGATCAAACAAATCAACAATTCAGGGCAATGGATACATGTTCTTGATCGTCACCTTGTTCAACTGCGTGTAATCAATACACAATCTGAGAGTACCATCCTTATTATTTACAAACAACACTGGTGAACCCCAAGGTGATACACATGGCCTTATGTATCCCTTATCAATCATTTCCTTAAGCTGAAACTTTAGTTCCACCAACTCCTAAGTGCTCATCCTGTACGATTCCTTTGATGCTAGTGTTGCTCCTAGTACTAACTCAATAGAAAATACCACTTCCATATGAGGCGGTAAATATAGAATCTATATAGGAAACACATACTAAAATTGTTGCATGATAGGATACTTCTTTATGACTGAACATCCTCAATATCCTTCCCCTTTTCATTGGAAACATGAATTGCAAAAAATACACACCATTTCCCGTAGTTATGCTTAGCTTGCACAATTGTAACCATTCTCATTGATGTAGGATTCTTCTTTCCCTACAAGCTTCTTCTTTCTCCATCATCATCTAGGCACTCAATATCCTTCTCATAACAATCTACCTTGGTCCCATGAGTAAACAACCAATCCATAACCAAAAGCATGCTATAGGAATCCAAAGGAAGCATTAGATGTGCTGATGTAGGGATACCATTAAGCTCAAATGAACAAGATCTCACCCAATGATGAACTCTTCTCTTGTTCCCTATAGCTAAATTCACCAACCAATATTATTCATGCAATTATTTACTAAAATGAAACTAATCCAACAGGTCATGACTAACATAACTATAATTAGATCCAAGATCAATCAAAATGGAAACAACTTGATCACAAATCCTACCTTCCATCTCAATAATGAATGCCTAATGGTTTTCATGCATGTTATCAAGTGTTGCATATATCCAAGGAATACTCTAACCAACGTCCCCAGCTTTTTGTGCCTCCTAAGCACTGTAGATATGTGATGCCACCCTAGTACAATGGAAAATCCTTCTTGCGATTTTCTTCACCACAAATCCAACACTAAAATGGTCCCCTACCATTACCTTTATCCTGATTCTCTCCAAGTTGAGACCCATGTCCCTTATCAATTGTATTAAATTTCTTATAAGGAGCAACATTTTCTTTCTCAATTGCATCATGATATTTTCTTCGCTTATTAGGCCATTTTCCCTTAATCTTTTCATTCCATTTCCTTGCTTGAACCCATGATTTCACTTCAATTTCCTGATAATTTCCTCCAATGACAGAGGCTCATCAAACTTAATCCGGTCTCTGAATGCTACTGGTAACCCACTTATGAGACTTTGAATCTCCACCTTCTCATCCTTAAGATAAGGAACATACCTCAACAACTCTAGGAAGTTTCTTGTGTAATCATCATCTATCATAGAACCAATATTAAGCTCATATAATTCCTTTTCTCTATCATCATAGTATTGTACAGATAGGTACTTCTTATTTAAGAGTCTCTCAATCTCATCCCAAATTACCTCATCTTCTCTAATTCCTCTAAAATTATTCACATATTCACATCAGATATTTTCTTTCCCCTGGAGAATAAAGGTGGCTATCTTGGCTTTCATGTTCTATGAATAGTCATGAAATATGAAGAATTCTTTCATCCCAAGAAACCATGCTTCTAAATATTCTGAAATCTTCATCTGTCCATCAAAGTTAGGAAGCTTGACTTTATTGAACTCCTTTGATAAGTACTCACTCCTACTATGATGCTGGCAGTGGTGATGATGATTTCTCATAGAAGAAGAACTAGAATAAAACACATAAGTACTAGTCCTCTTGTCAGGTGTATCCAAGAATCTTTGACTCTTCACTATATCCTCTCTATCCAACCTGTGTATCCTCTAAGACTTGCTGCCATGTGTCCCATTAGTCTTATCCTCTTGTTTATCTCCATGACTAGCCCCCTAAATTTTTCCTTTCTTTTGAAACTATGAAAGGATTTGTAGAATGACGACATTAACTTCTACCTTATTTTCTTGAGCTCTGGAAATCATTTCCTGTGCCTCAATCAATTTATTATTATCTTCCTTTCAAATTATGATATCTTCCGTAAACCACCTTAGTGTGTCTGCTATATTAGGAGAGTAATCTTCTCCATGCTCCTCAACTGACTTTTCCCATTCCATGAAATTCACATCAGGCCTACAAGGGGAGTCATGTGAACAATAATCCACCATATTTCTCTTCATTTATGGCCTTCTCTGTTAGGTCCCTATATTAATAGTATAGTTCTTTATTGTTGTTAGTGTAACCCCCTTATTGTTATTATTGTACCCCTGTAACCCCCATATTTTTATTATTGTGCCCTTAAATTATTATTGTTAGGTTGGCTAGGATTACATTGTTGCCCCACTAGGATTACATTATGGCCCCATGGACTCCTATATATAGAAAGGAGGTTGTGTAATTTGTATCATCAAATAATTGTTCGTTCATGTAATGTATTGGAGGTTGCCCCCTCGAAGTGGCTTATTTCTAAGGCGTTGATATCTCTTTTCTTCTCTTTTTGGAGCTGGTTTCACAACATTTGGTATCAGAGGTTTGGATTCTAGGGTTTCGCTGCTCCAAACAGGTCATCGTGGCATTTTCGCTATAACTTTTTTCCACGAAGTTTCAAAAGCTGAAATTTTTAGGGTGCGAAGCCAAAATCTTTAGGAACATCATCGAAAATTTTCAGAGCTTGGTTCGCAATATTTTCGGAGATATGATTTGTGGAAGTTAGGTATTTTTGTAGGCTCCTCAATTTAATATAAACAGTTCATCGTGGAATTTGCACTGTACATTTTTTTCTACGAAGGTTCAGAATCTGAAAGTTTTAGGACACGAAGCTGAAATCCTGAGGAAACTCATCCAAAAATTTCAGAGCTTGGTTCGCAATATTTTCGGAGATATGATCTGTGAAAGGTAGTGCTTTTTCAGGCTCCTGAATTTCATCTCAAATAGGTGATCGTGGAAAAAGATTCATAACTCTCTCTCTGAGCATCGGATTGGAATGTCGTAAAATGTGGCCACAAGTACATGGACTGTAGTTTCGTTTCTATCAATTTCAGAGCTAAAAGAAGAAACAGTGACACGTGGCAAGTCATACAAGTTTGATCTAATAAAACAATCCATAATTAGGTCATTGTGGGAGATTGGACATAACTTTACCTTGAAGAATCCAAATTAGCTCAGACCTATGGCATTCAAAAGAGGGTTCAGAAGGCTACCTCGATGCCAAATTTCAGATATTGAAGATCTATAACCACTGAGATAATCCAATTTCAATATCGATCTCTTCAAAAGCGAGAAAAAGGTGTGTAATTTTTTATGAATTGCATAAGTCTTGTTTAAAGAATCAATTTGAATTGATTCCAAGGGCATATTGTAGAATAGATATCAGTATTGGGTTATAAAAAATTCCTCGTAAAAATAATTCAACATCCATTAAGCCTTCAGAAGGCTCTACTATGACTCATGAAGATGAAGAATTGCAATATGATCTAAGAAAATTACAAGAGCAAGTGCACCAAATTTTGCGCTCACAAAGAGAAACAAAAAATGAAATGGAAGTTTTGAAGAAAGGCGTGGAAAAGAAGATGGATGGTCTGAAGAAATGCATGGAAGCTACGATGGATGGCATGGAAGCTGTCATGGAGGCTAAGATGGATGACATGAAAGACAACATGGAAAACATGAAGAATGATCTAAAAGCAAACATGGAAGGTTTGACAAAGTTGATACAAGAAATGTTTCCTAATGGTGAAAAGATAGTAGAGGAAAATCATGATGAGAACAAAATAAATGTTAATCGTGATTTCATAAACTCTAATGTTGGCAGGAAGAACCACCATATTCCAAAAATGGATATGAGGAAGTTTGATGGAAAGGATCCTTTAACATGGATACTACATATGGAGCAATATTTTGATCTCCATAATGTGCAAAACACACAAAATGTACGCATTGTAACTTTACATTTAGAACAAAATACATTTGTATGGTATCGATGGCTCTGCTCCCATAAAAAAATTGTAAATTGGTCAATTTTTACGGAGGAAATGATAGCACATTATGAGGATACAAAGAGCAACACCTTCTTTATCCAATTGATAAATCTAAAAAAAAGGGTTTAGTGGGGCAACACATTGAGTACTTCCAAAAATTGAATATAAGGGTAACTGATATTCCAGAGGAACACAGGATTGATCTCTTCATAGGCACTTTAAAGGATAACATCCAACATGAAGTTCATGTTTTGGAACCTGATTCATTGGAGAAGGCATTTAGCTTGGCAAGAAAAATTGAATGTAAAATTATGGCAACAAGGAAGCCTACCACTCACTTCTATAAAGAAGGAAGTGTTGCTACGCTTAGATTTCCACAACCTGCAAGGTTGACACCACAACAATTGGAAGAAAAAATAGCAAAAGGGCTTTGCTACAGTTGTGATAGAAAATACACTAAAGGTCATAAGTGTGCTGAGAAGAAATTATTTTACATATATTTTGAAGAGGAAGAAGAAAATGAACAAGAAGAGGATATACACCAGGAACCAGCCCTAGAAGAGGAAGAAATGAGTCTGACCATATCGTGTAATGCATTGGTAGGAATTACCACTCCTCAAACTCTCAAGATAGAAGGACATATCAAGAAGAAAAAAGTAATAGTGTTGATTGATTCAGGTAGTACCCATAATTTTATTCATTGTAAGGTAGCCAAGGAATTGAATTGTTTCCTATACCCAGCACCAGAATGTCAAGTGATGGTTGCAAATGGAGGAACTATAAATTTCTCTAGAAAATGCCATAATATCAAGCTAACCATGGGGGAATATGTATTGAATAGTCTAATGGTTTCCATTGCTATGGGAGGTGTTGATGTTGTACTAGGAGTACAATGGTTACAATATTTGGGGATGGTAGCTTTTAATTTTCAAGAAATTTTCTTGAATTTTTTTCAGAAGGAAAGGAAGTCGAATTACGGGGTATTGTAGGGAATCCGGGAAAGATAATAAGCTCTAATGTCATGTAAAAGCTTCTAAAGAAAGAACAACGAGGCGTGATTGCACAATTATGCTCACTAGAAGTTCCAACATCAAAATCATCTATTTCTGCAGATCTCCAACAAGTCTTGGACAATCATTCCAAGGTGTTTGAAACTCCCAAAGTAATCCCACCTATTCGTGATCATGATCATGCTATTCATTTGATTCCAGAAAGTGTTCCTCCAAAAATTAGGCCTTATAGATATCCTTATGTCTAAAAGAGCGAAATTGAACGCATGATTGTAGAAATATTAGAGGCAAGTATAATTCAACCTAGTCAAAGTTCTTTCTCTTCTCATGTAGTATTGGTACACAAGAAGGATGGATCGTGGCGCATGTGTCCGGATTATAGGGAGCTCAATAAGCTCACCATTAAAGATAAATTTCCCATTCTTGTGATTGATGAATTATTGGATGAATTACATGGAACAATTTATTTTACCAAGTTGGATCTTCATTCAGGATATCATCAAATTAGAATGAAGACTGAAGATATTCCAAAAACAGCATTTCGAACTCATGAGGGTCATTATGAATTTTTGGTCATGCCTTTTGACCTTACCAATGCACCTTCTACATTTCAAGGGTTGATGAATTCCATTTTCAAACCCTTCCTTAGAAAATTTGTGCTAGTATTTTTTGATGATATACTAATCTACAACAGGTCTTGGAAGGATCATATTGAACATGTTGACAGGGTGCTCAAACTATTGCAGGAGAAACAATTATATGCAAAAAAATCCAAATGTTTCTTTGGAGTACAAGAGGTGGAATATCTTGGTCATATTGTATCTCACGAGGGTGTTAAAGTAGACCCTAACAAAATTAAAGCCATTAAGGAATGGAAAGTCCCCACAACCATAAAGAAGTTGCGAGGATTTCTCGGGTTAACAGGGTATTATCGCAAGTTTATTAAGAATTATGGGAGAATAGCAGCACCTCTAACAACATTATTGAAGAAAGATGCATTTTCATGGAATCTTGAAGCAACTAAGGCTTTTGAACATCTTAAAGAGGCAATGTGCCTAGCACCGGTCTTAGCTATGCCAGACTTCACAAAAACCTTTATTGTGGAATGTGATGCCTCAGGAAATGGAATTGGTGATGTTTTAATCCAGGAAGGAAGACCCATTTCTTTTGAAATTAGTCCAATCAAAGGAAAGTATTTATAGAAACCTATTTATGAGAAGGAAATGTTAGCAATACTACATGCACTAAAGGAATGGTGAACTTACCTAATGGGAAGACACTTCAAGGTAAAAACTGATCATGATAGTCTTAAACACTTTTTGGAACAAAGACTATCTTCAGAAGAGCAACAAAAATGGGTCACAAAGATGTTGGGTTATGACTTTGAAATAATCTACAAAAAAGGGAAGCTTAATGTTGTTGCACATGCACTCGCAAAAAGGAATGAAGAGGTGGAAGCATTGATTTGTGCCATTTCTATTATACAACCAGATTGGATAACCGAAGCAAGAGATGAATGGAAGAAGGAAAAAGAAGTATGGACACTCATTCAAAAGTTGTAGCAAGATCCTATTACATCTAATACATTTAGTTGGAAAAATGATTCCTTATGGTACAAATATCTCTTATATATTTGTAAGAATTCCCAACTAAAACAAAATATTCTTTTGGAATTTCACACTTCTCCTTTAGGAGGACACTCAGGATTTTTAAAAACTTACCACAGGGTAAAGAAAGAATTTTTTTGGGATGGCCTTAAATATGATATTCAAAAGTTTGTGGTGGAATGTTTGGTTTTCCAGCAGAATAAAGTTGAGACAATTAAGACCTCGGGACTTCTACAACCTTTATCCATTCTAAGTCAATGTTGGGAGGATATTTTAATGGATTTTATCACAGGTTTACTTAAGTCCGAAGGAAAGAGTGTCATCATGGTGGTAGTTGATAGACTTACCAAGTATGCACACTTTTGTGCATTCTCTCATCCATTTAAAGCAAGTACAGTTGCTACTACATTTATGGACATAATTCAAAAGCTACATGGAAACCCAAGGGTTATTGTGAGCAACAAAGATCACATTTTTACTGGAAATTTTTGGACGGCGTTAGTTTCTTGTTTGGGTACTCAATTAGCTCATAGATCATCTTATCATCCTCAATTTGATGGTCAAAATGAGATAGTAAATAAATGTTTGGAAGGATATCTTCGTTTTTTTGTATCTGATGAACTAACAATATGGGTCAAGTGGTTACCTCTCACTGAATGGTGGTATAACACTTCCTTCCATACTGCAGCAAAAATGACCCCATTTATGGCACTTTATGGATATCATCCACCATCCATCACATCATATTTAAGGGAAAATTCGAAGGTTCAAGCAGTGGAAGATCACATCGAGCATCAGCAAGAAGTTCTCCAACTCTTAAAGGATAACCTGAATTTGGCACAAAATCGAATGAAACAACAGGCAGATCAACATCGTAGCGAGAGAAGTTTTGATGTAGGAGATTGGATATTTTTACGGCTACAACCATACAAACAAATGTCCCTCAAGCAAGCAAAGAAGGATAATAAATTATCGCCAAAGTACTATGGTCCTTACAAGGTGTTGCAAAAGATTGGTACTATGGCATACAAATTGGAGCTTCCTGCTTCTTCGCGAGTACATCCAGTTTTCCATGTTTCATGCTTAAAGAAGGTTATAGGTGAAAATCTTCCAGTTCAAACAATATTGCCAGAACTTGATGAGGAAGGAAAAATCATATTGGAACCAGAAGCGGTCACAGAAACAAGAACTCGACAACTACGGAATCGATCAATTTCAGAGTATCTCGTCAAGTGGAAGAACTTACCCACTGAAGATTCTACATGGGAGGATGAGAATTTTATACAAAAGCACCCAGAGCTACTCAAGCGTTGAGGACAACACTTTTTTTTAAGGAAAGGGGCATGTTAGGTCCCTATATTACTAGTATAGTCCCTTATTATTGTTAGTGTAACCCCCTTATTGTTATTATTGTACCCTTGTAACCCCCATATTGTTATTATTGTGCCCTTAAATTATTATTGTTAGGTCGGCTAGGATTACATTGTGGCCCCACTAGGATTACATTATGGCCCCATGGACTCCTATATATAGAAAGGAGGTTTTGTAATTTGTATCATCCAAGAATTGTTCGTTCATGTACTGTATTGGAGGTTGCCCCCTCGAAGTGGCTTATTTATAAGGCGTTGATATCTCTTTTATTCTCTTTTTGGATCTGGTTTCACAACATTCTCTTTCTTGCAAACATGCCATGTTAGATAAACCAAATATAATTTATTATCAAAATCATACCTCATTGAAGTTTAGGGGAGGCTATCACATTTGCACAAATCAATCCAAATTAGAAATATATATATATATTAACATCATGCATGATAGCAAAAAATGGTAATAATGACCACATGCATGATAACCATAACCATCACAGTGCATGCATAACAATATGCATTTACCCCGAGGTTCAGTGAAACAACCTTTCTCTGATACCAAATTTTAACCCCTCACCCCAAATTTACCTTCTTTTGCAATATCTTCAGGGTAAACATGAGTTAAGTGCTACTATGACATGACATGATCTCCAAGTTCCAATTAAGGAAGTGAGGCCTACAAACCAAAAGCAAACTTCCATCCTTCAGAGACTACAGATCACTCAAGAGCCAAAAAACCACACCATGTGATCAATACCTAATCTTGAAATAGTTTTCACCAACTTGAATCCACAATTTCACCCTTGACACACTATGCATGCAGTTATGAGGCTCCAAAGACACCTACAAGCCTGCCTACCAATGATTATGTCCCAAATTGCTCAGTTTTGTGCCAACGATTGTGAGATTTGTGCCACTTTTTCAGGCTAGCCTCCAGACCACTTCCCAAAATTGCCTATAACTTTCCAGAAACATAACTAAGATGATAAAAATGCCAGCCATTCAAAACTAGAGCAAGATATTGACCAAACCATGCCTAATGCATGATATACATTTCACCAAACATATGATAAAAATCAAAGCTACAGGTCATGGATGCATATCTAATCATATACTTTTGGACTGCATAAAAGAATCATCAAGAAGGCCCAATTCCCTCTTAGGTAGTTGCAACAACACTTTTTAGCCCATGCATTCATCAACCATTCAATAATTTATAAAATCATGAAAAAGAGCCATAACTAGAGCACATCATAAAACCATGCATATAACCAACATATAACCATAATAGGAAACATGAAAAATCAACCATAAAATCAACATAATAACCAGTACATGTCCTCATTGATCACAATAGGAATAATTAATATTAACATAGGAAAAATCCAACAAAGTCAAGGACTTCCACGTACCACCCAACCATAGATTGGGCCGAACAAAATATCTCTTTTAGCAAATTACCCCTGTGTCATATTCCAAGCATGAATGTGGGATCTCATGGGATAAACCAAGACATAACCAAAGAAGGAATCCAGTGGTTAAACCACCTCCACCCTCAAGCTACTGTGATCTCACCTACCTAAAACAGTCTCAAGATCACAAAACAAAAACAAGCTTAGATGCCTCAAAATTCCTTCACCATACCCAAAGGAATTTTCTTATCTCCAACCATCCATCAAGGGATTCCAAAATATTCTGGAAATCCAAAGCTCAACCAATATTGAATCCCATCACACCATGGCTAACCTGGAAACGGAAAGGCAAGGCTGAAACCATTGTAAAACAAGGAAAACCTATTCCAATGAAAACAAATGAACCAAATAATGAAATGCATGTACCATGCATTCACATCCCAACAAGGAAAATACACATGCAACCTGTTACCTGCAAAACATTCCCACTAAAGCTTCTCATCCAGTTTTCTCCCGCACTCCCTTGATTTCCTTTTCTTATCCTTTTTCTTCCTTTGATTATCCTTTTCTTTCTTTCTTTCCTTTCTACAAATCCAAGTGAATTCTATAGTACTCCAATAATTCTCTCTCTCTTTTTGAAATTGACCATAAGCCAAAATCTACAAATGCTATGAATTGTTTCTTTAATGTCGTTTTATCATTGATGTATATTTTTTCTTCATTTTCATTCATTTTTCTCTAATTTCACTTGCATGCATATTTGTGTCTCTTAACCTTCCTGTTATCTTAATTAAATGTCAATTATTTCCTCTTTTCCTTTGCCAATTTCCATAGCCATTAATAAACCACAAGTGATTCCCACTATAATGTTTACCCTCCATTCAATTTGGAATACCTGTCCCATGACCTTGGTATTATTAATTTTCCCTTTAATATCCTTTATTGGATGAAACATTAACCTGGGGTTGTTACACAGACGATGTATTATTATTTTTTTATTTCTCAGAATTTGAATGTCAACAACTAAAGGAAATCCTAGATTTGTTTTATGTTGCAACATGGATGATGAGAATTATGCTTAAATTGGCCCTTTATTTCCCTTCCATAGGTGAGATCCTATACAACTACACATTGAATATTTTCTCTATTAATCCCTTTGACTTAGAAAATGAATCAAATATCTAGGTTATGTTCTGAAACCAAAGAATTATGGGGTTGTTGATTGGAAATTGTTTCTTTCAAAAATTGAAAAAAGAACCCACTTTTGGTTAAACAAACGAATGTCTTAAACAGAAAGACTAGTTTTGATAAAAAAAAATAGTTTTGGAAGCTATTCCAATATAATGGCACCTGGTAGCACATTTTATAGATTGAATACTAAAGAAAATCCAAAAACATGTTTCACTTACCTCTGTAAAGGAAAATGGGATTATCTATGATCTCGTCTTGATAGTATATCATTTCAAGATATAAACAACAAGGTGGGTGGGGCGATAAAAATTTCATTAGTTTTGGATAGGCTCTAGTTGGAAAATCATTATGGAACTTATTAACCAAAGAAATCTTGATACCTGTGGAGACATGTGTTAGTCTAAAAGTACAAAACACCCAATTCATTTTTATGTTGGATTAGATGGAGGTGAAATCCTTGTGCATACTACATCTGTTCAGTGGAAGACTTTGACTTTTCCATTTCCAGTAGAGGGGAATTTTTTGGCAAGGAAAGTTTGCTTGCGTGAGCTAGTAAGAATCAATGTGGATGTAATCTAAAGTTGCCAATAAAAAATATTCTTGCTTAAATAAATAATGCTCCATTTAAAATTTGTAAGAAAATACACACTTAATAACATTAAAAATCCCACTGTTACAATTTTGTTGTCCTAGGGTTATTTAGAAGTAGAGGTGATGCGTTTTGAGGGTGATGGTTGGACCTCCTAGACATGGTTCATATGGGAACCTTAAAAAGCTCACACTTGCCTTAGGAATGAAAAGGATGAGTTTTTATAGGTTTTCAAAGGCTCATGTATCCATTATGGTGCTAACATGGGACATATATCTTTGCTAGAGTTGGATTTTGTTGAAGATAACTAGTGATTCAGTAAGTTGTAGAAGTTGAAGGCATTGCTTAATGTCTTACTCAATTTCTAGTTGATCCTAAAGATTTTTCTTAATGTGGGATGGGTTCTAGATCAGGGGAAGTTGGTATAGGTATTTTCTTGTTATGCCATTTATCTTTAGAAACAACAATCACATTTTCCTTAAATGCTAGTTTGCAAGGCATGTTTGGTTGGATCTAAAGGGCCATCATCCATTGATCCAAAGATCAAAATTAGGCTAAAAAATGAAAGTGTTCGGGATCTCCTGAAACTAGCGTTAATTCATTTGTTCATCGTCCCAATTCCAACTATTCTTGAATCGCCTCAATCTGACGTTGTATGACAAAGTTACGATGTTATGAAGATTTTGACCAATAACAAAAATATTTGCAGGTGGACTGACTGTGATGTTGACTAGGGAGTCTGTGTTGTTGATGTTATGATGAAATTATCATTTCAACTAGGTGTTTGGAGGGCCAATCATAACTCTCCAAGTGTTGACTCCTTACAGGATGTGTTGGCTTTATTTGATTGGTTCGTGGTGTTTTGGGTGGACCATTAGGAGCTTTCCATGTGGCCTAGTCAGAATCTACCACGTGCCACCTCCACATTGGTCAAAATTTTGTTAACTGACCTGAAGTCCTCAAAGGGGGTTGAATCCACAACCTGCCCCACACAAGTTCCATGCCATATAGTCTCAACATTGGGATTATTTTAACCATATTATCATCTCGCGTTATATTTTAATTTAACATATTTGTGTATTGGGGGAGAGGGGTCAAGCGTTAGCCCTGCTCCCAGTCATGTTGCCACCCATAGGACCTTGGCTTGGAGAAAAATTAGAGGAGGGACGAGGACTAGTCCTAGCCCCTAGTCACGACACTTGGCATATTCCCATGGTGGAAGGCTCAACGAAGAGGGTGGGGTGGTAAGCCCTGACCTGCAGTGTTATGGTTCAGTGCGTAACCGAAGGTGGGAAGATAGGTGGCTAGCTCGGTAGAGGTGTGAAGTTGGCCTGACCTCTCACCACATCACTAGCCCTATGATCTTATTCCAACGATGCGAAGGGATTATCCCGAAGGGTGAGAGAAGTTGGCCCCTGCCCTTGGCCACATCCATTCTCCACTTGAGCACAACCTCGACAAGAAAGGTGTCAACATAAGTGGGGGCATACCATTGGCCCTAGTTCCCAACTGTATCCACCCCATCTGGCCCTATTTTTTCACACAAGGGTTATTGGGAAAATTAATGAGGCGAAAATTTACATTTTTTGGGGTGAAATTGTCGCTTCTCGAACTAGTTAAAGGGGGAAAATGTCACACAGTTAGCAGGTTTGGAAAAATTGCAGGATGGATAGCAGAGCTTGGCTTGGAGAAGCATAAATTGCTCAATTTTGAACCTTTTTGAGCTCACGAAGAGCCTAGATGGGGATTTTTTATTGTCATGGATTCAATGCTAGCCTCATATTTCTAATTTGAGCACTTTATGAAGGAATTTTTGCAGATTTAGTCTTTTAGTGCCAAATAAAATCAGAGTTTTGGTAGTTTGAAGGAATTTTAAGCATGGAGAGAACCTTGTAGGGGTTTTCCAGCCTTTTTCCTTCATCTTAAACAAGTGTTACTTCTATAGTGCATCTATTTTTTGTATTTTCTCATTATGTGTTCACAAGATAAGCTCTCTTAAATACTTCAATGTGGATTTGTGGTACATTTTTATGCTTGGTTTTCAGGTGGAGTATAAGGACCTGATGTGTGAGTCCTTTTCATGTTGAAATTATCATCTTACTATAGGGAGTCATATTTTTGGAGTGAGAATTCTTTGTAGGATAATGTTTCCTTGTAGGGGAAAAAAGCCACTCAATTGTCAACAATTTGCATGTACCTTTTTTACCACTGAAATCAATAGAGTGGTCTAGCTGATGGAGAAGGCCCAAAGATGTAGCCTAGGAGGGGTGAAATTCATCATCAAATGTTATTTTCTTCTCTTCATGATTTCCATTTTGAGTTGCATGTGATTGAGTTTATTTTTAAAATTTCATGTGAAAACTAACTCATCATCTTCAAGAGATTATGAAACTTGTTTACCTTTAAAAGACCCATTATGTTTACTTGAAAAGCATTAGACGACAATAGGTTTTTGAGAGAAGTTATCCTCCATTTTTTTTAGATCACATGGCATCATAGTTGGTTCTAACCAAGTTGCAGGTATGGGAAAGAAGTTGAAGCGTGAAAGACTCCAAGAGTTCGAGGAGATTAACTTGTCTCTTCAAATGGAGAATGTTGAGTCAAGGAGATTCCTTGAAGTTGTCGAGGAGGAGAAGAGGAAAATGCACCTTAAGTTGCAACATGTGCTTGAGGAATAGGTTGGTGAGAGTTCCATTCCAAAAGTAGCAAATAATTCCTCCAATAAGAAGCCAATTTGTGGGCATGGTCCAAACACATGATATGGACCCTATGTGGAGAAAGATGCCTGTGAGTTTTGTCAGCATCTAAAATACTCTCCTTATGTGCCTGTTGGTAAAATTTGGTGCATTGAGTCATCATCTACTTCGTCATCACCATCTGAAATAGAGAAGATGGGTGACAAATCAAAGGAGGTAATTAGCATCTCTAGTTCTACTCCATATTATGTTGATAATACATATTTTGAAACCTTTGGAAAACATACTAAATGTATTATTATGAAGCTATTAACTCTGATGGATTATGAAGGAGGAGGTATCAAAATCAATGGCCAAGGTGTCACTAATCCTATTGAGGTGAAAGATAGACCATGATATGAAGTATTGGGTTATGGTCATGGAGAATTTGGAGAGTTCTCTAAACTTTTTGAGGCAAAGAAATCATCAAGTGATTATATGTCACACCATGATGGTAGTGATAATGGAAATTTATCTCCAAGGAGAGATAAATGTTTCAAAGGACATGTAAAGTACAGTCCTCATCATCAAGGTTACATCCCAAAGTACATGTACAAGTGTCATGGGAATTTTAAAAATGTTGGTGATTTTGATTATTTATGGGACATGTTTCCATACAGATTTTGTGATTTAGCTGACCATTGTGTGGCTGATTGTGAAAAACGCAAAGTGATGGTCAAGAGAATGGACCAAATCCTTAGAATAATTCATGAATAACATCTCTCAAGTTTGAATACTTCCTTGTTGATGGGCAAGCGAAATAATTTTTGTACCCATTGTAACATGGATGGGCATCAGATTGAAAAGCGTTGGAAAATTTATCTGAAACTTCATCCCAAAAAGGACAAAGAGGTCCTGTGATCCATTGCAAGGAAAGAAACAAGTGGCAAAGAGGAAACTGGTGTAGTTCATGAAGCATCCTTCAAAGCAGAAGGGATGCAGAAAGAGAACCAATAAGCCTAGGATAGGCAAAGGATGGGCAGACTATTTTGTATAGGTTGCTTTCTTTGAAAATTTTTAAATACTTGTTGTACATTCTCGTTTGGGTACTTTGTAAAGTGGATACATGAACAATAACTTATTTGTAGCAAGTGTGTTTTATTTGACATTTCATGTTTTTTTGGTCTGATGATGAGTCCAATTGTTTGAGGAAATTTTGGGATGATCATTTATATGTCGTCTAGTGTGTCTACAGTTGCGTCATGCACTCACTGATACAAATGTTTCAAGTTGAAGCCTTTTTGTGAATGTAATATTTGATAAAGATTGTGCTGAAGATGACTATGTTTATGTGGACAAAGACAAGTATTTCATTGAATAGATGTAGCTAGGGTACCTAAGGGTACAATTTCAGTTTGAGGACTATAAAGAAAAGTATGAATCAATGCATGGCAAGCGTTGAATTACTTCTAATTTCCAAGATGGAAGATCAAGTTTTTCTTCAGCAAAGAGGGACTTCAAGATGAAATTTGTTTGAGCAAAGAAATATGGTTTTGCAGAGAATGTTCAGATTCCATCCATAAAATATTTTGTTCCAGCATGTTTGGAAGAATTGTGGCTCAATTCTTGACATGAAGATAAGGACTTCATGCAGAGGATAGGTGGAGTACCTTGATTGGAGCCTGAAGGAACCAATTGAAAAATAGCATAAAGGATTGATGTCGGGAAATTTTAGGTGCTCTTTTCTCATTTATTTGTTAGGAGAAGATAAAATTTGTGGGCCCAAAAGTTCCTAGTGGGGAGGTATGATCCGGAGATCAAAATTATGCTAAACAATGAATGTGCTTGGAATCTCCTAAAATTAGTGGCAATTCGTAGTTCTTTTCATAATGATTCCAATGACGCTTGAATCGCCTCAATCTGATGTTGTATGAAAAACTTATGATGTTAATAAGTTTTTGACCAAAAACAACAAAATTTGTAGGTGGGTTGACTGGGCTACTATCTGGGTAGTCTGTATTGTTGATTTCATGATGACGTCAACATTCCAATAGGGCGTACAAAGGGCCAATCATATTTCGCCAAGTGTGAACTCCGTATATGATGTTTTGGCATTGTTTGATTGGTTCGTGGTGTTTTGGGTGGACCAAATATAGGAGATCACCATGTGGCCCAATTAGAGGTTACCACATGATGAATCTTCATTGGTTAAAAATTTGTTAACAGGCCCAAAGGCCTTGGTGTGGGTCGAACATGCGACCTTCTGCACACAGGTTCCATGCAATATCATCTCACCATGGGGATCGTTCTTACCATACTACGGTACCGAGTTATATTTGAATTCAACATATTTGTGCATTGGGGGAGAGGGGCTTACCGCCCACAAGACCTTGGCTTGGAGCAGCAACGGAGGAAGGGTGGGGACTAGCCCTAGTCCCTGGTCATAGAACTTGGCATATTCCCATGGTAGAATTATCCAGGTGGATATTGTTGTCCACCCACCTATTCCACCTCAACCTCCAGACGGTTTCATCTATTTCCTTGTTTATAACATCATTTATTATTTTTAGTATTTTTTTGGGTCCTTCACTTCCGAAGTAGTTTTGACCCCCTAAATTTTTTTTTTTTGAGGTCCGTTATAGGCTCGTTGCTGTAGGAAGGAGCCTCTGAAAATTCTTGTAGTACTCAAAGATATTTTTCTAATGATATATTGTATGCGCCAAATGGAGTTAATATGACCAAATTAAGACCCCGAAAAGTTAGTTTCCCAATTAACCCCAACAAGGCCCACAAACTCTTGGTGTTCCACATCCTGGGGTAAGGGTTTTGGTTGGTTAGGGTTTTCCCATGTTGTTCAATAATAAAAAGGCCCTTGAGCCTCATTGCAACGCAGTTCTGAGGCATGTAGCTGCCACATCTCTTCTTAGAGATAAGCTACTGTTACACTAAAAAATGAATTTTTATTCTTGCTACATCTCTATGTTTATGTTTATTTTATTGTGTTCCTGCATAACTTTGGATCAGTGGTATCAAAACGGTCTACTATTTCTCAATATTTCGTTGCATGTCCCCAATGAGATCAAGGTAGAAGGAGTTAGGGCTCGATCTGGTTGAACCTTTGCAAGATCAGCCTCGTAAACCCTGACGACCTCCCATGGTGGAAGAAAATAAAGACGAGGGAGCAGGAGATCCTATCAAAATATTGCTTCAGGAGGCCCTCGAGAAATAGAGGAATGCAATGATGGATAAATTTTCCTAGATCCTTTGACAACTACCCACCGGCGATTCATCTTCATCTAGCAGCCACTCTAGAGGAACCACTCCTTTTAAGGTACAATTTAACTTTGAAATTTTTCCATATTTGAGGGCCAAATAGATGTAGACTGTTGGAAAGTATAACTAGGTTCGGTCTTAAAATTGACTATGTAATTATGTATTTATGTACTGAAGAAGACAAAGATAATGAAATATATTTTTGGTATGCTTACTTCATGGGTTTCATGAGAAAGGTTTTATTATAGGTAAAAATACTTCTTCTTGATGTCTTTTAGGATTGTCATCTTGTCATAATTGTACTAATTAAGTGTCATGTTTATGAAGATTAAAGTCACACTTGTATGCCTCAATACCTTATTACATAAGCCTTGAAGTCATGGCTCAGAATATGGCTCAAGTTCAGCATTGAAGTGACCCCACAATTTTGCCTTCACGTCGTCTCAAAAGTAGGCCTTCAAATCGACTCAAAAAGGAGATCTTTCCTATATATATAAGGATGTTCTACGGTTCATTTGAAGCAAGAACTTCGGACTAGTCTGAGGAATTAATGCAAAGAAAAGGGTGAGATCTCTATGGATATACAAATCAGCAAGAAGTGTGAAGTAAGTGTTGCGTTAAAGGGTGAAGGAGGGACTGAAGGTAAGTGCAGATATAGTACTACACTCAATCGTAAAGAAGGATTGTGTCATAATGTGGATTCAAGACTTCATTCAAGTAGAAAGAAGGATGGTGTTATAGTACTGATATATGTCTACATTCAATATCAAGAATTATTGTGTTAAGATACAATATTAACATAGAATATAGTGCGAAGAAAGGATTATGTGAAACAATTAGAACAAGAATATGAACATAATTGTATTTAAGGGCATCTTCATAATATAGGGTCGACTGTTTTATAGAAGGAGAACAAGATAAGTATGTACAATCAAGAAGGTAAAGAAAAATATGAGATAGTCTATGACAAATTTCTCATGTCAAGCAAGGATCTCACACCGTCGGAGAAGAAATAATACAAGTAGAGTCCGAGATCTCTAGTCTTGGTGCAGAAAGGTGTAGAATAGTGTAGTATGGTGTAGGAAAGAAGGTTCAGCTCAAGGAGTCAATGAAGAAGTAGTGACAAGGTCTTGGAGTCAGAGATAGGTCAAAGGTATGAGTCATGGTCATGGTACTTGTCAACTGAAAGTCTATAAGAAGAATTTCTCATGGGTTTTCATCTCCAAGAGGGAGAGGTTTTGGCCTCGGCTTGAAGAGCCTAAATTTGTATATCTTGTGTTTTTGGTAATTGACTTGATGAAAGATATAATAAGCTAAGAAGAGAAGACATAAGTAAAATAATTAATCTCACAAGTAATTATCAAGAAAATAATTTGAATTAAACACTACCCTTCCAAATTCTCAACATGGTATCAAAGCTAAGGTACTGAAGACGAGGGCTACTTGACAAAGATACATTCAAATAAGCAAGAATCAAAGTCTACATTGAAAGGTAATTTCAATTTTCAAGGAATATTCTCAAGCTATTTCAAGAAGACCTTCAATCTCTTTCAAAGGATTCACTCATCAAGAATATAATCTTTATCATTAAAGATTTATATTGAAGACATTGTTGGAAGATACATCATCAAGTACCATTCAAAACTATCCAACACCTTTGAAGACATCATCATTATGAACATATCCTTTATCATCAAGGATCCAAGGTCACCTTCATTCTAGCAATCAATCTAAGAGGGATTTCCTACCTTCATCTTCATCATTATCAAGGAAGCTGCTAGAAGAAGGAAGTCACTCTACTCATGTAAGTATCTATGACCTCATCTAAATCTGTCAAAATGACTTATTGCAAAGAGAGCAATAAATTAGTTGGATCATCAAAATTTAGTGCATGGAAGAAGAGGACAGATTTGAATCTATTTGAAAATGAATTTATGGGCTACATCAAAGGATATGCAACTCAACCTTCAAAAGAATACATCCAAGCATATATAACATACATGAAGGGAGATATAAGAACCCGAAGGATTATCATAGAATTCGTAAAGGATTCTCTCATTCCATATGTATCAAATATTGAATCCTCAAAATAAATATACGAAAAATTGGTGGAGCTATTTGGTGAGCCCTGGTATTGCACCAAGAGTACTGAAACTCCCAGGGGCTTCCCTAATTTACTTTATCAATCCGGGGTTCGTAGAAAATTGGAGGTGATAGTGCTATATACACAACAGATGCATTCTGCTCATGTCATCGTCTTCTTCTTTACAAAAGGGTGCTATTTCTTAAACTATGATAAGGACTGGAAAGTAAATTGCTAGAAGGAAATGACAGAAAGGAAACTAAAGTAAATTTCTAAAAATAAATGACAGGAATGAAACTAATTTAATTTGCAGAAAAGGAAATGAATCAAAAGAAACTAAACTATATTGCTGAAAAGAAGTGGCAGCAAGAAAACCAATTCTAAACCACACTTAACTTGGCCAAATGGCTAAATGCACTCTATTTATCCTATGGTCTATCTACCATGATTCTACCCATGCAACTAATCTATCCATGATTTAATCCTAATTGAAAAAGTGTTGATTTGCAGCTTGGAGGAAAGAAAAGGGCTAAAGTGGCTAATGGAGGGCTTAATGCATGAGATGAGGCTTAGAAGTGGAAAGAATGTGGTTAAACCTTTTAAAACCTTATTATAGCACAGAAATGGCTTTGGAGAAGAATGAATTGAAAAGTGCAATGGCAAAGATGCGATGGAGGCAAAATCTATGATAACAATATTGCAATCGGTAGGAAAATAGCAGTAATTATTAATGAAAATGGAAATAATTACGGTTTGCGATTGTGATGCGTGACGTGGTGGGAGGAACGGTGGCAGAGTGCAGTAACAATATCACAATCGGTAAGGAAAATAAGGGTAAATATTAACGAAAAGGGAAATAATTGTGGTTTGTGATTGCGATGCATGACATAGTGGGAGGACCGATGGTGGAATGTGATAACAATATCGCAATCAGAAAGAAAAGAGCGATAAGAATTAACGAAACAAGGAAAAGTTGCGAAGTGCGGTTGCGATGGGTGACGTGGTGGTGGGACCGGCGGCGGAGCATGATCGCAATATCACAATAAGTGTTTATAAAAGGTAAGTCTTAAAGGAAACAAGAAAACAATGAGATCTACGATGAGGAGTGATGGTAAGTAAAAAGGGAAAAAACACAGTTTGTAATGTTTTTTACTGTTTTTAATAAAAGAGCAGCGAAGGGAAGTAGAAAGGGATATCGCATTCGGGCTTGGAATGAGAGAGCATTAACAAATATCACAAGTGATTTTCAATTTGTGATGGAGCGAGGTACAATGAGCAGGAGTTTCGAGGAGAAAGGGGTGGAGGTCTAATTCTAATGGTTTTCAAGCGTTTTGCGTTAGAAAGGGTAAGGCAACCGTGAGTGATAAGTTTTGGAGGAAAGAGGGAAACGGTGCGACATACAAAAAGGTTGAGATTTGCGATATGCGATATCGCAATATCATAATCAGCAAAAGAGTGGTAAGTCTTAAAAAGAACCGAATGAAAAATGTGATCAGTGATGAGCGCAGTACGGTAACAGGGATTTTGAGGAGGAAAGGCGGAGGCAAACTTCGATGGTTTTTCTAGCTTTTTTGCGTTAAAACGAGTAAGGCGACTGTAATCAATAGAAACAAAGGTATAAGGCGGTTGAACGTTTTAAGTGCTTTTAGGGAAAAAAGGTGGGTGCGGCAGTTAAAATAAATGGAAAACTGGAGGGAATGGAGGCGTAAAAGCAAGGTTTAGAGGTGTAATACAGAGATGGAAATAGTGAACAGAAATCAATGTTTTTGGTCTATGGGAAGGCTTACCCTCCTCGAGCTCTATCGGGAGAGATGAGAAGGGAAGTATAGATCCACAACTTTTAGAGTTTTATCCTCTATTCTGCTACTCACAAGAAAATAAAAAACTACAACATCAAACTAAAAGCAAAGACTAAGCAACAATGAAAATATCAGAAGTAGATCTAACTAAATGGTAGAAGAAAAACTAGCTAAATGATAGAAAGGAAAGAATGAAAACAATAGAGAAGCTGAGGCACATGGATTGGGCCCTAACCCACGAGCCTAGCTCTTTGAAACTTAAATCATTCGAATGAAATCAGTCTGCTCATTTCATAAAAGAATAGCCTCATACATTTCTGAAATTTTGATCACTGAGTAAAGTAAAAAGCTCAATAGCTTGCAAAAAATTTTCAACTAGAATCAACTAACTCTTCCTAGCTCTAGCTCTACTCTATTTATTCTACAGGGAGCTACCAACATCTCCCTTGAAAATAGTGATTGAGTCCACTTGACTCCAAGTAAATAAAGATTGAGTGCTTGGCTGCCTCTGGAATTTGAATTTCTGGAGAGAATCCTTGGGGATCCTTTGGCTACCTTTGGAATTAGAATTTATGGAGAGAATATTTTGGATCCTTTAGCTACCTTTGAGAGTTAAGGAGGATGGAAAATCCTCCAACAATTTCTCCTTGTTGTCTCGTCCAAGTCTTTATGATAAAATCCTTATACAAATGCTTAATAAAGCATGATTTTCTGCACTCAACCTCATATTAGGCACTCAGAGTATATTAGCCTTAATCACCACCTATACTAGCATCATAAAACCAAATAATAATAAAAATTCAAGAGAAAGATATCTAAGAAGGAAAAAAGGTGACCATTAACCCCTCCAAATATGTCTAATGATGGATCTCATCATCACCCCCCTACTGAATGGTTTCTCATCCTCTCAGCAACTAATCCTCCTCCTACATTTCCTTCAAGGCTTTGATAGCCCCCTTGATTTCCTGAGGAAGAAGTGTGGGAGTTTCCCCAAGGGGGTAAAAACCATTGTTATTTTGTGCATTCTCCCATTCTCTATTTTGTGCATTTGTGTCCTTTTCTTCATTCAGCTGAAGCAACAAAGGTGGGATGAGCTTTAGTCTTAACCATTGGATATTTTTGGCCTGCATGGCCCTCTTGTATAATGGTGCCCTTTCTAATGCACCCCTCAATCTTTCTGGAGTATGGTACTCCCTGTTCTTGAGGTTGTGAGGGAGGTTGTTCCATCTCCTCTGGCTGGCCATAATGCACTCATCTTCTATCTTCCTAGAAACATCATCAAAGTGGCCTATCACCTGGGTTTGAGTCTGAAAGTAGCTTTCAACCAGTACATGGTCCCTTTCAATCTCTCAATAGTTAAGGATGACTCCTCTTGGGTTAAAAAATTCTGGTCTGATATATAAGGGTTCTCTACTTCTTCTTTCCATGACTCTCCATATCTCTTTTGCTCTAGTTTCCTCATTCACCATCCAAGATACTAGAGCCATCAACTGCATATCCCCCATTGTAGGATTGGGGTCCCAAATATCAATATTTGTCAACACAAACTTATGCACATAAAACTCTACCATCTTTTCTTGATCAGCCATGTTATCTTGCTTGTAGAAATTCATGAATTTCCTACAATCTTGGAAAGGTAGTGATCCACAGGACACCAGAATTTTGATTTGAAATAGGAGCCATTGCTCCTTGAGGTACACATCATATGAGTCAAAAGGGAATCTATGCTAAATGGCTTCTATGCACAATTCTGCCATGATGGCTACTTGATATCCTTTTTGATGTAATTGCTCCTTCAGTGCTACATTCTCTGCCTATGCCTTCTACAGCTACTCTTTCAGAACTATTTCTTCGATTCTTTCCTCCTCCCTTGGTGAATCTTCAATGATAAGCGGGCTCATGTGAGGAGTTTCTGGCTCTCTTTGACTTATCCTTTGACTCTTGTCATCTGTGAAATACATAGAGGTCTTCATTTTTCTCTTTGCGCTTAGAGGAGCTACGGTGGAAACTTACTCTTTGTATTGAGGGGATGTGGTGTTATGTTGTGAGTCTATTTCTTTCCCACTTTCTGCTATCTCTATGACTTCTATGGCCATCTCTTCTGTTTTTCCTTGGCCCTTTGTCTCTTCCTCTTCTTATTCTTGTTCTTCTTGTTATGGTTCTTCATATTCTTCTAGTTATTCCTCTTCTACTAGTTCTTCTTCGTATTCTCTAAGGCTAGGAATGGAATCTTGCCTTGTTTGGGTTGCTATAAAAGCTTCCTTGCTCATATTCACGAGAAAGGACTAGGCCACGGGTAGGGTGACGTTGTTCTACTATTGTTGTTGCATGTTCTCCCAAAATATGCGGTTGAAGCTCACTGTTGCTACGTTGCGGGCTTCCGTTGATCTCTCTCCCCCTAAATTTTTTTAATTTACTGGTTTGGATGAGACGGGGTCTCTTTTAATTAGATTTCACAACTAATTTTGGAGTGATTATGTAAATCGACCTCAAATCCAGTTTTCATTAGAGACCATTATTTCCATCTCCATGTTAATTAATGATGGATTTTGTGTTTCCTCCCCTGGTTCTCCTCTACTCCACTGGATTTAAATTATTTTATTTTGCATGCCCAGGTGGCGTGACTTTTCAATTCTCCCTAGTCATACTTCACGATGGTGGCCAAGCTAACTAGCCACCTTTCTGCCCCTTAAACTCTAACTCTGAAAATTTAATTATTTTTGTCTATTATGGATGCATAGAGACGGGTTAGAAGCTATACCTAAGTTTACCTGTCATTTCCAAGGCATTTGCAGGAGCTGTATTGAGGAGATAAGCCTTTTAGATGTTGTGTTATTCACTATTTTTTGTTCTCAGAGTGAGCAAATCGCTGAATGAGCAGCTCTTTGAGTGAGCTGCTGATATTTCCTTGATGTTCCTTTCCATTGTAGATGCTGCATGGGGGGTGCTCTAGATGCCATGGGTGGCACTCTTGTCTTTCCTGGGGTCTTCTTCATGAGATCCTCCCTTGTTTTCCTTTTTGTTCAAGAACATATTTCTGCATTGTAGGAATTACCTTATGTTTGTAGCAGTCAATGTTTTTCTTTCCTTGCTACATTGTGCTCAGTAATGGACGAATTTGGTGCATGGAGGTGATGGAGAAAGTTATAAAAATGAATGGATTGAATGATGGGATGTAGAGTAAAATAGAAGAAGGGAAAAGAATATGAATGCTTCCCTGTGTTTCTAGAAATCATTAATGACCTGAAAAACAACAAACACAGAAAACACATAGATGCATATGTATTTTTTTGTTTTTGTTTTTTCTTCTTCTTTTTTGAAAGCAAGTGGGCTGCCTCCATGGAGGTTTTCAACCCACAAACTTGCCTTGGGCGCCTCAAAGAGGTTTTCACCCATGGATCTTTATTCTCTTTTATTCTTTCTTCTCTTTTTGTTTTTGAGCAAGTGAGCTGCCTCCATCGAGGTTTTCAACCCACAAGCTTGCCTTAGGCGCCTCAGAGAGGTTTTTACCCATGGATATTTATTCTTTTTCTTTTCTTTTCTTTTTTCCAAAGGTGTGGGAAACTATGGAGTTTCCCATCACATACACCTTTCTTCTTATTAAATTTATGAACTCTGCCCTTGATAAAGGCTTCTTGTAAATTTTCAGTATGTGACCATTGACAGGCAAGGGAATTCCTTCCTCATCTATGGTTTTGATTTGAACTGCGCCATTATTAAAAAAAAAAAAAAATCCACTATGTAAGGTCCCAACCATCTTTTCATTAGCTTGCCTTTGAAATATTTAAACCTTGAATCATACAAAAATTCCCAATCTCCTTCTTGGAAGGTCTTTTATTTGATGTTATTTTCATGCCAGACCTTCCTTTGTAGTTGAACTACCTCTGTGTGAAGAAGTGCTTGCATTCTGAACTCATCCAATCCATTTAGTTGCAGCATCCTCTCTTTTTGGGCATTTGATAGATCTACATTTAATTTAGCTGCCATTCTTAAAGTATTGAACTCAAACTCAACTAAAAGTATAGCCTTCTTACCATATACTAGTTCATAAGGAGTGAATCCCGTTGTTGTCTTCCAAGTAGTGTTGTAGGCCCAAGTAGCTTCTACCAATCTATCTGCCCAATATTTTTTGTTGCTGCTCACAACCTTAGTGAGGATGCTCTCTAAAGATCTGTTAGTTACTTCTACTTTGCCATTCTCTTGAGGGTGATAGGCAGTCGAAGTTCCATGTTGAATCTTGTGCTACCTCAAAAGATTCTAAATGAGGTGAGCAGTGAATTGTGCTCCCTGATCAGTGACTATTTCTTTGGGGTATCCAAACTTGTAAAACACATTCTCCCTCATAAATTCTACCACTTTCTCCTCAGTTTATAGCTTCACTGCTTTTGTTTTAGCCCACTTTGTTAGGTAATCAGTGCAGATGATGATATACATCTTTTTTCCAGATGGTGGATCGATGGTCCAACAAAGTCCATGCCCCACTTGTCAAATGGCTAAAGAGCCATCTGAGGGTGAAAAGGCATCTCATCCCTTTGCATGGGTTTCCCCATCCTTTGGCACTGGTCACACCTGCTGGTGTATCTTATGGAATCTTGGTGAAGGGTAGGCCAATAGTATCCTTCCTGCAAAACTTTGTAAGCGGTTCTCTTTGCAAAAAAGTGGCCTCCACATGGAATGTCATGACATGCAGAGAGGATATAAAAAAATTCTTCCTCCCTCACACATCTCCTTAGGATTTGATCGGGGCCTAGCTTGAAAAGGTTTCCCCCAAACCATGTGAAAGGGGTGCTTTTTCTGATGATTCTGCTCCTCTCCCTGAATGCAATATTTGGAGGGAGTCTCCTAGCAAACAAGTAGTTGGCTATGTCAGCAAACCATGGTGAGAGTGTTGATATAGCAAAGAGGTGCTCATCTAGCAGTTGGTCATCCACCATTCCTTCTTCTCCTACAGGAGAGCTAACCTGGACAAAAAAATTGCAACAACATTTTCCTTTCCAGGTTTATCAATAATAGTCAAATCAAATTGCTGCAAAAGTAACAACCATCTGATTATCCTAGCATTCACATCTGGTTTTTTCATTAAATACTTGATGGCTACATGGTCAGTGTGAACAAAGGTATAATATCCAATTACATAATGCATGGATTTTTTCAATGCATGGACAATTTCTAACATCTCCTTCTCAGTAATGGTCTAATTCAGCTCGGCCTTTGACAAATCATTGCTGGTGAAATAAATGGAATAAGAGATTTTTCCCCCTAATTGTCCTAATGCTACCCCTACAGATTTTTCGGATGCATTAGTGTGGATGTGGAAAGGAAAAGTCCAATTTGGACCTCAGAGGATGGGGGCAGCAATCAAATTTTCCTTTATGAGCTCAAAAGCTTCTTGATAAGGACCGAACCAACTAAACTCGTAATCTTTCATCAATAACCCAAATAATGGCAAAGCTATCTTGATGAAATCTTTGATGAACCTTCTATAGTAAACAGTTAAGCCTAAGAAACTCCTGACATCTTTCTGCTTTTGAGGAGAATGTACCCTTTTGATGATGGTGATTTTATTTGGGTCTACCTATATTCCTACTTGGGATATGGAGTGTCCTAACACAACCCCTGCTTCCTTAAGGAATTCACACTTTTCTGCGCTCAAGGAGAAATTAATCTCAATGCACCTTCTTAGTACTTTACCCAAATTGGAGAGAGATTCCTGGAAGTCATCCCCATATGGTGTGAAATCATCCATTTATATTTCGATAGAGTCATGGACTAACTCAGAAAATATGCTTAGGACAACTCTTTGGAAGGTATTTGGGGCATTGCACAACCCAAAGAGTAAGACTCTATAAACGAAGGTATCCCAAGGCTCTATAGGATATATGAACCCTGCATCCAATAGTTTTTGTAGCTCTTCTTTGAATATGTCCTTCAAAGCCAGGTTCATCCTTCTTTGGGGTTACAGGCTTGCATACTTCTTTGATGTAAATATGGTTTTTGCACACGAAAGGATGCACCCCTTTCATGTCCTTGTAATCCCAAGAAAATGCATCTAGATTCTCTTTCAAAAGTGGACATAGCTACTTCTATTATCCATTAGAGAGGTTTGGGTTGATTTTTAGAGATCTCAATGGGCCAAACTCAATAGCCTTGATGGTTTCAAAGGTCGACTCAACTGAGTGCTCTTCCATCCAAGGTTGGCTCTCGGACTCTTTGACTAAGGTTTCAAGAGGAATGTTAGTGGAGGATTGGTTTTGAATGGCATGTTCGATCAGTTCATCCTCATCAAGCTACCCCCCTCTAAGAATAACATCTAGGGTACACATAGGGGAAATGTTATATAACTCATCTTCTTCATCCTCCAAACATATAGGGAGATCATGATCAATGGAAAGCTAGGCTAGAGGATATAACACTAGATGTTTAGACAAAGGCCCATTTTTTATGGTCATGTTTTCAGCTTGACAACTAATATAAGCATTTGCAATGGCTAACTAAGGTCTCCCTAAGATGAGGGGATAGCCATTAAACTTGGCTTTTGGTTGCAGGACCAGGAAATCTGTAGGATACTCCCAAGAGTCAACGGTAACCATAACATCCTCAATAATTTCTTCTGGAGTTACTGTGGATTAGTCTACAAGTTGCAGAACTGTTGTGGTTTTCCTCAAAGTCCCTTGGAGATTAAGTTTCAACATAGTTTCCTTGGTCATGATATTGATGGCATCCCCTAGATCAATCAGAGTGTTGGGGACTATGACACCATCTATATTCACATCAAAAACTGGACTACCAAGGTCCAAGTACTTTGGAAATATCACCTTCCCCAACATTAGGTCAGACAGTTGTCCTACTACATTGATGGTGGCGATATCTCTCTTCCTTCTCCCAGGTTTCTTGAAGAAATTTTCTTTGATGAGCCTATTGTAGATAGGGACATCCTTAATGGCCTCAAGAAGTGGTATCTTTACAAACAAATTTTCCAATTCCCCCAGAAGTTCAGTCTCCTCTGGGGTGTGATGACTAGTGTGGATCAAGCGCTTAGGAAAAGGAGGTTGTTGGATTTGAGTGTTACCTTATTCCTTTTCCTCCTTAACCTCTACAGGTGGATATGGAGGATGGTTGTCTGGGAGTACTCTTCCCGGCCTGAGATTAACCTCCTGTATCTCCACAACATAAGCTGGATAGGATGTCTCTCCACTGGGAGCCTATTGTGCATGTCTGTTGTGCGGGTTCGGATTGGGTTGTGCGTGAGTAAGATAAGGTTGAGTTTGGGGTGGAGGCATTAGAGCAGGTGGTTTATTTTATTGAGGCCTCCACCCTTGGGATGGATTATTCCATTGAGGTTATGGTGGAAGATACTGCTGGAATGGTTGGTTTACTGGCTGAGGTTGATATGAAGGGTTGTAAGGCCAAATAGGAGGTGTATATTATGATGGAGGAGTGGGGGTGTGTGAAGGTTGCATGGGTGCACTTTGATTGTTTGATAGTAAGAGTAAGGTGCACCTTGCATACATTTTTGATATGGTCGAGGGCCTTTATGCCTTCTATGGTTGATGAAATAGAGTTTCTCTGGCATTTCTTCCCCACCTTGATATACAACCTTAAGTATAGGTAAGGAGGGACACTTTTCTGTGGCATGATTCTCCTGATAGACTAAGTAAACCTCTATGACATTTAGTGGACATTCATTTCTTAGGTGCTTCCTAGCACATCTAGGACAAAAGATGGCCATGGCTCTCTCTGCTGCCTCTTGCTTCCTTTTGACCTACATTGTGTCCATTTGAAAAGAAAGGTGTGCACATGTCAGTCTTGAAGTCCTCTAGCATGTTTCCATTCTCATGTTTTATGAAGGTGGAAGAGGAAGGGGTATTGGATGTACTTTGGCTAGCTCTGCCCTTCTTTCTAAATGCCCTAGAATGGTTCCGGAAGACATTTTTGATTGCTTCATAGGGTTTTTGGTAGATATCTCCTCCTGATAGCATATTCAAGGTTTCTACCATCTCTTTACTAATCCCTCGAAGAAGTAGAATTTTAATTGATGCAAGATCAAGAGTGAAATTGGCTCTCTTAAATTTTAATTGAAACCTCTCTTCATAGTCCTCTAGGGATTCATCGGGTCCTAGAGTCATCCTAAATATTTCATCCTTAGTTTCCTTGGACCTAAAGTAGTCTCTGTATTTGTTGCTGAAGGTCTCTTCCATCTATGCCCAGGTAGTGATGCTATCCCCAGGCAGACCCATGAACCAACGTAAGGTTGCATCCTTAAGGGTGGATGGGAATAGCTTAAACTTTTTATCATCAGAGGTGTAGTCATAAGTCATACAAACAAAAACAAATTCAAACATGAATGTGTCAGGGACCTTAGAGGCGAGTCCATGAAAGTGTGGGAGAGTTGAGGGGCTAATGTTTTTCATCTTAGTTTCCCCATCTGCCTCTCTTATGGGAAAGGTTCTTTGGGTCCCAGCCATGGTTAAGATAGGTGAAGCAGGTCCCTTAGTTGAAACAATTTCTTCTTATTCTTCCCCAATAGGATCCTCAGAGTATTCAAAAGGCTCTCCTATAGGGGGTTCAATCTCACTGCCACTAAATAAGAGTGAAGGGTGGCTAGGAGGTGATGTGGGGGTTTTGGGCAAGGTTTGTCTTTGTGTATTACTACTCCTACGAGGCATGAAAGTCAGATATCTTTTGGATTTTTTCAATATTTCTGAAATGACAAGAAAATAAAGGAAAGAAAAAAATAATGCTAAAAACAAAATCAAAGCATCTACTAGATACCTCTCCGGAAACAGTGCCAAAAAGTGGTGAGCCCTGGTATTGCACCAAGAGTGATGCAACTCCCAGGGGCTGCCCTACTTTACTTTATCAACTCGAGGTTCGTACAAACTTCGAGGTGACAATGCTATATACATAGCAGATGCATTTTTCTCATGTTATCCTCTTCTGCTTTACGAAAGGGTGCTATTTCTTAAACTGTGATAAGGAATGGAAAGTAAATTGCTGGAAGGAAATGCAAGAAAGGAAACTAAACTAAATTGCTAAAAAGAAATGACAGGAATGAAACTAATTTAATTTGAAGAAAAGGAAATGACTGAAAAGAAACTAAACTATATTGTTGAAAAGAAGTGGAAATAAGGATATTAATTCTAAACCACACTTAACTTGGCCAAATGGCTGAATTCACTCTATTTATCCTATGGTCTATCTACCATGCTTCTACCAATGTAACTAAGCTATCCATGAATTAATCCTAATTGAAAAAGTGTTGATTTGCAGCTTGGAGGAAACAAAAGGGGCTAAAGTGGCTAATGGAGGGCTTAACGCATGAGACAAGGCTTAGAAGTGGAAAGAGTGTGGTTAAACCTTGTAAAAACTTATTCTAGCGCAGAAATGTCATTGGAGTGGAATGAATTGAAAATTGCGATGGCAAATATGCGATAGAGGCAAAAGCTGCGATAAAAATATTGCAATCGGAAGGAAAAGAGTGGTAAGTATTAATGAAAAGGGAAATACTTACAGATTTTGATTACGATACAGGACCTGGCGGGAGGACCAGCGGAAAATTGCGATAACAATATCGCAATCGGTAGGGAAAAGAGTGGTAAGATTTAATGAAAATGGAAAAAATTGTGGTTTTCAATTGCGATGTGTGACATGGCGGGAGGACCGATGGCAGAGTGTGATAACAATATCATAATCAAAAGGAAAAGAATGGTAAGTATTAACGAAACAAGGAAAAGGTGTGAAGTGTAGTTGAGATGGGTGATGTGGCGGTGGGACCGGTGGCAGAGCACGATCGCAATATTGCAATTCATGTTTGGAAGTAGTAAGTCTTAAAGGAAATGGGAAAACGATGTGATCTGCGATGAGGAGCGATTGTAAGTCCAAAGGGGAAAAAATACAGTTTCTAATTTTTTTGGTTGTTTTTAATAAAAGAGTAGTGAAGGGAAGTAGAAAGGGATATCACATTCTGGGTTGGAATGAAAGAGCGTTAACAAAGATCACAAGTGATTTGCAATTTATGATGGAGCGAGGTACAATGAGCGAGAGTTTCGAGGAGAAAGGTGCAGAGGTCTAATTATAATGGTTTTCAAGCATTTTGTGTTAGAAAGGGTAAGGCAGCCGTGAGTGATAAGTCTTCAAGGAAAGAGGGAAACAATGCGATGTATGAAAAGGTTGATATCTGCGATATGCAATATCGCAATATCGCAATCGGCAAAAGAGAAGTAAATCTTAAAAAGAGCCTAATGAAAACTATGATCGATGATGAGCGAAGTATGGTAGCTGGGATTTCGAGGAGGAAAGGTGGAGGTCAACTTCGATGGTTTTTCCATCGTTTTTGCGTTAAAACGAGTAAGGCGACCGTAACCAATAGAAACAAAGGAATAAGGCAGCTGAAGGTTTTAAGTGATTTTAGGGGAAAAGGATGGGTGCAGCAGTTAAAATAAGAGGAAAATAGGAGGGAATGGAGGCATAAAATCAAGGTTTAGAGGCATAAGGTAGAGATGGAAATAGTGAACCAAAATCAATGTTTTTGGTCTATGGGAAGGCTTACCCTCCTCGAGCTCTATTGACAGAGACGAGAAGGGAAGTCTAGATCCACAACTTTTAGAGTTTTATCCTCTATTCTGCTACTCACAAGAAAATGAAAAAATACAACAGCAAGCTGAAAGAAAAGAATAAGCAGCAATGAAACTATCAGAAGCAGATCTAACTAAATGGTAGAATAAAAACTAGCTAAATGACAGAAAGGAAAGAATGAAAAAAACAAAGAAGTTGAGGCACATGGATTGGGCCCTAACCCACGAGCCTAGCTCTCTAAAACTTAAATCAGTTGATTGAAATAATTCTGCTCATTTCATAAAATAATAACCTCATAAATATCTGAAAGTTTGATCACTGAGTAAAATAAAAAACTCAATAGCTTGCAACAAAATTTCAACTAGAATCGACTAAATCTTCCTAGCTCTAGCTCTACTCTATTTATTCTATAGGGTAGCTACCAATAGCTCCCTATAAAATAGTGATTGAATCCACTTGACTCCCAAGTAAACAAAGATTGAGTGCTTGGCTGCCTCTGGAATTCGAATTGCTGGAGAGAATCCTTGGGGATCCTTTGGCTGCCTTTGGAATTCGAATTGTTGGAGAGAATCTTTGGGATCCTTTGGCTACCTTTGAGAGTTAAGGAGGGCGCAAAATCCTCCAATAATTTCTCCTTAATGTCTCCTCCAAGTTTTTATGATAAAATCCTTATACAAATGCTTAATAAATCATGATTTTTTGCACTCAACCTCATATTAGGCACTCAGAGTATGTTAGCCTTAATCACCACCTATACTAGCATCATAAAACCAAATAATAATAAAAATGCAAGAAAAAGAGATCTAAGAAGGAAAAAAGGTGACCATTAACCCCTCCAAATATGTATAATGATGGAGATCATCACTATTCTCGAAAGGTTCTGCAGGGGAAATAATTTTCCTGAGAAAAAAATTATACAAATTGATAATGTCAAGAAAGTAAGAAATAATTCCATATATTATGGATACTTTCGAAATACAAAATAAACTGTAGAAATTTGGAGAAGTAATCACTGAAGGAGAAATACTCATTATGGTACAAAATGATCTACCTAAAGAATGGAGAATTTTCGCTTCAAGTATCGATGTGAAAGAACAATCCATGCCATTCTAGGATCTAAGTAAGATAAAAGAAACAAGAATAAAAGTCAAAGTTGATACACGATCAAGTAAAAGGAATCAAGCCTTTGCAACCATATCCAAGAAGAAAGGAAGATTCGGTAAATTTTTTCCTTAGAATAAAAGAAGAAATATGGACAAAGCACGATTCTTTTAATGCAATGTTTTTTGGCATTATAAAATGGATTGTCCTAAATCTAGAAAGGACAAGAGGAAAATGGAAGAAGCCCATGAAAGAGAAGAAACTAATGAAAATAAATATAAGAAAGAAGAAGAAAAAGATCTCTATGATTGAGATTGAGTCCCAAATTTGTCTCTTTTCCATACACTTTTCCATATCTTTTTCACTCACCTAAACCTCCAAAATTGTCAATATCATGTGCAAAAGGGTATCTAACATGGTTTTTAATTATGTTTGTGTGTTTTCTATTTGATTTAGATTTTGTTCATACAGCTGCTGAAACTTGTCACTTTCCGCAGCCGCTGCAACTTTCCGCAGCTATTTTGTGGAAATCAATGTTACAGGTGTCAACGAAGGAAACGAGCCACATGGGCAGGCTAGGAATGACAAGGACATGGTTCGTGTCCTATTGGTTCAATGAAATTCGTCAAGGAAAGCCGCTGTCAAAGCCATCCACGTGGAAGTCAACTGTGGAGTTCTATGTCGGCTGGACTCTGTTTCGTGGCATAGAAACATCCATACGGCCGTTTCCCAAGCTTGTGGAAGTTAATTGACATCTGTGCAAAGTTCTGGAGTTGAATTTAAGCGCCCACCTTCCATAGATCCATTTCCCAACATGGCCATACTCCTAAATCCGTGGCCTTAGTGGTCTACGTGCTGGCTGCTATCATAAACTTCAGGAAACAGTTACATTTTATTGCTTTATAAAGAGCGGTTGCATACGCACGTAGAGTTAGTGAATGTGAGTTGATAGTTGTTAGTTGTTAAGTTGATGTGCGTACTCTGTTATGTGGTGATTACGCTGCCTTGAGCCGTAATACCACCAGCCTGTAATGACTTTCTTTTTAATGTGAAAAACTATGTTTCATAACTTAATTCGTGTTTGAAGATCATACCAGAGCTGCGTAGAGGGCCCCTGCTCAGCCGAGGTTCTGTGTATTAATGTATATATTTTTCATTTCATTTCTTTAAGTAGTCATTGTATCATAACCCATTACATGTTCATATTTCATAGTTGTTTTATTTCTGTTCATACATTTCTGTAATTTCCATTGCATTCCTGTCTTTTATGTTTTTATGATTGTTAAAATACTGATCAGTTTTCTTGTGCAGGTTTTAGGTAGACACCCCGGGGCATTTTTCATAGTATTTTCGCTAATGATATGAAACTGATATTATTCTGCTGCTAGTTTTCTTTCACAGTCTTTGTTTAACTTCAGTTTTGTTTTGTGCATTTCAGTTTTGTTTATTTGATTCAATAGTTAAAATTAGACATATTAAGCTACTCATAGTGTCCTCAGCTACCTCCGAAAGCCACAGCTGGACTGATGGTGAGGGGCTGCATGATGAGATGTGTAGTTTAGTATTAGTTTCCTTTCTGCAAAATTAGATATATTAAGCAGCTCATAGCGTCTTCAGTTTCCTCCGAAAGCCACAGCTGGACTGATGGTGAGGGGCTGCATGATGAAGTGTGTAGTTTAGTATTAGTTTCTTTTCCGCAAACTTAGATATATTGAATCATGTATGACATCTTCAATTGCCTCCGAAAGCCACAGCTGGACCGATGGCGAGGGATTGAATCATGTATGTATGGTTTAGTATTAGTTTACTTTCTGCAAATTAAATATCAGTTACACAAGTTGTTTATGATTACTTCCGCAAGTCATAGCTGGTCTAATGATGAAGGGTCAGAAAATGAATTGATGTAATCTGATTTAGATTTATTTCATTGTAATTTTGAATTTCCATAAGCGTAGTTTCTTTTGTGTTTAGTTGGCAGCAAGAATAGTTTAGTTTTCATGTTCACTAGTTTCCTGTTTTGATTCATTAGATTAGCAGCACCTTTTCATTTCAGCAGTACACTTTTACTTTCTTTTAAGTTTTGTCATTGTAATTTCAATTTGCTTTTAAAGTTTCAAGATTGGTAAATCATTATAGGGGAAATCACTTCCTTGAACAAATATAACCAAGCTTGCTTTTCACTTTAGAATTTCCATTTCACCTTAGAAAGACCAAAAACGACAAAAAGATAAGAAAGAGGTTATCTTGCACATATAGTGCGCCGCACTTCATCAGCTTACGATTCCCGGATTGACAATTAAATGCAGCAATTTAGGACACACTAAATTGACCAAACATTTTGGCGCCGTTGCCGGGGAAGTGTAACTAGGTAGCCAATTTCTTAAAAAAAAAAAAAAAAACACATAAAATCATAAAAGAAGGGAAAACTTGACAACTTCTTGAAGTATGCTCTCCTCTTGCACCTAGTGTGATCTAGAGGATCAGAAAAGAGAGTTATTGGTTTAGTAATTTCTTAAGTATGCTCTCTTCTTGCACCTAGTGTGATCTGGAAGATCAGAAAGAGAATTATTAGCCCAACTTTTATTAAAAAAATATAAAAAAATGACATGCATAGAGCAAGAGATTCTAGGGGAAGGTTTATAGCTAAAGCCAAGAGTTCGATTTTCACAACTCCATCTTCTTCAAGGCATAGACCATATTCACCATCATCTACCCCTAGCCTTAAGATTTTTGGAAGCCAAAGAACAGCTGAATTAGAGGATTCTCCTACACCACCTACTAAAGCCTACTTAGAAAACAAAGAAACTTTCTCTCATCCTTCCTTGATAGAAGAACTAGAGGACTACAAGGACTCTAAAGAAACTATCATGGCAGAAGAAGTAATAAATAGAGGTGGAGATAGAGGAGGAGGAGATAATGAAGATAACAATGGTGAAGGAAATAATGGTAGAAATAGGGACGATTTTCTTGGATTCCCTATAGTTGATGAGGAAACTCATGCAACAATGAAAAATATTTCACCATCCGTTCTCCCTAACTTTTATGGATTACGAAGTGAAGATCCTGAAACATTTCTGTTTGAGTTTGAAGTAGTGTGCCGAACTTATGACTATATGGAAGATTCTCAAAAACTCAAACTATTTCCTTCAACCTTGAAGGGATCTGCTTTGAAATGGTTCATGGGATTAGCCACTCAATCTATCAGGACTTTGAATGATATGAAACAAACATTTTTGGATAGATACTTGGATTATTGTATGCCCACCAATCACAAGGATGAGGTATTCAAAATGATGCAAAAAGAAGATGAAAATTTGGAAGACTTAATTGAAAGATTTCAATACAACTTGAAAAGAGCAAAGATGAGCAATTTAGATAATGAAACCTTGAAAGCCCTCCTATTAAAATCCATTAGAGATGAATGGATAGACATTTTAAACATGATGGGTAAAGGAGACATTTCTCAACTCCCATTTCATGATATAACAGAACTATGTATCCAATTCTCAAGGGGAAGATCTAAAACTGGGAAAGGGCCTAGGGATTCTTCTCTTATTAGGGCTAACAAATCTGCAACTGGATCAGTAAGTAGGGCAGAGATTGGTAATATGCTTGATGAGTTTAAAACTGATATCTTAGGGGGTCTTAGTGAACAACTAGACACCCTTAAAATCCAAAACAAGCAGAAAGCAGAAACAAATGCTTTAGCCATCTTTTTTCCGAAATGTAGAAAGAAACATGCTTTAAGGGAATGTCCCTTGGATGCAAAAGTTGTAGAAACATGTATGATTTGCTCAGAAAATCATGAGATCAAGGATTGTCCTTCAATCCCTGGACTCAAAGCTGTTTTTCAAGAAGATCCAAATTTAATAGAATCTCTCTGTTTTGTCGCAAGGAGACCTTGGCAGGGACAACAATCTCAAGGGTTTAATAACCCTATGAATCTTCAAACCCCACCAAATTGGACTCCTTGGAAACAACCTTGGCCCCAACATCAAAACTCATATCAGCCATGGGTACAAGGAATGCAAAATCCTTATGGGAGATTTGCTCAATTTTATCAATATCCTCCATCTTTTCAAAACCAACAAGCTCCACAATTTCCAAGCCAAATCCACAACAACTTTCATTGCCATTTCCACAACATCAACCTTCTCAACAAAATACAAATCCTCAACTCATGCTCCCATACCAACAAAAGACAAATCAACTTCCAGCTCAGCCATTGCCAAATCCTAACAATAAGAATCCTCAAACTACTTATATGGTAGAAGGACAACAATTTCCTACCCATATGATTGTTCCTCTCAACGATGTACAACTCAGATCTGGTAGAGTCTTAGAAAAACCTTCCATAGATATTCAAGAGCAAGATACCTCTGAGGAGGACTCTCTTCAAGTCAATAAGGGTTCTGAGGAAGAATCTCTTCAAAATTCAAAAATTCAAAAAGAAAAAGAAAAGCTAGCATCCACAACTCCTATAGTTGAGCAACATGTATCTTCATCTACACCTCCTTTTCCGGAAAGACTACAAATTGATAAGAGGGTGAAAAAACAAATTTTGTTGCCTAACTATGACTTTCTAGATGAATTGAAGAATGTTTGTATCAAGATTCCATTGCTACAAGCCATTCGAGAAATTCCTATTCTAGCAAAAACCATAAAGGAGTTGAGTTTCAAAAGACCAGGAAGGAAGCTAAAAGACACAAGAAGAATCCACCCGGTAGGAAAGATTGCAGACATTATGATGGGAAAAATTACCATGCAGAAGTATGTAGATCCAGGAAGTCCAATTGTCAAGACACATATAAATGGGATAGAAATTCCAAACACATTGATTGACTTAGGGGCCGCTATCAACATTATGAGTAGACAGACTATGGAACAGTTAAAACTTCCTAACCTTCTTTTTACACCTACTTTATTGCAACTTGCAGATCGATCGGTTATTAAACCAGATGGTGTATTAGAAGATATTTCACTCTCCTTAGATTCTTGGGAATATCCAGTAGACTTTATGATTTTGACTCCCAAAAGCAATCTAGGAGGACATCCAATTATCTTAGGAAGACCTTGGCTGGCCACAGCTGATGCTTTTATTAGTTGTAGATCTGGAGACATGTACATTTCTAATGGTAATTCGACAAAGAAATTCAATTTTTATCCTCCCGCAAGAGCAATTAGAGAAATAGGAGACAATGAATGGGTCGATGATGAGAACACTATACAACCTGTCTTTACCATTTCTGAGATTAGTGAGGATAGTCAAATTCTGAACACATTAGAAAATTTTGAGATAACTTCAGAATATGACCCCACACAATTTCAGTTGGAATCCGACATAGAATATTTATCATCAAGACAAATGTCTCTTTACTCTATGGAAGAATTTGGTAATTCTGTTTTTGAGATTTTTCCAGAAAAGACATTGAATATCAATAAACATCCGGAGAAGTCACAACAAGAAGAACTAACCAGAATCTTGCAAAAACATTCTACTGCATTTGCATGGGAGTATACTGACATGAAGGGTATTGATCCTAAGACTCGCATCCATCATATCTATATTGAGGAAAACAGTAGACCAATCAGACAACCTCAAAGAAGGATGAATCCAAATCTTAGGGAGATAGTGAAAGAAGAGCTCCAAAAACTACTAAATGTAAACTTCATTTATCCAATTTCAGATAGCCGATGGGTTTCTCCTTTGGTTATAGTACCTAAAAAGAATGGTAAATGGAGAGTATGCATTGATTATAGGGAGTTGAACAAAGCAACTTTGAAGGATCACTTTCCTTTGCCTTTTATTGATCAGGTATTAGATACATTAGCAGGTAAAAAGTACTTTTCATTCTTGGATGGTTTTAGTGGCTATAATCAAATTCAGGTAGCACCTGAAGATCAAGATAAGACCACATTTACTTGTCCATGGGGAACTTTTGCCTACCGAGTGCTTCCTTTTGGGTTATGTAATGCACCAAAAACATTCCAAAGAGCAGTACTAGGAATTTTTTCTGATCTAATCCATGATTGTGTAGAGGTTTATATGGATGATTTTACAGTTTATGGTAATTCATTTGAAGAGGCATTAGAAAATTTGGAAAAAGTTCTCATAAGATGTAAAGAAACAAACCTTTCATTAAGCCATGAAAAATGCTTTATGATGTTTACCGAAGGGATTGTTTTAGGACATCATATTTCAGGAGATGGAATTAAAGTTGATAGATCAAAAGTTGAAGTCATCTCCAAGTTGCCTATTCCAAATTGTCAAAGAGATGTTAGAAGTTTTCTAGGTTTTACTGGTTACTATAGAAGATTTATAGAGAACTTCACTAAAATAGCATCTCCACTCTTCAAGTTGCTTACAAAAGACTGTGAATTTAAATGGGATCCCGATTGTCAATCCGCTTTTGAAACTTTGAAAACAAGAATATCTGAAGCACCTATCTTGAGAGGACCAAATTGGAAACTTCCTTTCCATATTTCTACAGATGCTTCAGATACAGCTCTTGGAGCTGTGTTAGGTCAAAAAGATTTAATTCCTTATGCCATTTATTACACCAGTAAAAATTTGACTCCCACAGAGTTGAATTATACTGTGACTGAAAAAGAGTTCTTAGCTGTTGTTCATGCAATTAATAAGTTTAGACATTACATAACAGGCTATGAAACTTTTATTCATACTGACCATTCTGCAATTAGATATTTAATGAACAAACCCGTTACTAATGGCAGAGTGACAAGATGGCTTTTACTTTTGCAAGAATTCAATGTTACTGTGTTGGATAGACCAGGAAAACAGAATACAGTAGCTGATTTCTTGTCTAGGATTCAGAATACTAAAGAAGATTCTCCTGTAGAAGATAAGTTTCCCGATGAATATTTGTTTGCAGTAACTATTAAGACCCCTTGGTATGCAGATATTGCTAACTATTTGGTTACAGGGAAACTACCTTCACATTTATTTCCAAGAGAAAAACGAAAAATTATTCAGGAGAGTTCAAGATATTCATGGATTTCTAACGAATTGTTTAAAAAAGGGCCAGATCTTGTGATCAGAAGATGTGTCAGGGAAGATGAAATGCCTGATATTCTTAAGGCATGTCATGATGAACCATGCGGCGGACACTTTGCGGACAAAAGGACGGCCTATAAAATCCTTTCCTTGGGATATTATTGGTCTTCTCTCTTCAAAGATGCAAAACAATATGTCAAAAGGTGTGATAGCTGCCAAAGAGTAGGGAAACCTACCCTCTCAAATGAAATGCCATTGCAAGCACAGGTACTCATTGAACCCTTTGAAAAATGGGCTTTAGATTTCATTTGACCGATTAATCCACCATCGAAGCAAAAGAAGTATATATTGGTTTGCACTGATTATGTTACTAAATGGGTAGAAGCTAAAGCATTAGTATCTGCTACTGAAAATTCAGTTGTTCATTTTCTTTATGAGGATATTTTTACTCGCTTTGGTGTTCCAAGAGAAATTGTAACAGATCAGGGGAGCCAATTCACATCAAATTTGGTGGAGAAGTTGATGAAAGAATACAAAATCAAGCACAGAAGATCTACTCCTTACCATCCACAAGCAAATGGTCAAGTGGAGTCCACAAACAAAGTTCTTGAAAGTATCATCACCAAAACTGTTCATCTACATAGAAGAGATTGGGCAGAAAGGCTTCCCGAAGCCTTGTGGGCCTACAGAACTACATGGAGGAATACAACAGGACATTCTCCCTATGAACTTGTTTATGGGAAAGAAGTCTTGTTCCCCATTGAGTTCCAAGTCAAGACCTTCAAGATAGCAGTTCAATTGGGAATGGACTTATCAGAAGCCCAAAAGCATAGAATGGAGCAATTGAATGAGCTAGATGAGATCAGACAAGAAGCAATTCTAAGAACTGATCTAGTTCAATATCAAAGAACTAAGTGGCATGACAAATATATCAAAGAGAAGAAGTTTCAAGAAGGAGATTGGGCATTGTTGTTTGACTCCAAGTTTAAAGACTTTCAAGGGAAATTTCAGACTCATTGGCTTGGGCCATATGAGATTGACAAGGTCTTTAACAATGGAGCCGTAAGAATCAAGACCATTGATGAGTTTCAAACTCCTCTTTTAGTGAATGGCCATAGATTGAAAGTTTATCATAAGCCACTCTCTAAAGAGGATTTTGTCAAGATGTTTCAAGAAAGTTCTGCAATCAGGCTGGTACAGAAGAATCCTTCTTCTCTACCAAGCTAGTTTTTGTTTTTCAAGTTAAAAAAAGAAGAGAAAAAAAAAGAGAAAAAAAAAAGAAAAAAAAAAGAAAAAAAAAAAAAGAAAAAAAAAAAAGAAGAGAAAAAAAAATGGTATAAGCCTGAAAACCAATCATCGATTGGCAGTCTTATACAGAAAATATGGGGTGAAAATCAGGGACACCTGACACTCTATATTTTCCAAAAAAAAATTCTGTCTTTTATTTCATTTTATCTCACCACCCACTCCATTTCATTTCACTTCACTTCATTTCATTTCATTTCATTTCACTTCATTCCACTTCATCTCATCCATTCCATCAATAAAAATCTTTTTATGACCATTTCCACCTGGTCATTTGTCATTTGTTCATTTTTATTTCAGCCAAGTAATAGCTGTGTCAGTTTCCGCAGCTGACATCTGTTTCCGCAGCTGACTCCAGTTTCCGCAGCCAGAAGCAGATTCCGCAGCTGCTACTACTCTGTTTTCAAAAAAGAATGTACAGTTAGTTGTTGTTTTCATAAAATCATGAAATAAAATGCAGGAGAGGATCAATGGGACATTCAAGACACTAATGAAGATCAATCAGTTGAAGACCAAGGGCAAGAGCAAGGATTCCAAAGGTATGAATAAAGTTTATTTCAAATAGTATAAAAGACACATTTTTATGTAATTCTAAACTATGAGCTCTACCCATAACGCGCAATGATTATATTGACAGTCCGTAACCCTCCACGATCTCTATGTTATCCTCTTGCATTTATTCACAAACGGCTTCATTATTGAAATTCCGACTCTTACTCATGTTCAAATAGCCCACCGAAGATAATGATACGTATTTGAGTTGACAAAGGACTCTTACAAGCCGCATAACTCCATAATCATTGATTGAAACGTGTTCATATTTATGACACAACCACCAAAAATTCAAAATGCGGCCGAATGCATTACACTTTGTTAACTTCTTTGTCGTTTCTCCGTCGTGTTACAAAACCTCACTCTACTCATTCTCATTCCCTGTTTCACTCCATTCCGTTCCTTTTACTCACTCTCATTCCCGTATATTCACCCACAGTCTTATTCCATTTTGTGTATGGTGCTCATTTCCGTTTTGTGATAACATCCCCATAGCATTGTGCTCGACTCCGTGTATTCCATCGTTCCACTTCCGCTTAAAACCCTCACAGAGGCAAGCTGTGAAGCACAGAGAAGTAAAATGGGAAAATTATTAAGGGCAGAGCCAGAAGGACCGAAGTTCATAGAGGGATTTCCACAAGAAAAAGAGATGTTGAGAAAAGCTAAATGGCTACGTTTTATTCAGAAATTCCGGGGTTACCACAGAGAAATTACCAAAGCGTTGCAAGATCATTTGATGGCTCGGAAGCAGAAGTGGGAGACCTCAAATTTTTGGTTAATGAAGCATCAATAGCAGTAGCAACAGAGCTTCTTCAGGAAGGAGAACGGTGGTTCAAAAACAAAAGTATCAGTGATGAGGCATGGAGAACAATCCTCCGAAATCAAGGTATGGATATCACTGTTTTCAAAAGAGGAATTCCAGTGCATGTAATAAAAGATGAATGGGCCACTTTATTACTCATTGTTCAGAAATTTATCACATGTGAAGGCCGCTTTGGCTCTATGTACATGTATCATACTAGGATATCGATGAATTTCCTTGAAAACCAAACTCTCAATCTTCCTTATTTCCTATTCAATAGCTTGAAGAAAATGGCTGTGACTGTGCAAAAACACCTAGGAGATGTAGAGCCTCATTTATATCATCATGGGCTTATAAAAATTTTGATTGAAAAGAAACTAAAAGAAAGAGAAGATACTTGGGAACAATTCTTAGTAAGAAACTTCTTTGAAGAACCTCAGGAAATTCCTGAAGGTAATCCAATTAGAAGGAGTAGAAGAAAGAAAATGGATGTTGAAACCCAAGTTGCTCCTACACAGAAAGTTCCCGCAGCTAGCACAGCAAAAAGAAGTAGAAGGAAAAGAACAGTAGATGAAATCCAAGATACTTCTACTATTACTATGAAGAAAAATGATAGGGAAGAGAGATTGATAAAAAGGAAGAAGAAGGAAATCAAAATTAAGAAGCCAAAAATATCAAAAGGGAAAGAAATTGTTGAGGCTGTCCATAAAACCTCTTCTTCTGAAAAAGAGGATCACCAAATTCTGTCTGAGAGATTAATTTTTCTTCAAAAACAGTCATCTCTATCTAAGAAGGCAAAAACAGGAAAACAAGAACAAAAGGGTAGTGTACCACAACATGTGAGGAGAAGTAGCAGGCTTAAGGGAAAACTGAGAAAAACAAAAATTAAAGGTCCTCATTTCATTGATTTGGGTGAAGAGACATCTGAACAGTCTCCAACTGACCATAGTCCATTTCAGTCAGTTAGTGAACCTGACTCCTTTCACTCCCAATCAGAAAATGAGCGTACTCCATCTTATTCTCAGCAAAATATTGATGAAAGTTCTCCTCAGCCAAATTTTGAACATAATTCTCCCTTGCAGCATTTTGAGGACAGTCCAATGAAGAAGACACCGGAAGTAGACCCCAAACAACAGGAGGTCTATGATTATATAGAATCCTTGGAGAAGGCAGCCACATGTCCAAGCACCTCTTCTACTCAGCCTCATACATTGCAGGATGACTTGGTTCAGTCATTAAAACAAGAGATTTTTGAGCTTGAGCTTTTGAATCGGCATATCAAAAATGAAAATGAAACACTCAAAGAGCAAGGCAAACTGGACAATATTATCCATGACAATACTATGTTACATTTGGGTATTTGGCAAAAGAAAAATAAGAAGCTAAAAAGGAAATGCCAAAATTTGAGCAGAGCACTTGTGAATATCAAATTCAGGTGCCTCATGAAGAAACCCAGAATGATGGCAGTACCAAAGAAGAAGAGAAGGGGGTTAGATGTGTTGGCCGAAGTATCAAGGCACATGAATTGAACAGAGAGTGTCAAAATTTTGGTTGCATGAGGACATGCAACACCTTCACAGTGGGGGTATGTTGAGTCCCGAATTTGTCTCTTTTCCATACACTTTTCCATATCTCTTTCACTCATCTAAACCTCCAAAATTGTCAATATCATGTGCAAAAGGGTATCTAACATGGTTTTTAATTATGTTTGTGTGTTTTCTATTTGATTTAGATTTTGTTCATACAACTGCGGAAACTTGTCACTTTCCGCAGCTGCTGCAACTTTCCGCAGCTATTTTGTGGAAATCAATGTTACAGGTGTCAACGAAGGAAACGAGCCACATGGGCAGGCTAGGAATGACAAGGACATGGTTCGTGTCCTATTGGTTCAATGAAATTCGTCAAGGAAAGCCGCGGTCAAAGCCATCCACGTGGAAGTCAACCGTGGAGTTCTATGTCGGCTGGACTCTGTTTCGTGGCATAGAAACATCCATACGGCCGTTTCCCAAGCTTGTGGAAGTTAATTGACATCTGTGCAAAGTTCTGGAGTTGAATTTAAGCGCCCACCTTCCATAGATCCGTTTCCCAACATGGCCATACTCCTAAATCCGTGGCCTTCGTGGTCTACGTGCTGGCTGCTATCATAAACTTCAGGAGACAGTTACATTTTATTGCTTTATAAAGAGCGTTTGCATACGCACGTAGAGTTAGTGAATGTGAGTTGATAGTTGTTAGTTGATATAGCTGTTGAGTTGATGTGCGTACTCTGTTATGTGGTAATTACGCTGCCTTGAGCCGTAATACCACCAGTCTGTAATGACTTGCTTTTTAATGTGAAAAACTCTGTTTTCATAACTTAATTTGTGTTGAGGATCGTTACCAAAGCTGCGTAGAGGGCCCCTGCTCAGCCGAGGTTCTGTGTATTAATGTATATATTTTTCATTTCATTTCTTTAAGTAGTCATTGTATCATAACCCATTACATGTTCATATTTCATAGTTGTTTTATTTCTGTTCATACATTTCTGTAATTTCCATTGCATTCCCGTCTCTTATGTTTTTATGATTGTTAAGATACTGATCAGTTTTCTTGTGCAGGTTTTAGGTAGACACCCCGGGGCATTTTCATAGTATTTTCGCTAATGATATGAAACTGATATTATTCTGCTGCTAGTTTTCTTTCACAGTCTTTGTTTAACTTCAGTTTTGTTTTGAGCATTTCAGTTTTGTTTATCTGATTCAATAGTTAAAATTATACATATTAAGCTACTCATAGTGTCCTCAGCTACCTCCGAAAGCCACAGCTGGACTGATGGTGAGGGGCTGCATGATGAGATGTGTAGTTTAGTATTAGTTTCCTTTCTGCAAAATTAGATATATTAAGCTGCTCATAGCGTCTTCAGTTTCCTCCGAAAGCCACAGCTGGACTGATGGTGAGGGGCCGCATGATGAAGTGTGTAGTTTAGTATTAGTTTCTTTTCCGCAAACTTAAATATATTGAATCATGTATGACATCTTCAATTGCCTCCGAAAGCCACAGCTGGACTGATGGTGAGGGATTGAATCATGTGTGTATGGTTTAGTATTAGTTTACTTTCTGCAAATTAAATATCAGTTACACAAGTTGTTTATGATTACTTCCGCAAGTCATAGCCGGTCTAATGATGAAGGGTCAGAAAATGAATTGATGTAATCTGATTTAGATTTATTTCATTGCAATTTTGAATTTCCATAAGCGTAGTTTCTTTTGTGTTCAGTTGGAAGCAAGAATAGTTTAGTTTTCATATTCACTAGTTTCTTGTTTTGATTCATTAGATTAACAACACTTTCCATTTCAGCAGTTTACTTTCTTTTGTCATTGTAATTTTTCAATTTGCTTTTAAAGTTTCAAGTTAGTAAATCATTATAGGGGATATCACTTCCTTGAACAATTATAACCAAACTTTTTTTCATTTTAGAATTTCCATTTCACCTTAGAAAAACCAAAAACGACAAAAAGTTAAGAAATAGGTTATCTTGCACATATGATGCGTAGCCACTTCATCGGCTTACGATTCCTGGGATTGAAAAAATTAAATGAAGCAATTTGAGACACTAAATTGACCAAGCGACGACCATATGGGTTAGCTTATGAATGATATTTTGATATGTTTGTTGAACATTTTTCTCTCTTATTTCAGCTAAGATTGTTAGTCTTTACATTTGAACTAAGGGATTCTTGTTTAGGAATTCCATCTTCTCCCTTGAGTAGCTCTTGGGAGAGATCGATATATGATTCCACACATGGAATTAGGGCCAAGCTTCAATCTTTATCTATGATCTACGGTTTTCGAGATGTGTGTTGTGTTGCGGGGTGGAGTGGAGGGTTGAGAAACCCACTTTACGGAGTTGGTTTTGCGCAGAGGAAGGATTCCTTCTCTTGGGAGATCATTTGGGAGAGGTGCCAGGCTCATTTAAGATATTTGGCGGCATGCCAACATATTTCCATCACCTACGACGTAATTCCGATGCGGAATTGCATTATTTACGGGCGGCTTCGGTAGGGGATGCGGTGGTTCTTTTGAGAGTTTTCCACCTTGATTGAAGGGTTCATCCCAGAGAGGACAACTGATCAGATGCATATTGATTTACATTATTTCAGCCTTACATGCTCATGGCACAGTTTTCAATGATTATTCAGTCTTAGTGTTGAAGATCACCATTTGTATTTGGGTGTATTCCTAGAAACCCTTCATGGGTTCTCTTGGATTTGTATAAAGGAGAATAGATCTTAGTTTTTGGGTCATATTGATTAATATATCATCAGATCTATTTGTATCTACTATTTCTTTGTATAAACCTTCATTAAACTGTGTTGTCTCTTTTTGCTCTACGGTATTTCATGTTTAAATTAGTTTTGGGGTTTCAATATTTTTGAGCTATACTAGGTGTGGGAGAGCTTGTTTTACCTCACCTAATTTGATTTGTTGCGATATACTCTTGTATTTAGATGGTATATTGTCATATCTAAGGGATCCAAGTGTTAATTTTGATTTTTATAGCACATATTCCTGAAAATGCGTTTTTCATGCATGCATTGCTGAGCATTCCCATTTTTGGATATTACAAATAATATATTATAGAAAGGATTCCTACCCTTCTATATATTGGGAGCAATATCCCTCATAAGAGGAAAAATCAGAAAGATACCAAGATTGCAGTCATTGGTGCTTAACTAGGGTCTTGGGTACATGGAATAAGATATTATATGCTTTAATATTGATCAAAGGAAAATGATTAAAGGCATGACAATTAGTAGAAACTTTTAATTTCTATGTAGCTATTTTTGGTCAATTTATGAGCTTTCTCTTCTCATGAAAACAATAAGCAAGCTGACATGGAATTTAGTTATAATTTGAGTATTTATGGAAGTGGGTTTTCTCTCCACATCATCATTTATAAACATATACTATGAAAATATTTTCATTCATAACGATAGCCAAAGATCATTCTCAAGCCTATAGGAGAAGCAAAGGATGTGAATATAACTTTCAAAGGGGACATGCTTAGTTGAAAATTTAATATGGCCATAAGCATAATGCAAGGATCCATTTAAAAGTGATCTACTAGTTTAGAAACAAACCCTTGATGATGATCTTAAGAATGTTTTAAAACCCCTTCCAATGACTAAAGCCTCTCTGATAGTGAAGGTAATAACAAAAAAAGAAGCCCCTATATCCCATGATAGGTTTTCATTTCAACATCAACATATCTAAAAAAGTATTTAATACAATGATCATGATTATGAATATGCTCTTTTTCTAGCCCTTTTTGTGTTGCAATTATTGTCTTGCACTAGTTACTAACTTATATTTTTAGTCACTAATATATGTTCCAAAAGCACAGAGAAGTTTCATTGCAAGAAATTAATTTCATATGGAAAGAGAATTAGTTGGCACCCTTGAAGAGTGAATTGATGTGTTGATTGCAGATTCATGTAGTGACCAAACGTAGTGGCAAGCTCTCGATTCTACATGTGGTAAATGGGAGCTTCTTCCATTTATGCCTCGTCCTTTGGAGACAATTTTTGGGTTTATTATGATTGATAAGATACTAATGGTAATTGTTGCATTGTTTAATGATGGATAAATAGCCATGGCTTTAAGAGATGCATAAAACTATCATCCAATATTAAATGGGTGGAGTTCTCTTAAAAAAAGGAATGCCACACATTTTGAATTTGTTTGTTAAGTAGTTGATGGCCTTTTCTATGTAAGTGGATGGGAAGGATCTTTCTTGTGTTGAGGTATTCTACTGAAACCAAAATAAGAGGACATTAATAGACTAATATTTCTCCCTAGTACTAAAAGTACTAAAAGTATCTAGCAACAAACAGCCAAATAGACTAATCTTTCTCTAAGCATATATGATCTATGAAAAGCTCTATAGAGGTGTTAAGGACTTACCGTTTGTCCAGTGCTTGTTTGAAGTCGTTATCGTCCCTCGCGCGCTTGAAGGAGTTTTCCTCGTAAACCTGCAGTCAAAAACAAGCAAAATATTACATAGCACCTGTATAGAAATCATCATAAACCATGCTCATCATAGTGATCAAGGAATCTACGAAATAAACCATTGATTGAAAGCTTATTGAGAAAAATGAGTATATTTGTATTAATTTCAAAAGAAGAAAATCCTTACAACCTAAGCCTTGATGTTGCACAGGACTTTCCGGGGTCCGAAGCAGGAATCTCCTTTACTTTGATAAGCTCTGCACTCCTCCAACCAAGACGAATAGAGGTATGTAATCTCTCCTCACAAAAGTCTTAATCAACTGAGTCTGAATCTCAACAGCACTTAACTTCAAATTTTCTAAAGCTTCAACTCCCTTTGAGGCTACCCAATGCCTCTTTTTATAGTAGAATAGAGGAGGTTTCTTGTTCCAACTATGAAGGGATAGAATCCTCCTTCAAAGGGATAAGCTTCTCACATCAAGGGGTTAGCTCCATAAGGTAAGGGATTCATGCACCTCATAAGAGCGGTTCTATCCCCGCAAGATATTTTCTGGAAGCTTCTAGAATTCACTTTTATTGAGCTTTTTAGAAATTACTTGCACCTTTTTGATCTTACAAGGGTCCGCACTTTTAACACATATAAATTGCATTCAGGTACGCAAGAGAGTTGAACATTAGGTGCGGAACCGCAGGCAAGATAGAGAGAAAGTGCGACACCAAAGTTTAGGAGATTTTTAGGAACATTTCTCTGATTTTCAAGGCTTGACATGAGGAACTAATATGTTAGACTTGCAAAGGGAGAAGTATGAGTGATAATGAGCTCATACAGTTAACAGAATGTCAAGGTGACAATTTTCAATGTAAAAAATTGCACCCTAAAGTGCAAAGTCTGGAATAGATGATGTTGAAGTTTGTCATATATGAAGAGTGTAGTACTTTATCATTTCAAGGATCATCCTGTGGTCACCCCATTCGGAACCTGTAAAAAAATTCAATGAAAAATATATATATATATATATATATATATATATATATATATCATTGCTGAGGTAGGCATTCCTATGCTCAGATCAAAACTTAACTAATTCAAACTATTCTGATACAGGAATGATTTTGAGTACATCACACTATAGACATGTGTAGACACAGTATGGACGCAGCCATCTGTTTGTAAATAGTCTACTGTAAGATAAAAAAATTCCTCGCAGCCTGGATGGTAGAAACTAGATCCAGGGTCTTGATTTCCGCATCTCAAACTAGTACGATTCTATCCATGTGAATGAATGTGTCGAAGTTGAACATGGTAGAAACCACTTGATTACCAGTCAATGATGTAAACTGTTAACAAGTGTGAGAGTAACCACCAATAATGTCAGTGGCTCTCAAAGTACCCAATACAATCCATGAAATGTGAATGAATGAGCTGAAGTTGAACATATCACAGAATCATTCGATCGAAGGTCAATGATGCAACCTGTCATCGAAAGCGAGAAACCTACCATTGAGGCATGCAGATTTCAAGGTACTGACGATTTCTAGATCAACTTTCTAGATAATGAGTTGTCGTCGATAGAAAGTGATCCATTGTAGGTGAGCCCACAACACGAAATCATAGATCAAGTTTTTAAAAATATATTTGCAAGGACTGACTCAGGGATGGTCAAAAATGGATGACAGATATTTTGCAGATGAATGGTTTATTTGAACTGTCCTCTTGAACACATAATGACACTGTAGATGGCTTGGTAGCAATTGACCCAAGGTTAATACCCAAAAACCGAATGAAAACTTTCAAATAAGGTTTGATTAACTGTTAGGCAAAGGATTTCCCAACCCAGGTGATTGAAAGTGTCGTGTTCAAGAGTGGTTAACTAGATTTTAGAAAAATCAAAGTACAACAAATAAGTCATTTTCCTCTCTTTTCTCCCACCATTTCTAGCAAGTACCTCTTTATTTTTGACAAGCTTGAGGAGGATAACATTTGCTTGTTTATAAGCTCATCCTTCGGATGAGTCCAACTTAGTTTAAGATTCAAACCCTAAGAAGGAGTGGTTCATTCCTGTTGAAAATTAAACAGGTCCTTTACTGTTAAATTTTAACGAGTCCAGTATAGGAGAAACTCGGTGTTTTTCAATTTTAGGGAGTCAGAAGAAAAAACTTAAGAAAACTCCATGGGTGTACTTTTTCGTAAGTTTAGTCTCTCGAGCCCGGAAAAGGATAAAATAATGTGGGAGAGAACTCTATTGACTGTAATTAGTCAACGTATACCTTTTTCGTAAATAGTCCATTTCAGTCCGTAAAAGGGGTAAACTTATACTGAAGGGACGATTATTCATTTAATTTAACGAGTTTGAACAATCAAGTACTCGGAAATATTTTCATGTTTAGAGAGTTTGAAAAGGGCTTAAAAGAGAACTCCAATGTTTCGCTTTTTCGTGAATTTTTTAAAGAGTCTGAAAAAGTGATAAAAGTATACTCTTTGTTGAAAAATGATCAATTCTCCTGAAAAAATCCAATTTCTGCACAAAAACTTGAAACATTACACATACCTGTTTAAAATAAGTAAAAATGTTTTCAAAATACCCTTTTTAAATGTGAAAAATAAACAAATTAAAAATTCATCTATTCGAAAAAACTTATAAAAAGGACTTTTTTAACTTCATTTTTACCGTTCAAGTTCAGAGTGAAAAGTAGAAGCTTTTGGGTGAAAAAGTTCCTGTGAAGATTCTGGAAGATCCGTCCGACGAAATCGAGAACCGTCAGTCCCAGGTAATCCACAACCTCTTAATCTCTCTTTTCATCCATTTACAATTCTTTTTAGGCTTTAGTTTTTATCTTTTAAGGGAAAAATATGTTTTAAGAAATCGCCCGCGGGGGTCCGCAGGCACAACACACAGGACCTGCGGACCCCGACCTTTTTCTATGTAGAAAAAGGTCATGGGTCCGCACTTTTTATATAGAACACATGCGTTCCTACGCACTGTGTACGAAGGAAAAGTGTGGTCCCCGCACAATTGAATTTCAAAATCAAAATTTTCATTTCCCGCCGAAAAATTTTCAAATCAGATTGTTCGAACTTATCTTTTTATACATTGTAGGATTAGCAAGATGTTGATTTGGAGAGAACATGAGCACGAGGATGCGGATGATGCCGCGATGCTCCATTTTCCCACAATGCAGGCTTTAAGAACATGCCGTTTGTATAAATTTTGGGCCATTTAGGGCATGAGGGCACAGGTAGACCTCTTGACATGGCTGGTAAACAGGTGGAACGTGCAGGGCCAGTGTTTCATTATTGGCGGCCACCGGCTCGAAATTGAGCTGGAGGATATTTATTTTCTGACTGGTTTGTCCAAGAGGGGCGAACAACTTTCCTTGTTTGGGACTAGGCCAGGTGGCCAAACTGTCGTTAGCCTTCGACAAGAGTTCTGTAATGATGAAGCAGACCCCAGGGACAAACGGATTGATATAAAAAATATCATCCATCCCGAGCTGAAAGTAATTGCGTTTACTGTTACCAGACTATGTGGGAGTGCCGCACTGCATGTGGCTACCAGTTCCCAGATGCGTATTGTTGTGGATTGTTTTCGAGGCACCATTTTCAACTGGTGCGAAGCTGTGTTGGCCAATGTAAAAGGCCAACTGACTAGAGCGAAAAATGGAAAACTAAATAACTTTGGATATGGATCCATCGTGGTCACTTTTTCTCTAGAGAGGGTACCCATGCTAGCTCCGTAAAGTATTCATGTTGATGCTGGTCAACCCTGAGAACCTAGGATGGTTCGTTGGGTTGCATTGATGGCCCGTCACGGTATTGAGGGCGCTGAGATTGTTCGATTTCCTCCTTCATATTTTCGTTGGCTGGACCACCAAATTTTTGTCATCGAGGAATTTCCATACGCCGGGATAGATTTCCGCGGCGACCGGGAGATGACTCTCCCAGCAGGGGAACAGTGGGATGAATCAGGTAAAATCATTTTCAACGAATTTTAAGTTCTAATTTTTTTTTTTTTAATTTTTGATCGTCTTGTCAATTAATAACTAAAAAGTTTTTATGAATGCAGATGTGGGTCCACGGCGACCAGCCCATCTCTAGCCCTATGACAGAAGACAACCAGTTGCAGTCGCACCAGCCCCAGTAGGCCAATCAGCGGAAATTTTGTCTGATTTAGAGCATCATCTAGAGCGTCTGACTCTAGATATTACAGAGACAAACATAGATGAGATCCCACTCAGATTGCAAAGATACGTGATTGGTGTTCCACGACCTTTTAGAAGGTTCTTGTGTAGGGTGGCTCGGGCAGTGGTTTCTTATCATGATCACCATCAGTGATGGGATGATCGTGTTGTAGACTCATGTTTTTGACTTTTTGTGTTACCATTTGCTGATCATAAGGTGTTTCCAACCTATGATCGAAGACGATGTATATTTTTTTAAAAACATTCTATACTATGATATATCACTATTTACCGGCTATCTGTGTTCATATTATGGATGTTGTTTGTTTTACTGTTTTGATCATTGCAAATGTCGATTTATCATACTAGAAGCAACTGCATCTGCTAATGTATTTAAATTTCTTGGGATATGTTGATATTCAATGTAATCAAATTCACGTTCCAAGAGACGAACTCTTAAAAATAACCGTAATAACACTAGATTTCTAATGGCATAAACCCTATTTAATTGTAATACAACAAGTTCAGAATCCAACCTAACAATCAAACTCCGAATTCCAAATGATATGGATTCAGATAATAACTCAATCACTACACTATACTCGACAATGTTATTCGTTGTTTGACCAAGGCTTACCCCATGCATGGATACTAACTCATCAGAGGGTGAATAGATAACCCAAGTTGCGGAAGAAATGTTCTGTGTACTACGACAAGCACCATCAGCAAAACCAATGTAGGTTTGAAGAGATGTTGACATCTGCAATATCAAGAGTAAAACTCAAATAAGCAGGAAAAGTGATAAACACGCTTCTAAACTAAGCACGCTTTTCTAATCTAAAACACACCAGCAGTAAAGAAATCTAATCTAATAAAAAATCTCCATACCAAGTTTTAAGCATAGTATCGCTTTAGATAAAGTCCATTTCTGGGTTTATCTAAAGGGACATCGTCAAAATCTATCAGCTCATAGGCCCCTTTCGCTAACTTTCGCTTGACAATGAAAGGGCCATGCCAGATGGGCACGAATTTCCCAGCTCCTAGCTTATCGTTGGCTTGATCATAAACTAAGACTAGGTCTCCTTCTGAAAAATTTCGAGGGGTCACACTTCTATCATACTGAGCTTTTATTCATTTAACATGAGCCTCGTTTGCTATTGCAGCATTTCGTCGATTCTCATCCAGCTGAGCTAAGTACAAGAAACGTTTCTCCTCCTCAGACGTAGCTGGGAGTAATTCTATGGCTAATTTTAGTGACGGAATTTCGCATTCAATCGGCAACATAGCTTCCAAACCGTAAACGAGTTGAAAGGGAGTGAAACCAGTTGATGTTTTTACTGAGGTTCGATATGCCCAAAGTGCTGAAAATAACATGGAATGCCAATTTGTTTTGTGAATACCAATAATTCATCTAATCATGGTGACTAAAACTTTATTTATAGCTTTGACCAGACCATTAGCTTGCGGATAATACGGAGTGGAACTATCGTAGCACAGGCCAAGTTGATCTGTCAGTTCTGTCATCATGACATTTCGAAAATGACTTCCATGATCTGTAATAATGGCTTGAGGAACACCGAACCTAGCAATTATGTGATTAAATATGAAAGTTGCAACAATTTTTCCGTCAGCCGAAAATGTAGGCATCGCCTCGGCCCATTTAGTAAAATAATCTATTGCTAAGATAATATATGCATGCCCCCCGGCCGAGTGAGGGTTACATGTAATAAAATCGATACCCCAATTCATGAAAGGACCAACAACAATTATGGGATGAAGAGGAGCAGGTGGCGCACACATCTTACGATCAAAAAGTTGACAATTGTGACATTTCCGGACTGCATAAATACAATCCTTGAATAACGACGGCCAGAAATAGCCAGCACGCAATATCTTTTGGGTTGTTGCATACCCAGACATATGACCGCCACATGCTCCAGAATGGCAGTCATTTAAAACCTTTTCAGCTTCTTCATGAACAAGACAATGTCGTAAAATCGAATCCACTCCACGACGATAAAGTGTATCACCAATGATATTATACTGTTGGGATTGGAAGCGTATTTTCCGTCGCTGAGATCGTGAGATTTCAAGCTGAAAAGATTGGGTTTGGAGATAAACAATAATATCTCCATACCATGGATCGAGAGTACTGATAAGAAACAGAGATTCGTCCGCAATGGGCTCTTCTGCCAAAGTTTCAGTATCAGTAGAGGGAAAATCACACATCAGTTCTGCAAATACCAAAGGTTTCTTTGCCTTGGATTTCTCAAACTCCAAGTCAAATTCCTGTAGGATGACGATCCATTTGGAATACTTGCCCCCTAGCAATTGTTTGGTTAAGTAATTTTTCAACTTCGGATTTAATAGCAGCAGCTTTTCTAGGATGTATCTAACGTAAACGTTGACGAACAGGTTTGGCATCCGGGTAAGTCGTGATTTCATGTACGACGATTGACGGATCAATTCCTGGAATTTCTTCATAGGACCAGGCAAACACATCACAGAATTCTTGAAATAGGGCTTTATAAGCTTTAATTTCATCTTCAGTACATCAAGCACCTATATGAATGTTTTCAATTATTCCTGGTTTTACTGAAATGTCAATTGGAACCGTTCGAGAAATATTTTCCAAATTTAACTCAGAATCAGGATTTTGCAATGGATTATGGGGTTCTTGGACATATTCAGCGGTAAAAATTGAAGCGAAATTATCTTCAAAATGATCTTCAGGTAAAAACGAAGATCGGTGATGCAGATCTTCCCATGGTAAATCATCAACGGACAAAAATTCACAGATGTGCTCATCAATATGAACAACATCAGGAAATGTTGTTGTGGCTGAACTGGATATAGAAAGTGATTCCTCACGGAACCCATTCATTGGATCATTTTCGGTTGAAGAGGGGTCGGAAAGTGACTGTACAACCTGGTATGCAACTTCAAATGGACTCAAAGGCATCATGCCATCAATTGAATCTAACTCGGAGTCGAAAGGTACGATCCAAGGATCATCAAACATAATAGTGTCTGATGAAATCATGTGAATAGTTGCAACAGAAGGCGATACGTTAGGAGGAGGAAAGGAAAAATTTCCTAGTAAACCAAAATCTTTAACCAATCCTACTCCAACATCCTTATAAGGGATAGCCGCTTTACCAACGTGCTGGATTGTTTCTGTAGAGGCTGGGTCGGAAGAGAAATAAGTTAACTGATCTATTATGACGATCTTTCCTTGATATGGAAATTTTATGAGTCAAAAGACCGAAGAAACAACAAAATTCATAGCATAAGACCAAATGCGACCCAGGAGAAGGTTGTAATCTAGAGGGGTATCAACCACTTCCACATCTAGATTTACGGTTTTACCTTCGACCCCTATGGGTAAATCCTGCAAAATACCAAAAGGGTGGAAACCTCGACCATCAAAAGCCTTAAGAATCGTCGGAGATTGGTTGAGTGTAGGAGAACCAAGCGATTTCCAACACTGAATCGACATAATACACGTTGAAGCTCCCTCATCAATCACAGTCCGATAGATCGGTCTGTTTTTTACTAACACTGGTATCTGGAAAGCCATTTGATGAGGTAGACGAGGTGTACTATTTTCTAAATCAAATATTATAAGATTAGAATCCTAAACATCTACAGCTCCTATAGAAGACAAAAGTAATTTACGCTGTGCTAGGCATGATTGCAGCACTTCCAAAGCTGACATTGCTGAAGGAGAAATAGCTAAGTCTTCAACAATGTTGTAATTCTGAGCAGCTCTCGCATGTGGATTGAAAGCTGATTTACGAAGAACACCTTTAGCAGGCGGTTTGATTATTAAGTCTGGATTTTGTTTCTCGATCTGTAGCGAACCAAAAACAGGAGGAGGCGTAGTTGATGTATTTGCATTAGAAGATTCTTCTTCTTTACCATCAACAAGACTCTTAGTACCATAATCTTGTGATCGCGTCGCAATCCTTACATGAGACATCATCAAAATAGGTTCTTCTGAAGTTGTCGAAGTAGAACCAACCATTTTGCTATCTTGAGTCGGAAAAGGATCCTTCAAGACAGCAAGTTGTTGTGAACCTTTAACGAATTTTGCAACCTCTGCTCGATGTGGGCATTCCTTAGTAAAATGATCTCGTCACAAATATAACAAGGATAATGAGGTTTGCGTTTTTCATCATTGGATTCATTTTTATCAGTTTTCTCTTTTGAATTATTTTTATTTTTATTCTTCCCTTTCTTTTTACCACCGGATTTAGATTTAGCCGTATATGTCTCTACGACGTGAATGTCGGCAGAAATTTCAGGGGAAGATTCTCCTTTCGGGGAATCTGGTAAAGTTATAATAGGAGAAGAATTCTTTAAAGATTTCTTCTTACTTTTTCTATTGACCATACCAATCATACCATCAGCGACATGAGACCCTGAAGGAGCAGCAGCTATTTGTCCTTGTTTTGGAAGGTCGGGGATTTTTTCGTGTAAAGTACCTGACTGCGTATAAACGAGGTCAAGGTACTGAGCTTGAGCAATCACTTGCTCCTCAGTAACAACACCAACCTTAGCTACATCTTCAGTAATCTTGGGTAACAATGATTTAACAAACCATTCTACCAAAATTTGATCCGGAATATAAACTTTCACCAAACGTCTTCTACATCGCCATTCATGAATATGATCAGAAATATACGTAGATGTAGATTGTTTTAGTGAAGTTAACAATTCCGTGCCATTGTCGTATCTGACAGGAAACTAAAAATGAGTCAAGAAGGCAGTTGCTAACTGACTGAAGTTATGAAACGAGCCTCGTGGTAACTCAATGTACCATTTGGCTGCAAGACCAATAAGATTTCTTTGGAAAAGACGTAAGCGAATCGAATCATCAATGATTGAATTAGATGCACACCAGAGGTGATAAGTCATGACATGATTTGATGGATCCTCTCTTGACTTACCTTTGAATTTGGGTATATCACTGGGAAACTTATGCGCATTGGCGGCCAGTACGGATAATAGAAAATCGGATCATTCGTAAGGCGCGTCAAATTAGGTAAATCGAAAGTTGCAATAAATGGTAATTGACGGTTAGGGTCACGAAAACCTTGAGTAGCCAAAGCAGTTCCAGGAGGTGGATACCCAGGATAATTGGGAATCAGATTTGCATTAGGAATTGTGTAACCTCCTGGAAAACCAGGATTAAACGGACCAAACTGGGGTTGTTGAGGCTGCTGATAAGTATAGCCAGGGTACGGTTGATACTGATAACTTGGATTTTGTGAACCGAGACCGTATTGAGGATATCCCTGGTACGGTTGATACGTGAATTGTGGTTGACTTGTGAAAACTGTACTTGTACCGGCTTGTCCTGCAGGCATCTGAACCGAAGTCTGAACTGAAGATCCTGACTGGGGTACAGAGACTTGATGGATTTGCATGGATACAGGGATAGCCGAAATCAGAGTTACAGATACTCCAGAAATAGGTGTTACAGGTTGAACAGACGTTGCAGTAGTTTGAGGCGGAGTCTTAGGTGAACTAGGCCCAGCCTGCTGAATAGAACTAGGTGCAGAAGTTTGAATAGTTGGCTGGACAGGTTGCTGGGTTAAACCAGAAACCAAAGGCTGCCCAGGTTGATAAGGCAGCTGCACGTTAGGCTGCATAGGCTGTTGATACTGGGATGGATCCCACGCCATATTCATTCCGAGGTACTGTCCCGCAGAAGGTTGAACGTAAGGACCATAACCTGGTTGAACGTAGGGTTGACAAGTAAGTGGTAAATTTCTGGCTCCTTGAACAGATGGCTGACCAGAAGGCTGTTGGTAACTTTGAATTGGGTACTGACCTTGAGGTTGATAACCCTGAGGTGCGTACTGAAGCTGGGGTTGATAAGGACCCTGAGGAGCATATTGAGTTTGGGGTTGACCCTGTGGTATGTACTGTCCTGAAGGTTGATATCCTTGAGGTATGTATTGTCCTTGGGGTTGTCCCCCAGACTCGAATTCCAAAAAAAACACTCAAAATTCACCTAAAAATGATAATCAGATCATTTTCTTTCAATGAAAGTCTAATTAAGGAAGATTTATAGAATGTAATTCTTTTAATGAACAATTCCTTCTTTAAACATAAAGAACAATTGAAAGAAAATATTTTTGTCTTTTCAACAATAACTCCAAATGAAACAAACTATCAAAACTCATAATAAAATCCTTTCACTTTCAAAAACTTGAAGCTATAAAAAAAATTCCTTCAAAAGAGATCTACAAACTTCTATGAAAATCACTCAAAACTATCAAACCAATTCTGAGATCTACAAATTTTAATAACCTATTTGAATAAAAGCTTTAAATTTTTTTTTTTGAAGAATGTTTTACTTAGTTATTCAGCAAAATAAGGATCTATTCCTTCAGAATAAAAAAACAGATCAAAAACACTCAATTATGTTTTTATAAAAAATGAAATTCAAAAACCAATAACAAAGTCTCTTTTCGAAGATTTGCAAAGAAACAGGCAACTCTATTTCTCAATGAAGGATGATTTCACAATCAGGTCGGATTCAACAAAAGACAAAAGACCAATGTAATCTTAGGTATTTCAAACAGTCAATGCTTTGAATCACTACAAAGACCAAGTGAAAGACAATCCAAAACGCAAAACTTCTAGAAAATCATCGAAACACCAATACTGCTAAGATTCATTCATAGAAATATTTTGACAGAAACAATCATCAATCTGGGCAGAAATCAAAAACTATAAATTAAAATAAAGATAAACTAAATAAATAAATCTAAAGGTTTTTCAAAATTTTAACAGGGTCTGCAGGTTTGCAGAAGGAACAGGTGCAGTACTGCACTGTCTACTAAAGCAAAAATGCGAAACTGCCCGCACTGTGCAAAGAAGGCAAAGTGTGATCCCAGGAAAAATTAGAGAAAAACATAAAAGATCTCAAAATTTTTAAAAACAAAGAAAACCTAAGCTACCCAGGCAGATGTCTATCAATCAAAAACTAGGAAAAACGTTTCCTCAAATCAAAATAAAAGAGAACCAAAAACAACAAGTTCTTTCCCTAGTGGAGTCGCCAATTTGTTGGCGGATAAATCCGTCTTGCGGACAAGACTGATCTCCCTAGTACTAAAATTATCTAGCAACAAACAGCCAAATAGAATAATCTTTCTCTAAGCATATATGATCTATGAAAAGCTCTATAGAGGTGTTAAGGACTTACCGTTTGTCCAGTGCTTGTTTGAAGTCGTTATCGTCCCTCGCGCGCTTGAAGGAGTTTTCCTCACAAACCTGCAGTCACAAACAAGCAAAATATTACATAGCACCTGTATAGAAATCATCATAAACCATGCTCATCATAGTGATCAAGGAATCTACGAAATAAACCATTGATTGAAAGCTTATTGAGAAAAATGAGTATATTTGTATTAATTTCAAAAGAAGAAAATCCTTACAACCTGAGCCTTGATGTTGCACAGGACTTTCCGGGGTTTGAAGCAGGAATCTCCTTTACTTTGATAAGCTCTGCACTCCTCCAACCAAGATGAATAGAGGTATGTAATCTCTCCTCACAAAAGTCTTAATCAACTGAGTTTGAATCTCAACAGCACTTAACTTCAGATATTCTAAAGCTTCAACTCCCTTTGAGGCTACCCAATGCCTCTTTTAATAGTAGAATAGAGGAGCTTTCTTGTTCCAACTATGAAGGGATAGAATCCTCCTTCAAAGGGATAAGCTCCTCACATCAAGGGGTTAGCTCCATAAGATAAGGGATTCATGCACCTCATAAGAGCGGTTCTATCCCCGCAAGATATTTTCTGGAAGCTTCTAGAATTCACTTTTATTGAGATTTTTATAAATTACTTGCGCCTTTTTGATCTTACAGGGGTCCGCACTTTTAACACAGATAAAGTGCGTTTAGGTACGCAAGAGAGCTGAACATTAGGTGTGGAACCGCAAGCAAGATAGAAAGAAAGTGCGACACCAAAGTTTAGGAGATTTTTAGGAACATTTCTCTGATTTTCAAGGCTTGGCATGAGGAACTGATATGTTAGACTTGCAAAGGGAGAAGTATGAGTGATAATGAGCTCATACAGTTAACAGAATGTCAAGGTGACAATTTTCAGTGTAACATGGTGCCATGATTATTATGCAATTGATAGCCAAATGCCTCCCCAATAGATAGCTTGAGTAGTAAGATAAATTCAAAGGGTTTACCTTGGGGAAGTACACAAAAGCCACATTCCATGATCAGGAAAAGAAAGCACATGTAGTCCTTGAAAGGATCCACACTGATGTCTGTGGACCTTTCTCGACAACCTCCACTGCCAGGCATAAATATAATGCTATCTTTGTGTATGATTTCTCATGGAAGTGATAGATATTCTTCATGTGGAAGAAGGATGAGACATTCTCCAAGTTACTAGAATTCAAGGCACTCATTGAGAAAGAAACCATTAAGAAGGTGAAGGCTCTTAGGAGCAACAATGGAGATGAATACTTGTAGAATGAGTTAAAAAATGTATGTACAAAATAAGGAATTCAACGAAAGTTGAAAGCACCCCACAACCCACAAAAAAATGGGGTGGTTGAGAGAAAGAATCGTAATATTGTGGGATAAACGAGGGCAATGTTGCATGACCAAGTCCCACTACTACATTTGTGGGTAGAGGCATAAAACATAGCAATATACTTGTAGAACATGAGTGCTCATTAGATTCTAGGAATGATTACACCAAAGGAGGCTTTCTCGGGGAGAAATTTGAATGTCTCACTTTAGGATTTTTGGAGCATTTGTTTATCTCCATGTATCCAAATATTCTAGGAAAAAGCTTGAGCCAAAAACTGAGTTGGGGGTATTTATGGGTTGCACAGAAAATCCTCACAACTACTACGTTTACTTACCATCCCTCATAATGGCAGTTGTGGGAAGGGATGTAAATTTTGATGAGGAGAAAGAGATGCATTGCTATCTTGATAGGTAGCTTAAAATTCCACTAGGAGAGGAGATTTTAGCTCCAAAAGGAGAAACCTCAGGAAGTTGTGGAGCAACCACAATATGAGGAATAGAGAGTGTAGACATACACTCAAGCATAACCATCCAAAGAAGGAAGAAAATGAACCAGAGAAGCTGAGAGGCTAATACTTGATGCTATAGAGAATGTGGGAGCACCCACTTCATAACGTAGGTAGAGAATGTCACTAGAATGGTACACTGGCTACATGGCTCTAATGGCTGAGCTAGTAAAGGCTTTTCCATCTTATTTCGAGAAGGAAATAGAGAAACCTATAAGGGTTGATGCAATGGTGGAGGAATATGTTTCCATTTTAAAGAACAATGTTTGGGAAATGGTCACAAGACCAACAAATAAATCAGTTATGGCTTCAATATGGCTCTTCAAGGTAAAGCATGCAGCAGATGGAAGCATAGGGAAGTATAAGGCCAGATTTGTGGCCAAAGGATTATCTCAAGTTGAGGGAAATGAATATGAGGAAATATTTTCTCTTGTCTCAAGGCATTCATCCATTAGATCAATTATTTCACTATCTGCGCAATGGGGTGGAAGATCTACCATATGGATGTAAAAAAAACATTCCTTAATGGATTTATTGAGTATGAGGTGGTCATCAAACAACTAGAAGTTTATGAGACCTTTGATCGATATTCTCATGTGTTAAGACTCAAGTGAGCGTTGTATGGCCTCAAGAATGCACCCCATGCTTGGTACAACAAGATTGACATCTATCTCACTGTTTTGGGCTTCACCAAAAGTGAAGCTTATGCAAACCATTATCATATCTTGGTAGAGGGTAAATTGTTTATTATTTTCTTATATGTTAAATATTATATTTTTAATGGGTGATGATAAGTTGATCAGATCTTGCAAGGAGGACCTTGCAAGAGATTTTGAAATGAAGAGCATGGGACTCATGCACTACTTCCTTGAATTGGAAGTATGGAAAGGAGATGGGGAATTGTTTGTCTCTGAAGGCAAGTCTACAAATGAGATACTGAAGAATTTTCACATGGAGAGTAGTAAACCCATGGAGACACCTCTAGCAACCAACTGGAGGAAAGAGGATCATACTTCTGGTGAAGTAGTAGAGCCTACCATTTATCGGTAGCTAGTGGGTTCACTGATGTATCTTGCGAAAATGTGATTATATATGTGCTATGCAGTCAAACAACTTAGTCAAGCTATGGTTAGGCCAACCAAATTATTTTGGAGGGCAGTTAAGAATGTTCTAAGGTACCTCATAGGAACCACCCAGTTTAGACTATGGTAGAGCTAGATAGAGGGAGTGAAGTTGTGTGGCTTCACAGATGTAGATTGGGTAGGAATTCCATCAAACCTGAAGATTACATTAGGAGGAACTTTCAGTTTTGGGTTTGCAACATTTTCCTGATATAGCAGGAAGCACATATCGTCGAACTTAGCTCAGTAGAAGCATAATGCATGGTTGGAATTCAAGCAACATGTGAAACAATCTGTATGAGAAATATTCTTGTGGGACTGTTTGGTTAGATGATGGATCCTACTCTTATCTAAGGTGACAATAAAAGTTTCATTAATCTCTCTTAAAATCATTTTTTTCCACCTGTGGATTTACATAATGTAGCCTTCTTGAGAAATAAGAAAATCTAAATGCCTGATTTATATGATGTAAAGTTTTTAAGAAATTATCAAATTTAAATGGTTTTTATTTTTATTTTTTTAAAAACAATACTTTAGTGCATGATTAGATGTAGTTAGATTTAGTGCATGTTACATGCACTTAAACTTCTAATAAAATTTAAATATTTGTTTAAGTGTTTTTAATATAATTTAAATATTGGTTTTCACTACTTACCTGTTATTAGTGTCAGTATATAAAGCCTATCACCAGTGATCAAATGGGCTCCTATCATGTCTTTTTCAGGTCTCATAGTCAATTTTTTATCATTTCATTAGATTTTCAGGTAAAAATTTGGTCAGTCGGTATTACGTCTAGGACTATTTCCATTCCTTCCAATATTTTCACATGCTAGTCCTTGTCATTACTTAGCTGAGTGTATCATCATTCAAAGATCATCATCATCATTATAGTCATCACCATCATGATTTCATTCAGTTAAGTGTCTCCATTAAGTCATCAGGGTTTCAAGGTCACCAAATATGTCATTTCATGCATAAAAGCCGACAACTAGAGGAGTGGTAATAGGAAAGTTTGTTCAATAAAGTTTGATTTCAAAATGTAATTTATTGTTTCTATTATGTAATAATTTCCTAAGTTATAAATTGCAATTAAAGGTTCGAAGGCTACAAGTTTCTAAAAATAAAGTGAGATTCATGAGGTGGGCCATCCTACCTCATTGATGAAATGACTCCAAAGCAAGCTAAAAAAGACGAAAGAAAAAATCATTTGCACTCTTATATCCTCCTACCATCGAGATCCCCTCTCCCATTGGTAAGAAAAACCGGTTTTCTACCTCTCATTGGAAAAAACTTGCAAGTGTTGCATACAGGAACACTGTGTTGCGGACAACGCTGTGCATAGAGACACTTCGTTGCGCACAGGGAGACTAGGTTATACATCTGGTTGAAAACACACATTTTCTTGTGGGGTGAAGCACAACTATTTCCAAGGGTTTTACTTTCTTGAAAAAGGTTTTATTAGCTTAAAGTAAGTAATTAATACCATTTATATCAACCCTTGCATCATATTTGCCTAAAATTCAAGCTAATTCCTTCTCTAGGGTCTCTCTTGCTTTTTTAGTCTCATAGTCACCACACTTCATTTTCCAAGGAAAAAAAATCTTTTGATGGATTTCTACCCTCCCTGACACCTAAGACCATCTCCCACAGCCTTCGTATCCCCTCATTTCCAATTCCCAACTCCCAATCCCTAAACCCTAGCCCAATTATGCAATTTTGGGCAATTTTCATAGCTAGGATTGTGCAAAAATTTCCTAGCCCAATTCCCTCACTCATTTCACTCCATTTCACTTCCTAAACCTTCCTAACACCCTTCCCTACTTCCCTAATTTTTCCTATCCCCATTTTCCTCTCCTAACTCCTCCATCCTACTCCATTTCTCCATTCCCTTGTTTTTCACTATTAGGGTTTTCCCCTTGCAAAGTACATATGAAGGGAGATAAGAGGCCTTAAAAAAAGGGAGGAAAAATTTCAAGATATGAACCACTCAAAAAACATGAGATAATGTCATCTCCACTTGCCACGCAATGCCAAATTCTAAGAAATCATAGCTTTACCTTTCCGGTTTACAATAAACACATGAACAATTTTGATTCAAAATGTGTTTCTGACCAAATAGAGATGATTTTTCCAAAAGTGAAAGAATTTTTTTTCCATCATAGACTAAACCTCCTTCAGTTTATACACAGGTATTATATTTTAATTTTGACTTTAGAAAGGCACCCAAATATGGCCTCCAAAAGTTCGTCACGCATCTGCAATTTCTGATAAATTTTGATGAAATTTCACTATAATTTTTGGCAATTTTCAGTTTCATTTTTGTAAAATTCAAGGGGTTAAATTAAATGAATGTAAGGGGTTAAAGTAAATTGTGAATGGGTAAAATAGGGTTACTTAGGCATGTTATCCTCCATTTCGTGCTTTGAGGAAATGCCCCATGATGGTTAGGAAAAGGAGGAATTGGTTGAGTAACCTCCCTTATATGTAGTAGACAGTGGATACTGTGGAATTGAGCTTTGGAATACTAGTGCATTTGTGAATTTCACAAGAACTAATAGAAAAAAATTGCAACTATTGTGGTGGGATTCACGTGTTATGTGTTTTAACGGTGTTTTTATTTCTATGATCATATGTTTGAATGTATTGTAACTTCCATTTCTATTTCCATGCTTCATGTGTTTTATTTCTAAGATGATAAACAAAAAACATTGATTTAATGCTCTTTTTTGGAGAATATTTCACATTTTTTTTCATATTCTTCTGATATAAATGAATTCATGAGATTCATGCTCGTTTTGAAACCCTATCACTCTACCCTATACACAAATATACCTTTAAAGTGATAAAGTATGTGCCTACCTTGCCCCATTACATCTCTACATATTTGATTTTCAGAGCCCTGACCTAGTCCTCCTAGACCTAAGCCACCATCAACAACGAAAATCAAATCAACTAAACCCTGATCTAAACATACCTAGCCTAATATCCTTTACACTCCAGTCAATTGACTGTGATCTCATTGAGAGATTCCTCTCAGCCTAGTAGGGCTAGCTACTAGGTCAAAGTGGTATGTGGTTACCTTTGCTAGTCTCCTTTCACCCTTAAGAGAACCAGTGCAGTGCTAACATTATGGCGTCATTGCCGAGGAGCGAGGTGACATATCTTCCCCGAGAAAGAACTAAAATGATCAGATTTGATTGCTGATGGTGAATAGTTATCAAGTAGAAGAAGGTTGTGCATGATTCACACGGCGACTCTAGTGTCGAAGAATCCAAATGTTCAAAATTTTCAGGGCGACTCCATTGTTCAAGAGCTGATAGTTTGAATAAATTCTTGGTGACTTCATTGTTTTCAAGATGGATTCAACTGCTCGAAGGTATGCTACTATGAATCGAGCTCATATTCCTGGTTTTCTAAATCAGATTCCTTGTATAGATTGGCAAACTAGTATGTCAAAGTTTAAAAGTGAGGATGGAGAAGATGCTAGTTTGCATTTGGTCAAATTTCATTTTCATATTCACAGACTATAGATCGAGTTTCCAGAAGATTGTCTGATGAAGATGTTTATGGATACCTTGGAGGAAAAAGAAAGATCATGATATGAAGGTCTACCATCATCTAGTTTATATTCTCGAAAGGACTTTCATTCAGTTTTTCTTTCAACATTATCAAAGATCTAATTCTTCCTTGTCAATGATTGATAGTTGTTGTGAGATCTCTGAAAATTTCATTGAGTTTCTTGAAAATTTGTATGGGGATGAAGAGTGTCTAGATGATGATGAGATCATAGAAGCCATTTATGATTTTTCCTCCCAACAATAAATAGTAGCATCCTCCTTGGATGAAACAGAATCAGACCAAAAAAGAGAAATTCCTATTCCCAATCCTGAAAATGAAAATCATCAAGCCAATAATTACTGCTATAAAACTATGTTTTCTCCTCTATCTGAGGATGAGATATATCAACTCCTGAACAATCATGATACAACCCAAGCTAAAGCAGGTTTGTTGTGTTCACATAGTCACGAAAGTGTTAGTGAAACTTCTTCCATAATTGAAAATGAAAATCTGAGTTTAAATGATGGCAATCATGAAATTGATGAAACTGTACCGAAGTTGTTGTGAGTAAGCCAATTTGTGATGATTATTTCCTGCAAGGAGATCGGCTAACAGAGACCGTTGTCTTTCATGAAGAGGATAGGGCTTTCATGTTTGACAATCTTGAAGAATGTTTTATGTTCAAGGATGATTTAGATTGTGAACTCGAGGAGTATGAGCCTAAGATAAACAACGTGCAATAGATAGAGTCAGAGTTTCCCATTCTTGAGGAATTTACAACCAACATTCATATAGAATAAGGTAATACTTCCCTATGCCTTCCTATAGATGAACAACTAAGTATTATTTCAAATCGAAATGAAGGGTGTCATTAGGGGAATTTTGAGGTCTAAAATGGGCCTCATAAGGAAATAATAAAATAATAGCTAAACCAATAAAATAATATTTACATTCTTAAATATTTTGTACTTAAATAACTTAAAATAAAATATAAATATAAATTTATAAATTCTTAATTATATTATATGCTATTAATTAAAATTTAGATTATTTAAATTGTATAATAACATGTAATTAATATATTATGCAATATAATACAATATAATATAATATAATAAATGTATAGGGATATGCATTGTTTCTTTCAAGAAATATGAAATGACAATAATATATTTTTATTCAAAAAGTGTGAAATGACATTTATTATGAGTACTTTACTTTGACTTTAAAAGTACTTAGACCACTACCATGATTAACTACGAGTTTTTATCCACCATTAAGAATGTGACAAGTAAGTACCTTTAACTCAAGCAATGCCACCTCAACCATTAGGGATAATTTCATCCCCTAAAATGTGATTGATTCTCATAAAGTGAATTTTGATTGTACATTTTCCTTAGGAGACCCATTTTAGACCTCAAAAATCCCCTAATGGCTTGTGTTTTTGCTGGATCTAAAGACAAGGTAACATTTTAGTTTTTTGAAGATCCTTTTATTAATTTGCTACAATTAGTAGGGAAGATGTATTTTCTTGTTTTCATGGACTAGAAGCACATGTTCTATGGACACTTGGAGTGGCATAGTTTTTTTTTTCTTTTTTTTTTCTTTTTTTCTACGTGCTTGAGGAAAGTGAGAGCAGAATTTAAGTAAGTAGTCATCCGCTAGATTGGTTACACTGGAAGGATCACTTCACATGATTGTACATATGTCTTCAACAGGAAGGTGGTTGTCATTAGGATTTGAAGCCCTCAAGTCTCGATGATATGCTGCCATTAATAAGTTTTGTAATTTTTTATTTTAGTCAGAGTCAGTCACTTTATCATGTCAAGTTTTCAGTATTTAATTTGGTTTTTAACTTTTGACTGCATGCCCAATGGTATGGCTACTTGGTCTACGGTGTTCTTGATACCTCCAAGGAGCTTCCATCCCCGACTGGAGCCAATGTTAGTGTCAGTATATACAACCTGTCACCAGTGGTCAAATGGGCTCTTATCATGTCTTTTTGAGGTCTCATAGTCAAATTTTTGTCATTTCATTAGGTTTTCAAGTAAAAATTTGGTCACTGGGTATTAGGTCCATGAGTATTTACACTCCTTCCAAAATTTTCCAAAATTTTCACATGCTAGTCCTTGTCATCACTCAGTTGAGTGTATCATCATTCAAAGATCATCATCATCATTATAGACATCACCATCATGATTTCATTCAGTTCAATGTCTCCATTAAGTCATTATGGTTTCAAGGTCACCAAAATTTTGCTGGCTTCATGTGACAACCAGAAATTGGTGAGAGTAGTAATAGGAAATTTTGTTCAAGTCAGAAAGTTTGATTTTAAAAATGTAATTTATTATTTCTATTGCAGAAGCCAAGTTCCTACATGTTGCAATTAAAGTTTCATATGTATGTTCAAAAAGAAAGTGAGATTCATGAGGTGGGCCATCCTACCTTATCGATAAATGACCTAAAGTAAGCTATAAAAGACAAAAGAGAAAATCATTGCACTTTCTTATCCTCCTACCATTTGTTCTCCCATTGTCAATAAAACCGCCACTCCTTTGGAAAATATTTATGGATTGCTATAAGTATAGAAAATTAATTGCTAGGCATGGTGTTACATAGAGACACTTCGCTGTGCACGACGTTGGGCATCCGGGCAGTGAAACACACATTTTCTTGTGGGGTAAAGCACAACTATTTCCTGGCGTTTTATTTTCTTGAGGAAGGTTCTATCAACTTAAATAAGTAATTATTACCTATTTTCTCAACCCTTGTATCACTTAAGCCTAAAATGCTTCTAATTTTCTCAGTATTTTGTCTTGCTTTTTCGTTATTATTCACCACACTTCATTTTCCCCAAGTAAAATAAATCTTACCATACCTTTTACCCTCCCCTCACACCTAAAACTTCCCACAACCTTCGTATCCCCTCATTTCCAATTCCCAAGTCCCAAACCCTAAACCCCTAACCCAATTCTCCAATTTTGGGCAATTTTTTCTTGCTAGCATCTGTAAAAATTCCCTAACCCACCTCTCACTCGCTCTAACTTCCTAAACCCTCCACCCTTCCCTACTTCCATACTCTTTCATTTCCTCTCTGGACCCCCCCCATCCTTTCACTCCACTTTCCATTCACTTGTTTTTCAAAACAGGGTGTTTTCCCTTGTGCACAAATAGGAGGGAGAGTAAGATGCCTTACAACAAGGGAGGCCAAATGTCAAGATATGAAATCAATCACCACACACAGAGCATGATGTCGTTCTACCTTCCGACAAGAAATCACAAATCATAGCTTTACCTTTTCTGGGTTATGGACTCCATTTAGGCTTTGCAGTGCACACATGAACAATTTTAAGCCTAAATGCTTATGACCAAACAGGATGAATTCTTTCAGTATAGAGGTTTTTTTCCATCATATATTAAGAACAAAAACCCTCATGATAGACAAGTATTATGATTTTGGAGTAAATGCCAAAACAGATTGCAGGAGATTTTCTCAGACTTCGGGATAAATGACTTCAAGATGTTTTTTCTTGTGTCAAGAAGGTGTTTGTAGTGCTTAACTATCTCATTGTGTAGCCAAAATCTAATCTTCCAATGGTTCTTCCATATCACTATTTGGACCCTGGATGGCTCTCCACAAGTCACTATCAACATGAACACTCACATCACATGACGCCTACATAGGACAAAATAAAATGGCTGACATTCCTACCTAAAAATGCATCATTTTGGGATGTTAAATACCAAAAACATCTACACTCTTATTTTGTAACAGGTCTCATATTTTAATTTTTGACTTTAAGTGGGGCATCTAAAATAACAACAGCTTGTTACCATAATTTCGATACCAAGAAATTCTGCACTTTACAATTTTGGAGTTTCACTTTTGTAAAAGTAAATTGATAACATTAAATAATTGTGGTGGGTTAAAGTAATTTTAAATGGTGTAAATAGGGTTACTTAGGTGTCTTTATCCTCATTTAATTGCTTGAGGAAATGTCTCAGCTATTGGTTAGCAAAAGGAGGAATTAAGAGTAACCTCCTCGTATGGAGATAATGATAGATGCATGTATTTTGGATTTATTTTTAAATTGGACCTAAGAGGTATTCTGACCTCAAAGGAATATATGAGGAACTTTTCAATCATTTTCAAAGGTTGGATGTTGTGGAATTGAGTCAATGCATTATGGTATTTGTGAATTACAGAACTACTAGACATACTTTGCAACCATTGTGGTGGAACCTATGGGCAATGCATTTAATAGTGTTTTAACTTTTATGACTTTGGTGTATTGGAATGTATTGTAAAATTTAATTTCCACTTCCACAGTTTCCATGTGTTTGATTTCTAAGATGATAAACAAAATTCATTGATTAAATGTCTGCTTAAGAAGTTTCTTGTTTTGCTTACATTTTGATAGCAAACCTATTCATGAGATTCATGCTCATTTTGAATCCATCAATCTACCATATATTGACAACAGTATTTCCTAAATTTTCAATTAGCCACTCTGTTCATTACATTCTGCTATATTTTCAGTAGCCTTGACCTAGTCCTCCTAGACCTAAATCACAAACACCAACAAAAAATAAATCCAACCAAACCCTGATCTAAACATACCCAGGCCTAATATTCTTTACACTCCACCAATTGACTGTGATCTCATTGAGAGAGCTCGTGAGCCCAAGAGGGCGAAGGCTACTACATGCCAAGTGGTCTGTGGTTACCTTTGCTTGCCTCCTTTTAAATTTCTGCAGACTGCAGAGTGCTAACACCCGTAGTTACAGGTTAAGTTGAATTTAGTGTAAGCTTAATTTAAGTGTTTATATTATGTTTAAGAAATAATAAAAATTTAAATAATTAAGTGTTTGGTGCTATTAATTTAAGAAAAATAATAAAATTTAAATGTTTTTTTTCTAACACTACTTAGATTTAGTTAGCTTTAATGCTTCAATTGTTTCTCTAATTTTCATTGGGTTATGTACTTAATTTTTTCACCACTATTGAATATATAAGCCATTCTCTTTTCCATTTTTTTTTCTCATTTTTAACAAATTTATCGTGTAATTAATTTCCAAATTGCATTTTAAACACTAATAGTTTAACATACAAATTTCATAAATGTAAACAAATTATAATAATTTAACATACAAATTTCTATAACCTAAGTTTCTCATTTATTTTCAAATTCTATAATTTTTTCATTTTATATTTTATTTATAATATCAATTTAAATATTTCTTTAACTAGTAAAATTTTATAAGAAAAATAAAAAATAATTTTAAAAATTAAGGAGACAAAATTTAATTATTTGTTTCTATAAAGTTTAACCCCGTAAACTTTAATAAATAGTAAAACTAGATCAGTAAAATTATTAAAATTTAATGATTTCCTAACTTAATTTCTATATTGTTCTATAAAAGTTTAACCTTAAACTTAATTAAAACTGACCAAGTATTATTTACAAAAGTCCTTATCTAGCGTGATTTTATTCCTCCCATCGTGAACGGCATTTGTTATGGGTTAGGTCACTATAGTGGCTACCACATGTAAGAATGTCTAGTCTTGGACAATTCAAGGCATTGATTCCTAAAACTAGTGTCATTGTTACGTATTTACATCCTGCAAACCGTGTTGCTGAGCACCCAAGCCATGTCAAATGGAGTGATCTAAATTTTCCAACACCGGGTAGTGCCAACCAAAGCCCATCTCTCACATGGGGTAAAAATAACTTCGTAAATATCTGAAATTTAATCCACCGCCACTTGTCTTTTCCAAGAAGATCTACACAGACAGTGTGTATTTTAAAGATGAATGTAAAAAATCTTTCCCCATATACCACCAAATTATTTTACATCAGCAGTTCTAGTTCTGTAATTCTCGCTTTCATCTTTTCTTTTTTTGAATTGCTCGCTAGTTACTGTACCGATTCAAACAGATGCTCACATGTCGACCGGCAGTCTCCTCCACCACCGTTTTCACCCCTTGTCCTATCCAAAATACCAAAATACAAACATCCATATTCCCACATGAGGATGAACATGTTATTATGATGCATTCAGTGCTACCACTAGAAAATGAAGACCCTGGTGTTAATGGCTATTTTTACAAACATGAGGCTCAGAATCTCCTGTATATGGACTTGGATACTTAAAGAAAAAGACAGATTAACCTCTGAAAGGAAGATTTAAGATTCTGCTGGGGAGCATGTAGTAGGAAGACCACACGTCCTCAAGATCCATAAGTTTAATAATTTTGAATGTGATGGATGTTCTGGGAAACATCAGACCTCAAGCCCCCAGACAGCGGGAAATGAACTGGACATTACACATCCCCAGGGCACTCACCATTCTCAACACACTTCGAAGAGAAGATAGTACTAGGCCAAATGAATGGAAAGTTTTTCATGGAAAAGAAAAATGTATGATTTTCACCATGGAAGAACAATAAAGAATCCATGATGTTTTGATGACCTATCTGCCATATTCTTCTTCACATTCTTTGCTGCAATGCTGTATGGTAGCGTATCTGAGACTTCTACCCAAGAGTATCCTCCTTTCTTCGGTGCCATTGTGTTGAAGATAAGGTCATAATTCCCAGCCAATGCTGTATCCTTGTTTTAAGGACACTGCTGCGTGATATTTCTATGTAGAATTTAAAAAGTCATGAACAAGCAAATTTACCTAAGAACGTTTCTCAACGTTCTGAGAAAAATGTAAAGAAAGTCACAATCAAAGATCAAAAAAAATCAGAGTCCAAGTCTCTATTAATGATGGAATAACAAGCCAAATTTCGTACATAATTCTTCGTTACAAAGATTATCTTTAGAATCTTCGTGTCATGAAGTAGAGAATTGTATTATGAAAATTCTATCTACCCTTACTTAATTTCAAATCATTGTCCGATAAAGTAGAAAGAATGAGTTTAGCAGTAGATAACCCAGCCAACTTCATTTTTTCATAAGGGAAAAGCCATTCACTCATGAACTAGCAAGCCCGCCTCTTGGGTGCCTGCTCTTTCTCCTCCCTAAAGAAGCTAATTAATCAGTAAAAGCAACAAATAGTCCTAAAAATATTTTTTAAAACCCTCTGTCTCTTAGTTCCATATAATAAGCTCTTTCCCTATTTACTAGCCACTTGAGCCCCCAAGAAAATACATCCCAAATCGATCTATATGGAGAGTTGGAACATTCCCCCATGGGAAATATTTCATGCAGATAGTCATAAAGAATGGAATTAGATAACTTGACCACTGAGGACTGCCAGTGTTTATCAAATGATCACAGAGGCAGTTCTGTGTGTTGTAGGCAAGACCCACTGAATCCCTAGGACTCCGAATGCGTGTTTTACCCAACACTTGCTAAATGTAACCCTGAATCCTCTCCTGTTGGAGTGATTTCAGAAAATGGAGAAGGAAATTTAAAAGATGAGAATGGGGATAATATGATTCATCCGCATGGCACCCCTTACTTAATATGATTGGTGCACTGATCATTATGATCCAAGAACATTTTTAAAGGATATTACACCGATGATAAGCATGAAATGATTTGAATGAATCAAGTGTGTGAATATCAACCAGCTTGAAGACTTCAATGTGATACCAGATATGTAGGATACAGAGTTAAAGAACAAAACAACATTCTCAGAAACAAGTGCATATGTCTTCACAGTTGTTCTCCATCCAAGTTAGTTGACATAATAAGTTGCAAGAAGTCTTCCCTTTTGCCTTTGAAAGCTGAGTTTGCTGGGAAATTCTACCTATCATCACTACAAAGGATAACTCTTTGTACCACCACTATGACATAAATTCTATTTGATAAACTAATAAGTTACCTGGTACTAAATATTTTCACATCAAGTATGGCATAACCATTGATGATCCTTTGGTCACCTTGCAGTGATAAAAAAGAAGAAAGCAAAAGAAGGCTCTATCAAGTAGAATGAAAGCCTGATTTATAGAACAGCCCAAAGAGATGTGAGCTCAGACTCCTTTAAAAGGAAACCAGCCAAAGGAAGAAAAGGTTATTACGTAGGAGTACCCAGAATAAGACTCACTACTACACTCCAATGGATATCAAGCCCAAAGATCATAAGCTTGTACAGAATGAAGAGTAAAGGTTATTTGTTGGAGCCTGTGGGAGAACGTGGTCATACTGAATATGGGAAGTCCCACAAATTTTGGAGTCTAAAAGAGGTCGGTAAGAAATCACAAATTAAAAACTGAGCCAATTCCAGCACCGCTATTAAAGTTGAAGACAGATGTCGCCAAAAGGCAATTTCGCCTTTCAAAAAATAAAGATTGTAACCGTCTTGTTATCCATGCCAAACAGAAGATTCTCAAAGGTATTCTAAATCTCTCCTCTGATTTTTTTGTTTCTTATTCTTCTGAAGAAGAGGTTCATGTACATCAATGTCACCACCATGTAATTTTATTGTGACGTTTCCGATATATCTGTATCTTCTAATGACTCCCTCCCTGCAAGAATTGTGCAAGTTAAAAGTCCTCATGGCACAAAATGAAGAAGAGCACCCTGGCAGCGAAATGGTGATTCACGCCAAGAGGAAGGTGAGTTGAAGGCTCTATTGTTGAAGAATTTTTATGGGGCATGGTACCTGCTTCTTCCAAGACATCACTGGCAAGAAGCCAATTTTGTTGATGCTTCTTTACGAAAGAAATACTGCAAATGTATCTCCAACATATTCACAGTACCAACACTCACTTTGGGGAGTGTGTGAGTAGGGAGATACATTCAATGAAATCCCAATTTCCCCGCCTTTAAATCACAGTTGCATTGTACTAGAAATGGCAAAACGAGGACTGCTAAATTTTTCAGTTTCTTCAGTAGACAAACAAATTAAGTATTACTTTTGTATTCTGCTCACAGCACCTTCTTAAAACCACAAGTGAGATTGGCTGAAAGAATGATCCAAAAATTGATTCGAGAATGTGGTTCCTCATGGTCGAATATCAACAACACCATGTTAAGGTAAATATTTGTGTTTAAAGGGCAAAATATATGGTGTTGGACTCAGACAATAGATCTTGAGCAGATAAATATCCTTTCCAAGAAAATTTTTTCCCCACAGATTCTGGCATCTCACTGCAGTAAACTCAGGACTTGGAAAGCAAGAGTTAAACTTAAAGTCTCTGAAAGTCAAGCCAAGTTTGATTCTATCAGGTCACAACCTACCTGTACTGTCAAATTTCAGTTTGGGATCGAGTTTTAGAAATGTATTTTTAGTGAGTCATTTAGAGCCTTCATGGTTCTTTCCTTTCTTATCTCTAAATCCCCAGGCTACCATTGCTGTTGCCTGTTAACCTGATAATTCTGAAAGAGGATAGAACTTCCATATATTTCTAATCTCAAGTTTTCTGCCATTGGTGTTGGCTATGTAGGAACTTCAAAAGCAGAAATACGTAAAGAACCCAGTGATCATAAGAATATGATTCTAATTGAAGATCAATTGAGGTTTCTTCCAGAGATTTGCAGAGGACAACCTTCCGGGTCACAGTAAACAGCTTGTAAGTACCCAGTTGCCTTAAGCAGTCCATAATGTATTCGGCATCAAACATCATGTAGAATTTCCCTGTACAAGGATATATAAAAGTTGATGCAAACGGAGTCATCCCCATGTCCAAAAGAATGTTAAAGCTCCTGAAAAGAGATAGATCGTGGCCTCCTTCACAAAGAAATCGAGATCCGAGTCTGACACCATGGAACCTATGGCTTCTATGTCAATAGTTTTTTACCATAAGAGGTACTCCGTACTCATATAAATTATAAGCTCTTAATCGTTCTTGCGTATGACACATATCCTATTCCCATGGGGCAAGATCTGCCTAGGTAGGATGAAGGAGAGCCAAAGTTTTCTCAAGTTTGATCTAAAATTGCCTTCGGCAAGTGGCCATAAAAGAAGAAGATATGGAATATGTATTCAGCGTGCCAACAAGACACAGACACACTACGGAATGTAAATGGATTGTTTTCATGGTTTAGGGTTTCTAAAGGGAAACAAAGCTGGGGGACCTGTTGGGCTATCTCCATGCTCCTCGTATATCCACCCAAATATTATTATAAATTTTCCCCTCTGGAAATCCCATGGCTTTGTTTTTGGCTAGCCTGACCCTCCGGGGCATGTGTTCTAATTTCTAGTATCCACTTCAATGTAGTTGAGATGGTGGGTCTCAAATGGCATGGCTCATTTGATTTACCTGTGACCATGATCTCTAGGGTCTTTTCAAATCCCTGGGAAAGCTCTGTTGGTGCATTCTATTATTTCTTTGCAAATGGTAAAATTAGTGAAATTTCATACAAGGCATTGACCCATCTATTTCCTTCATACGCTTCGAGAAACACGTTTTGTAGGTCAGTAGCTAACCCACAAAGGCCAACATACAAGGAGTATTTTTCCCTAGGGTTTTTTTGCACATATTTTAATGTTGTGCCAATCGAGACAAGAATATAAATTGTAGGTTAAAACCCAAGATGGGGTGGAGAGGCCATCCCACTAGGATTTTGAAATCATGAATTAGGTATCTACTTGTATTATGAACCTAGTCACATCACCTGATGGAAGAAGAAGTATTTCAACCGTCATTGTTATTTTGGGGTTGGGGTTTGTCTCTACAACAAAAGGTCAGAGGTTTAATGTTCTTACCTCCTGGATACATTAAAACATTAAGTTAGGAAACCAACACTCCACCTTGGATAGGTTAGATGCAATACTTCATGCATTAATACTTATAATGCAACTTTTAAATTATTGTAGTCTTCAGATCAAGTGTCATAGACCCAACTCCCATTTCATCTCTAGTCTAATGGTTCTCTTGTATGTAGGTTATTCAGCTTTCTATACATTCATGGTTTGGATAGCTTCATAATACTAAAATTTTTAGACCTCCTTTATAATATGGATCTAGTTGCATAATTTTTACAAAGGCTTATTTTAGGGAATTATGTCTTTAGGAACCATGGTAGCTCAAGAAATACACAAAGAATCCCTTTATTTAATAGATAAGCATACAACCATGTATATATGAGTATTTTAGTAATGAGCAAAGTATTGATTACAAAAAACACAACATTAAGATATTTTATAATTAGTTAAAATATTAAATATATAAACCATGAAAATGAGCCAAGAAAGGGAATACATTCAAGAAAATTAAGTCATACAAGTGGATCATAGTTTCACAATAAAAATAATACAATTGAATATTACTAAAATTACCTCTTGAATATTTCTATTATAAGTATCTGATAGTCAATTACCTCAAAATTTTCGTGAAACATGAATTCTTGAGAAGCCAAATTTTTCTTTCAAGCTGTACAAGAATATTGTTGTTCTAACCAGTAGAATTTGACCTAACGTTGCACCAAAGAGATAAGTGGAAGAACATTTAAGGCTTTTGAAAAAGGTATTTGTGATATGAGTGATTAACCTCAGGCTGATCATCATTCTTAATGCATCTAACAAAATTGTCTCCATGGCAAATAAATCATAAGTAATCATCCATACCAACCTCTATTTGATCATTTCTCCATTTCCAAAGATGTGAAGAACTACTGCCATTGCTTTAGGTCATTCAATGGTGAATTTGGACGTAGTGGAAATTAAATAGTATTGATTCAACCATTCTTGCATCAAGCCCTCTAATTTTTTCTCTTAATTCTTATCTCCTTATCTCGATTTGACATTGTTTCGGGTGCAATGGAAGATGGTAGTAAAGGCTCGTCATCAATAATCCTAATAATTTCAAAACATTTGAACATGATTACTATAAAATCAATGATACTAAATAGTGCTACTCCACAATGCACACTATTGAAATATTGAAATAATTACATTAATATACCAAAAATTATTTACCATCATTGTCCCCAATGATTGTGGTTGCGTATGGCATGTTTATAATGAAAGGTGGTGAAGCTGGCCAGATATCTTTCATTACCAACTGCGTTTCTACAGATGTTTCCATAAGAGCTTCCAGCATTTAGAGTTGTCAATATTTGTGGCATCTTAAACTCGATTATGAATCCGCATGAACGTGAAAATTTGTATACATTAATTTTATTTAGATGATTTACATAGATAAAATAAATAAACTAATGATAATGATCAAAATATAAATTAAAATCTGTATGATTACATGTATTCGGAGATGGATAAGGAGTAAAACTGCACATGGACTGGAGAAATATTAGAAAGAGAGATTTAAAATTATCCATTTGATATAAATATGATATTTTTCCCTCCATTTGAGCAAAATCAATAATAAATTTTGGTGTACATATCAAGTAATTGAAGCCTTGAAATAATCTATCGTTAGGAAAGCATTGTATTGCTTGTTGGAAATACCGAGAGGGGTGAATCAGTATTTCTCTTCAATTTATAGCACATATATTCAATTGATATCGTTGTTTGTACAATGATAGCAAGAACAAGTAGTAGAACAAAATGCACAGCTTTAAGGTGGAAACCACCTGACAAAAAAACCACCTAATGTTTTCTAATAATTTTCAACTCCACTGAAAATAAATCTCAAACTTCCTAGAATCTAGAATAGCATTCTTCTCCACTTCCCACCTGATATCGCTCCAATGCTCCGTATCTCCCGTATTACCGAACGGATGCCCCAATACCCATTGAGCGCAAACTCACCCTAGCACCACCCTACCAATTCTAAGTGGAAGAATAGGAAGAAATCGACCCCTGCATGTGAAAATGGTCCACTTTACAATGATATAGAATGATGTAGAAATACATATAATAGACCATAACCCCAATCCCTGATACAACCACTCCAATATGATCCTAAACCTCCAACATCGCTTTCAACCTTTACATAGACACTAGTGCTACTTCCAGCGTCAATGGCTTACAATGACTAAGTAATGATACCTTTACAATGACTTCATGTGGCATGCCCACTTTGAAGACTTCATATGATGAACTTCTTTGTCATGTTATGCACCTTGGTTGTTGTTTCATGTTACCCTTCCGTTGTACCTTGTTTTGCTTTCTTTTCTCATTGTAGAAGTCTGTCCTTGCAACTCTTGGACAACATGATCTAGTTTTTTTTTTTCTTTCTAGGAGCTCGACATTAACTGTGTATCTATGTTATTTAGATCTTCAAGAATATCTGACTTCCTGTCTTTGTAGTATTCCTCTAAGAATACTTTTCCAATTCATGTAAATCTTGACCCAATTTGGATTTTAGAGTTATAGCCCAATTTCTCAAGCCAACACCGCCCTAATTATGGAATTCAAGCTAAGTAGAGCTCACTTTACATGACATGCCATGTGTCATTGCTTCTTCATTTTCCTTTTGAAATTTGATAGAACGAAAAACTACAGACTATGCACCATAGCACCACTTTTTACAGAATTCCAATCCGATACTCAAGAGAGAGAGTTATGACGATTTTACCAAGGTCACTTTCGGGATGTACCCTAGAGCTTCACAAAAACCCCGTTTCCATAGATCATATCTCCAAAAATATTGTGCACCTGATCTGAAATTTTTACTCAAGAGTCAAAGATTTTGGTCAATGGCCAAGGGAAATATTTCTGCCAGCTTCCGAGGCTTCTAGAAAAAAAAATTTAGAGCTAAATGCCAATGGTTGACCTCAGTTTTTGCATGGCCAAATCCCTCTGCCTAAGGATTAAATGAAGATCAAAATATATATGAATGCTTAAGTTGAGAGGGCTTCAACAAGTGAACGTGGGAGGGATTTTAGACATAAAAAATATTAATTATGACTTTCTTATGACCCATGCCCCAACCCCATGGGGTTTTAGCCCATTTAACCGGGGTACAAACTTCAAACACACAACATTCTAAACCTGAAGAATTACATGGTGTGCTACATATATCAACATGTTATTGCCTAAATCTGGCCCCCAAAGTTTTAAGGAAGGCAGAGTTCGTGTAACATCAAACCACGTCACTAGTAGCTAGCGCTACGTAATGGTGGAGAGGGTTTTCCGGGCCAATCTCGCACAAAGATAATCAATAAGGCTTCTGAGATGACTTGAAATAAAAAAATTTTCATTTTTAGGTTAGAAAAGGGAGTAAGTAAAAAGATTTGGAGTTTGATTTTGGGGTTTTTTGTTGGAATCAAAGGAAAGTATATGTAGTTTTGGTCCGGGGAAAAAGGGCCTATTTTTGGAAGAGTTCTGATTGGGTAAGGGAAGGAAAATTGTTTTGATGCTTTGAATTGAATGAATGGATGGTTCAAACCGGTGAGAGCGGAGAAGAGGGAAAGAGGCTTTCACAAGAATCCTCTTCTTCAAAACAGATGAAAACATGGAAAATTAAACGAACCTGCTGCGTAGCAAAGCAATTCTAATGAATTCCACCTTTATCACTCATTTTTTAATTTAAGAAGAAAGGAGAAGGGAAATGATACATTTAAAACATCGTTGAACTTACGATCATATAGAGAAACACACCATCAAACATGGACACATGGATCCTAAAGAGGTCAGAACCCGGTCTATTTCGCTGGTGGCAAGGTAGAATGAAATGTACAATGAAGTGCCAAGCAATCCCAAGTGTCCAACCCTGAAAATGAATTAAGAAATACACGATAGGGACAAGCATAAATCATTCCCATGCCTCTAGGGGTCGATCTCATCATTCTAGGAGCTATTTCAACTATATATAAACTAGGAATAGGAAAATAGGCAATGAAACAACTTGCCTCTATATGATAGGAAACTGATTCATTCACTTACATTCACTTTTTGGTGAATGAATCCACTAAGATGAGTAAAAATGTGCCAAAATTACATCATGGTCATGAAATTACATCAAGTTACATCAATATTTACATGAAAAAGTCAAGCTTGGTTGCAACTAGGCAGAGAAATTTGAAATTTCTTGAGTGAAAAATAGGCCAAATTTCCCTATGCGCCGCGCCTGAAATCTCTATGCGTAGCACAAGTTTGAGGTTGCTTTTGAAGGCCTTCCCGAAGTCCAAATTGAGTGCATGATAGCTCGTTG